>CM056378.1:9528661-9640677 GCA_029718625.1 Synaphobranchus kaupii
ACCCGTTCGCATTTTTGATGCTACGCAACCGGAAGTTTTACTGCTTCGCGCGCAGCATCCGCGTACATGAACGCCTCGCATAGTTCGCTTCCATTTGATTATATTCTATGATCCAGCAGAGACATTAATAGCTAGTGAGCCAATAATACAATTCAATACAGACATTTAAATTATATATATTTGTATTTATCTATTATTATCACATCGCTCCTTCAAATATTTTACCTAAATACTTTCTTCCAGAATACTAAAACATAAAATGTAAAGTGTATCTAGGCTACTAACTTTGTGTCCATCTTTTGAATTACATCTAATAATAGATAAATACAAATATATATAATTTAAATGTCTGTACTGAATTGTATTATTGGCTCACTAGCTATTAATGTCTCTGCTGGATCATAGAATATAATCAAATGGAAGCGAACTATGCGAGGCGTTCATGTACGCGGATGCTGCGCGCGAAGCAGTAAAACTTCCGGTTGCGTAGCATCAAAAATGCGAACGGGTGTGTGTGTGAACGCATAACAAAATTTCTCTAACAGTGACAGACGAACGTGTACACGCTTTGAGTGCAGTACGCATCATCTTGTCACGTGTGATGTAGTTTGCGCACGTCATAGTGCGGGTGCGCGTGAACATGTGACAAAAATGTTCTATTATCTTAATGCGTGCGTTTATGCATGCGTTTGCGAAAAATGCATGCATGTTACACGTAGTCACTCCGTGTCATGTGATTACGTGGTGCGCAACAGTCATTACGCGTGAACGTGCGCAAAGCAGGCGTGTGTGACACGTTCAGTCGATAGTTGCGCACGCATTATGAGACGTATGGGTCTCCATACACACACACGCGCGCACACACACACACGCACACACACGCACGCACGCACGCACGCACGCGCACGCACACACATGCACACGCGCACACACGCAGCTTATCAAATCTTTGTATCCTTTCTCCTCTTTGCTGTACTGTAACAAGCACTTTGGGTGAAACCGCTTTACAGTATAATCAAGGCTGAGAGCCCAGTATTACCAGTACAGCAGTAAGTGCTTCACTGTGTTTCAAGAGCTTTCATCCTTTTTCACTCAATAAATTTGTACACAGCTGAAAGTCACCCATTCTGCATTCATTCATGAGCACTGCAACGTGTTAATCATGAGTACAGACACACAAACGCAGGAGTACAGACACACGGGCACACAAACGCAGGAGTACAGACACACGGGCACACAAACCCAGGAGTACAGACACACAGGCACGTAGGAGCACAGCAGTACAGACACACAGGGAGAAACACAGGAGTACAGACACACAGGCACATAGGACAGGGCAACGCAGCAGCGTAGAGACGCAGGAACACAGGCCGGCCAGCACGTTGACTCTTAAGAAGGAATGCGACACGAGGGAACAATGGAGAAATCTCCGTGTGCAGCGAGAGACAGATCATTCCGAGGAGACCAACTCGACTCGGACCGCCGGACATATTTCAACAGAGCCTCGTCCCTCAAGCACGGCCAGCACAGGGGTACTTACTTGAACAACATCACCTCTGTTTTTTTCAGTTTTTTTTTTTCCTCTCTTGTAATTTTAATGACTTTACTTCTTGTCCTCTTCCCATAGAGACCCCAAGCAGAGCTTTAGGATGTGTAGCGGACAAAATGTTCCCGTTGAACCGCCATTGAGTGAACGAGTGCCAGTTTGAGAATCCAGCCAGCAAAACAACCATCTGAAAAGCGATCCTGTGATATGGAATACTGCGGTGCTTTCCTATTTTAAGCCTCTTGTTCTGATTCATACAGATTAATTACAAAGAAATAATTGCTGAATTTATGTCATCCAAATTTGTCACACTTTAATGTTTTCCACCACTTGGGCTGAAACAAGGAGAGCGGCCTGTTTGTGAGACTTTTATATGGTAGTTTCACCATCATCACAAAAAACGTGAAACAAATGCTGCACATATTTTACCACAGGTGTTACCTTCAGAAACAAGACTTGTGTTTGTACACAGACAACTGTGACAACGCAGTTGTGTCATCGTAAATGAGTGTCGGCCCCGGCTAGCATGCTAAAGTCAGAGCATCAGTGGGATGGGTGAAAACGGTGTGGAACCCAATGGCTCTGTAGAGGCCCTGGATCCCCAGACATGTGCAGGAGATACCAGAGGGCGGGGCCTGAGTGCTGTACCAGCTTTGATTAACAGGCCACAGCGTGTGCGCGGTACCTGCTGGCGGCGGCGAGGTCAGCCTCTAGGCGGCGGCCCAACAGCCGGGCGATGGCGGTAAAGCTGTTGCTCATCCGGTAGATGTCCTTCCCACAGCCCCCCAGGATGGAGGGGTAGTGGTCAGTCAGTCCCCGGATCTCCAGCAGCAGAGTGTGGTGGAGGCTGTGCTCCATACTGGCCAGGAGAGACACCAGGTACACCAGAGAGCTGTGAGCCTGCTCCTGTAGTGCAGAGAGAGTAAGGTGGTCAGAGCAGCAGTGTGGAGCAGCGGTCAGGGCAGCAGGGTGGAGCAGTGGTCATAGCAGCGGTCAGAGCAGTAGTGTAGAGCAGTGGTCAGAGCAGCAGGGTGGAGCAATGGTCAGAGCAGCAGTGTGGAGCAATGGTCAGAGCAGCAGTGTGGATCAGTGGTCAGAGCAGCAGTGTAGAGCAGTGGTCAGAGCAGCAGTGTGGATCAGTGGTCAGAGCAGCAGTGTAGAGCAGTGGTCAGAGCAGCAGGGTGGAGCAGTGGTCAGAGCAGCAGGGTGGAGCAGTGGTCAGAGCACAGCAGTGTGGAGCAATGGTCAGAGCAGCAGTTTGGAAATGTCATTATGGGGCGTCAGCAGTCATCAAAATATCCAACTGGAAAAGGTGTCTGATGAGCAGCTAAAAAAATAAAGTAAAAAAACAAAAAAAACAGAAAAAATTGAGATCCAGAAGGGAGGAAGTAGGGGTCAGCAGGTCACACCAAACAACACAGCAGGAAGCTCAGGAATGAGACATTAATGCCTGTGTAAGACCAGCACAGCAGGACAACGGTGACAAAGAGTGCAGAGGTCACATGTACGTTAGAGCCAGACTGACAGAGCACCATGAGGGGGGGGGGGGGGGGCACTACCATTGCAAAACAACTCTAGATGTCTGTAAAAGATCATACCAAGAAGGACGCGTGTGTCAACGTGCCCCTGAAAACACACAGCAGTATTGGGGAGTTGTGTTCCAAACAGCAAAATTGTCTGATTTTTAAAAAGCTACTTCAAATGTCTGGTTTCGCTTCAGGATATTTATATTGATGCCAGCATCTCTTCAACCCTGGCATCTGCACTGCTGTCCCCGATACACACGGTACCCAGGAAACCCCACTTGTTTGTTTGTGCTTTTGTGCCTGAGAAACACACAGCAAATTGTCCTTTTTTTCCGACTCACGTTTCACACGTCAGTTTTTCTGTAATATGTCATTCCCCTCAAGTTGCTGTCAGCAGCAGCGCGGTTAACCGTTCCTAATAGGAGCCATCAGTCTAATACCTGTGGCAGCCTGACGTCAGGGGTCAAAGGTCGAGGAGAAATGGGCTCTGCATCTACATCATTTTCTCATCTGCTCTTTGCCCCCTGCTACCCCCCGGCTGGGATGCCAGGGTGAACTACACCAGTCCCAAACAGGGATGAATGCCCTCACATCACTGAAACACAAACTAGCGCTGTTTCCCTCTGAGCTGGTCTTCCGCAATCATATGACGCATCAAGCTGTTTGCGGTTTGTCTGTGTGACACCTTTATGAGCGGTTTCCAGTGTTTCTTCAAGTGAGGTCTGTATATTCAAGGAAATAAGAATGAGAGAATGAGAGAGCGAGAGAGAGATAGAGAGAGAGAGAGAGATAGAGAGTGAGAGAGAGAGAGAGAGAGAGATAGAGAGAGTCGCATCTGGAAATGCTTATAATACATACAGAGTGGGGTACAGAACACTACTAATACAGTCATCCCTGCCAAGAAAGTCATCATTTAAACCAGCGCTGCACAGTTTCCACTCCTGACAGGAATCTCTACCCATCAAGAGCCCACGTTAGGGCACCTTACATCCACAAATATCACGACATCATTCCTGCAATATTCCCAATGTCTTCCGCACAATTAGCCAAAGATTCCCATGTCATTCCCTGACCTTCCACGAACAGATCCACAAAGCAATAGACCTGCGATAGCTGGATATGAACCGAGGGCCATGTGAGACCGCTTGCTAACTCTGTTAGCGTGGACAGCCAGCGCAGGCCTCAAATTTACAAACCAGCTGACCCCCCCCCCCCACACACACACACACACACACACGATTGAGCCTGGATATTACAACCCTTCTCTCTCTCCCTCTCTTTGTTGTCCATTGTATTGTCTCTGGCAAGTCCAATGATGCCTCGCTGCCAAGGAATAAGCAGTATCGCCCAATTTGTCAGTGTTCCAACCAACAGTTTTAAAAGGCATCCATCAGAGGCCACTCGGATGAACCAGCAGGTTCTAACTTATAAACAAGAGTGTTCCATGCTCAGTAACGGACAGGCCCAGCTCTGTGGGGGAAGGGGCCTGAGGGAACACTGGATGAACGACGGTCACGTTGGGCCTGTTCATAATCATGTGTGAGAGGAAGTGTGTAATGCGCTAATTGAAATGAATCTGAGAAGGTAGCTGACGAATACCGCTTAGCAAAATGCCTTGCTCCAGTTTGCGTCCAGACCAGCTATAACCGGTCTTGTCCCAAAGGCAACCAGTATTAATGCCCGACAAACCACTGCCCGATCTGCCTCTCCCTCCCCTTCCTGGCGTCTTTCAACCCCTCCACGCTCTGTCACGGTACAGTACACTGCATTTCATCATTATGATAGGATCAGGAAATAATAACAAATGTACAGAGAGATTCCTCCACAGAGTCCTGCAGAGGAACTGCCTTCCAGAGCACAGTGCCCCTTAAACTTGGCATCCTTCCTCCTCCCCCCTCCCGGACACCGCTACGCCCCCGCTCCCACCCCATCACCCCTGCACACACATCCAAACCCCCCTCCAAATCTGTACCTCTATTGTTCCCCAAAACATTCTCTTACGCCTTTCCTTTGCCATGCCTATCCCTTAAAATCACGATTCATCTCCCTTGTTTTTCCAACAGAGCATCACCCCCTGACACAGCCAGGATATGTTCCTCCGTTTCGACATTTTTTGTCTCCCTGTATGTATGCTGTAAATTGTCAAACAGGGCTGAGTGGTCCTATGTGTTTTTGGACATCTGTCACAGATTTCTGTCTGCTTTTCCTCATCTCATGGGAAGATCGATTCAGAACATTTAAACCTTGACCGCGTTACGCACCCTCAGTCTGAGCTTTCAATTAAATTAAACAGTGAGTTACATCTGATGCTCCAAAAGACATCTGCAAATATATACAGTGAGTCAGCAGTACCTATAGCTAAATGGTAAATTTATTAAATTATACTTCAAAACCAGCTCCATACGTTCATTTCCCTTTTTAATTATTCGTGTTGAGCGAGCAGACGTATTTTCTGGTCTCAAGCCATTACAACGCTGGGCCAATCACAACATCTCATCAACCTCTTGGCTTTTAAAGATTTTTTCCAACTGCACCATATGGCTTCATTTATTCATTTCCCGTTTCTCAAGGGGACACTGTAACAGGGAGAAATTTGAGGAAGATTCTATTCAGATGAAAACTGATAATTGGATAATTGGTTCTACTAACATCCCTATATCTTTCTGAAACACACCAAGATATTCAACTGAGAAGTGCACTTATGGACTGAAACTATGGTTTTCTTTGCTTGAGAGGAACTGGTCCATTCCAATGGCTTTGCTTAAGCAAATCAAATCTAACCTGGGACTGTAGTTGCATTTCCACACATTTTTATTTTGAATGTTAAAAGACGATGCAAGTGAATAGAAACACAGTGCCTACTGAACCTGGTCATGACTAATTATTATTTTTTTTACTAAACAAATGAATTAAAGAATGTGGGAAGAAAAGGGACAATGTGTCCTCAGTGATGACAACACATTTGCGAAAGCCAGTAAGCTCTAAGTGTCTCCAGCACAGGTCTGAATTCCACCCCTTCACCCTTCACAACCAAAATAATCTGCTTGAGAGAAAACAAAAACAGGACACAAGAAATGCTGCGATGCAAACAAGGGTCCAAAAACACGCAATGCCCATTATGCCCACCCCTGGGGAGGGTGTCCGATTTAGCCCGTCACTTTCAATCACCTCAAATCTCTGATCTAGACGTGTTGGTGCCACGGAATGTTCCGTCAGCATATGTGCGGTATGTTTATAGGGCAACAAAACAAATTGACTGCAACAGAAATGCTGTAAAAAATAAAGTAACCTCATTTTTTGTTTTCTTTTCCCATTTTGTTCCCCGAGCTGCAAGCCCACTGGATCCGGAATATCTTCACTCGGTATTTGAAATTGGCACGCGATGTCTTCCTTTAATAATTCATCTCGGTCCCATAAATGCCGGTTGCACACATCCACGGAATATGATAGGCTTTCCTTTGCATGGACCCATTCTTTCAAAATTTTGGAAAAGCATCAAAATAGTCATCAAAAAACAATCAAAAAATGTTTTTCCTTATACGGCTTTATGCACAAAGTTTCATTCATTATTTATTAGTTTATCCTTTAAAACGTTTCTGATCCAGGAACCCCCACCCAGGCTCAAAGGCATCCAGTGGACCCCATCATAAGTCAAAAAGGGTTATATGAACAAAAAAAAGGTTTTATATTTTGAAGTATTTCACAAATTTATATATCAAATCTGACCCCCTACAGTACCATCAAGGAACCCCACGGGTCCTCGGACCCTCTGCTGACAACCCAGGCTTAAAAATAAGTTTATACGTGTCTGTTTCGCTAAATCATTAACGGTAAATCTGGTTGCAAGCCATAACATACTTTATTGTTTCAACGTGAATCACATCACTATCAATAGATTTATGTCCTAATCACGGAGCATGACATACTATTTATTGCTTTTCTAAAATGAATCCTAATGTCATTCCAGTTTACACCATACATTTCGTCATGTTAGAAGCATTATGATTGTTTTTATGCATAAAAGGCCTCAGCAGATTAATGCAGCTGTACTGCAAGATGCAAAGAAAGCCAATTGGGGGGCACTGCAAAAACATTTAATCTTAACAAGCACTTTAAGCTCATATATAGACTTTAGAATCTTATTTCTGTTTCTGTTTTTTTTTGCTAAATAAAACAAACTATCTGCCAGTGGGGTGAGATACTATATTTACTCATTTCAAGATTTGCCAGTGGGGTAAGATAATTTCACAATATCAAGTAAAAAGTAATCTAAAACAAGCTAATATTTTCCACTTTTGAGGGAAAAAAAATATGATTTTAAGTCTTAATTAAATTTTTTGCAGTGGGCTCACCAGGACTAGCATTTTACATTAAGTTTCTTCAAAGAACTGCTCTTGTTCGGTGAATATCCTTTCCCAGTGGTTGAGTCCATGAGGTGAGGCCATTGGACACTAGTGTTGGGACATTTTACCATTTTCTCTAAATGATTACAGGCTGATTTGTCCATGCGTTTACTTGAGTAATTATTATTATTTTTTTTTTGTGACTAAAACCCTCTTTACAGCAGCAGGCCCGTTTAAAGGCATTGCAGTGCAGTTTCTCGGGGTAGTATGCTGTATGCCGAGTGGCTGGCGTTGAACCCGAACTGATAAACAAGTTAACAAGTTTTGTGACAGGCTGTGTGTCAGCTGATTGGATAAAACTAGCTCACCTTGAGCTATTTGAACCATCCATAAAAATCTATGAAGAATGCTCATTGTGACTGCTGGCTCTATTTGGTTAGTATGAATGAAATGTGTGTATTATTTACCTCACACCAGCTATAAGGCTAGTTATATACAGCACAATAGAACTGGACAGGTTCACAAAAATAGCCTCACAACTCCTATAAGGCTAGATAGACGCAGCACTATAGAATGTGACATCACTGTGACCTTTGCTAAATTCTGTAATTTCATGTTTTTCTTGAAAATAAATGTATTTGAAAATTTTCTCTGTAAAAAAATACATTAAAAAGTGTTGATTTGACATGTTAAAGTGAAGGTATGTGTCATTATGATTATGATTAAAATTACTATTATTATTAGTATTATGATCAAAATTATATTATATTAAATTAAATATTAATTATGATGAAAAATTGAGCATCAAAAGCAATAACAGTTCCTCATCTGCCTTTACACACACACACACACACACACACACACACACACACACACACACACACACACACACACACACACACACACACACACAAAAGGCACACAGTATGTTGTTTGTCGCATCATGATCTGATATATGTAGCCTTGTTAGTCACAGAAGATAATTGAACAGATTCAGTAGAAGGGAACATGGTGTTTAACACAAGAGCACACTGCTTCCAAATGAAATAAAGAAAGCTCACAACAGTCAACATCTTTGACTAAGAAGTTGCAGATATCTTATAGTCAGTCATACTCCCAAAATCAGTGCGCTATCCCACACAAAACCCTCACCAAACACAGAACACCATGGCGCTTGTTCCCTGTCCTGCGTCCGTAAGGGACGACAACATCACCAGCTCCAGGTCAAATCAGCAGGTTATTTGCAGTGCAGGTTATCATGGAAGGGATAATGTCTATAGTACATCGGCGTTGATGTTCTACAGTGTCCCACAGGCGCGTTAGAGAAGGCCAAACTAATAAGGGGTGCTGGGTGTGTGAAGAGATTCAGAGAGGGGGGGTTGGGGAAATTGGGTGTGGCGGGTCTCTCACCTCATTGGTCAGTCCCACAGCTCCGTGGATCTTGGCCACGTGACCCAGGAGGGCGGGGCACTGCTGCCCGACCGATCTCAGCGTAGGCAGGAAGGAGGAAAGGGAGGCGGGGCTAGCCAGGGAAACGTCCACCAGCACGGTCAGCACTGCGTCATTGAGCACGGGGTCATTGAGGTACCCCACCAAAGAGGGCGCCAGTGAGCTCAGTGCCTGCAGGGGGGAGATCACATGACAGAATGTTTTAGTTAAACATTTCACTTTTTACCCTGCTTAAATTTGAACCGTTATACACCTAAACAGCTGGATATTTAGTAGTGCAGATCTCGCTCAAGGGTACATGAGCAGCACCCCTTCCCCAATGCTGGATTCAAACCTGTAGCCAGCTGAAAGAAACAGTTTCACTGTGACATAGTTCAGGCAGTTCAGATCCGGGGGGAGGAAGGGTAGAAGGGTAGGAATGAGAGAAAAGATAAAAAGATGAGAGAAAGAGAACAGGTAAAAGTAGCAGGGAGAGAGGAAGGAAGATGAAATGGGTGAAAGTTAGGAACTTAAAAGAGCTGAAACTGAATGATTGCTGCACAATGTTCTGGAGGGGCCTTTTATCTGAGAACATCTGAGAACTGAACTGGATGTTTCTGGTTGAAAGATGAAAAAAAGATTTTTTAAAAATGATTAGACTAATAACAGAAAAAACTAAAACAAATTTCTCAACTGTTCATTCCATTCAACCACAGTTCTCAGAGGACAAACTCACTCTGGAGCCTGATTGGCCCGGTCTGAGGCCTCTGCGCAATGATTGGCCACATCTGAACTGCCCGCTCCAACCTGACATTCTAAGCTCTTCTCTGTTGACTCAAGCAGTGTAATTGTCAGTGTTGTCACTTAATCTGTACCCCTGTTTTCAAGTTACATTATTTCTGCAGGCAGTTATAAAGGAGGAAGTGACATCACACTGCTCTGTTTGTGCCATTTAACTGAAGTGCTTACCTGGTTCCCCAATAATAATGTTCACTAATGTCTCAATCTGCAAGAGAAGACCGTTCATCAAACTTCAGATGTCAAAATTTAATATACCTACTACACACTTTGAAACTGTTTTTAATGGAGAGGAATTAAGCTGTTGTGGAAGTTCCGGTTTTGCAGCCTTCTAATAATTTACAGTAAAGCACTTAATTGCCTCTCCAACTGGAACAACTGGACAGGCTTTGCCTCAATCTCTTAGGACACGTGCAGGCTGGGAATTTCCATTTTGCCCCGCTCTTATGTAAGCCGCAGTCGCGCATCGCTCACCAGCGGGTGTTGCTTGGCGACCATCTGAAGCAGCCTGAGCAGGTGCTGCTGTTCTGGCTGCTCCAGCTGTGACATCATGGCGGTCAGTTCCCCGATGTGGAGGTGGATGGCTTCCGGCTGCTTCCTGTACACGGAGGGAAGGACCCGCAGGAGCATGTGGTTCCCTGTAGGGGGCAGCGGTGCAGGGGAACAAAACATGTAGATCAGAGGTTTTCAGCCTTTTCTGATGCAGGGACCCCCACCCAGGCTGAACGGCATCCAGGGGACCCCCACCCAGGCTGAACGGCATCCAGGGGACCCCCATCATAAGTTAAAAAGGGTTGGATTAAAAAAATAAAAATAATGTTTTATATTTTTAAATACTTTCCTAAATCTATTATATAGCCATTGCATATCAAGTCTGGCCAGGGTCCCCCTACAGTACCGGCAAAGACCCCTGTTGAAAAACCAGGATCTAGATGAAAAGATACAGAAATACCTATTTTGGCAAAAAGCTCCCCTTGATTTGAAAGGACATAGTGAGACTGAAACACATTGCACTGCTCTTATCAGCAGCACTGTGGTACAGTGATTATGGAGATAAGCTTGCAGCAATTTACTAAACATCCATCTCCATAGATGCATAATATGTAGATTAGAGAGGGAAATTATCCTACTTCAAGCAAATACATAAGCAACAGCAGACTTTAAAGACTTACATTTGAAAGTGAGGAAAGCATGCTTGGGCCATGGCCTACGATTGAAGGCTTCTTTTAATGAACTGAGCCAGCCCAATGATTGTACGTCCATGATCAACACAACGCCAACACAACTAAAACTCAATTCTGGATTTGTATTGCTGCTGTGTGTCACTGGCATGTTATCTCCTGACTCAAATACTTAATTTAATTTAATTTATAGCATTAGATTCATTTAGCATTAAATTCATTGAGCCAATCTGAACACCCAATCCACTTATGAGGCTTCTGCAAGTATCACTGCTTAAAACGGAATTAAATTCAAGTAATATCCATGTGGTTAGCCATGTGGTTCTATCATTCCATCATAGTACAAAAAGTTTAAGACTACGATGACTATTAAGTCAACCGATGGCACACACGTCTGTTATCAAATGTGGATGTGATTTCCTAGCAGATGCACTTGGGGTGTAAACGGTCATTTCGTGCAGAATTAACAGCAGCTTTACCCCCTCTTAATCAATAGTTTATGTTGTTATTGATGTTGGTTCCATTTGTTTTACGGATTTATATATTTATTTTGTTAAACTACGTCAAACGGTGTCATCTGTCTGACACATGGCTTCTGCTCCGAACAGAACAGGGCCCACAAGGCTGATCTCCTACCCATGCCGGTATCCCAGCATGCAATGCGTCAGTGTGCGACCATAGCTGCAGGTCATCTGGAAGCAATCCCTTGCTTTCCAGGGGGTAGGAGGATCGTTTCGTACCGAACGACGCGATTCGCAGGTCGAGGCAATTAAACTATCGTCTCCGCAGCAAGCGGAAGAGGGAAAAGACGCAAAAAAAAAAAAAACACTCGTGAAAAACAACGAGCGCACGTGGAAAGCAGGAACTCTCCGTCCGTCTCCCAGGGTGCCTCAGTAGTGGAGGGCCGGCGGGGATTAGTCACAGAGAGGAATGAGCCAGGGGACCTATCGGATCCGTCGTCTGTGCCATGAGTAATTTTCAATGAGCTTTTAAATAAATGCCCTGGACCACTGGTGTCAGGTCTCAATATATATGAAGCCGTAACAGGGGAGAGGTGACTCTGGGTTCACACGGAGACAGTATATGCACTGTGTCGGAGGGGCGTGACTCACCATGAACTATTATAGGATTTACAATATAACTGTGAGCTGCCTTTAGTGAGCTGATGCGATCAGGTCAGTTCTACTAAAAGGCTCAGACTACGTTGGACAGTGGCTGACCTTCACATGATTATGCACTTAAATTGTCTCTCACTGACTATGTGTGAGATGTGCCCCTGCTGGTCTTTGCGAGGTAAGCTACTGTGCTATATCGCCTGCACTGGCCCGTCCCGCGGAATGACTTATATAACACGGACATACCATTTATCCTGCCCCAGACCCATTCCATCTGACGGCAGAAATGTTGAAGAAGCAATGAAGACTACCCCCCAGCCGCTCAGAGTTGAGTTGAGGTGATCAAACATGAAGTCTTTACAAATGCCTCTCCACTGCCCCCACCCCCCCATCCCACCACCCCCCACCACCCCACCCCTCCCTCCTCACCCCACCCCCCCACCCCTCCCTCCTCACCCCACCCCCCACCAAAAAAGATATGCAGGTCGTGGAGGAGGTGACAGCACGGCGCAGTCTCGCTGCCGCCATGGCGACAGACTGCTCTCACAGCGACCTGGCTGGCTGACCTGACCGGCTGACCTAACGCTTCCTGCGATAATATCGAAAACCAAACAAAACAACAAACACAGCCTGCCGCCGTTCATCACCCTCCCATCCTCCCCAGCTGTGAGACATCATGCCAACGCATTATAATGCCCACGGTTGTTATGGCATGACTCCTTTGCGCCTTTGCACAAGCCCACGCACACTGTCTAGAGATAATTAGTTTTTTAAATCAGAGGCCAGTTGGCCTTACAAATGACATAATCTAAGTGCTTGTGTGTGTATACACGTGGTAGCAGGGTGTTTATGTGTGTATGTCCCTACATGTATACATGTTGTTGAAAGAAGGATGTGTACGTATGCGGGCACGTGTGCGCGCTCGTGTGTGTGTGTGTGTGTGTGTGTATGTATGTGCGCACGTGTGTCATTGTGAAGGTAAGACAGAAGGGGAACTCAGAGGTTTTGATTGGTGGAATGCAGAGACCAGGAGCCTGCAGTCAGACAGGCAGAGAAAATAGCTCATGAAAACTCACAGCATCCATCTCATTTTCACCCAAACACTTCACTCAAACATCTGAGCGCGATGGGATGGCGCACACACAAACAAAGCCCCCCCCCCCTTTGGTGAGAAACTCGGACGTCCAAACATTAGCATTATTAACAGCCCAGAGAGTATTGTGTTCTACACACTTTTTACTGCTGTAATACTGAACTCAAAACTGAAGCCACGCCCCTGACAATGGCCTGCGGGTTGGCTGGCATGGGAGTATTTAACAAGGGTCTGTTCTCTCTAACAGCTATGGAGAAAAAAACTTTACTTTTATTGTGGTCGGGAAAAAAAATAAAATAATTTCTTTCCACTTGTAGTGCACGCCTTGTGAATTGTACAGGACAGATGTACAGCAATATTAGCAGTGTAGCTCTACATCAACTGGACACCTCAAAACCCCTCTAACTCTCACTCTCGCTTTCTCTCTCTCTCTTTAAATAAGAAATGTGCACCGGTGTCTCTCTCTACTGATGGGGCATTATGAAAATGCTACAGGATACACTGTGTCAGGTTATTGGGTGACCCCTGAACTAACACTGAGAATTTGATACTCACACCGGTTGTGAGAGAGCGACCCCCCGCAGGGCCTGCTTTATGGATACCGGCCGTAAAACATAAAAATTCACTGACAGGACTTGCCCTGAGACTGCTGCACATGCCATCACCTTATTTACGGGACGTTGCATAAGCCCTAAATGCTCAACTTGTGTCGGAAAGATGACAACGAATCTGGCCAAGGTTCCATGGCCCGGTCACTTAAAGGATACACATTACATATGTAACTGTACTAACAATATAACTATGTTAAGTATACACAAGCCATTCAAATGTGCTTCTTTTAGACCATTCTTTTTTTCTGTTCAAAAATGTACGAATCACATCTCTTGACAGTAGGTTCAATTCTAAACTAGAGGGTAGCATTGTGGTATAGGGGATAAGGATAGTATCCAGAAGGCGGGGCACTGCTGTTGTACCATAGAACACCAGGTACTTTTGCTTCATAAGAAAAAATAAAAATCCAGCCTGAAAACAGCCTGTACACTATGTGACTATTTAAAAAAAAAAATGTACAGACCTCCCAATAAAATCCTTCCAGCAACTTGAGCAACCACGTTTGGATATTTAGACTTTTATAGGTCTTTCCTGCGATGAGTTTCCATGACGAAATTGAGGCATTTCCCTGTGTAATGTTCCTTAACTGAAAAAGAATA
This sequence comes from Synaphobranchus kaupii, assembly GCA_029718625.1. Lineage (NCBI taxonomy): Eukaryota > Metazoa > Chordata > Actinopteri > Anguilliformes > Synaphobranchidae > Synaphobranchus > Synaphobranchus kaupii. The sequence goes on from CM056378.1 coordinate 9,542,903, forward strand.
GCTCTGGTGCAATGTGGCTATGTCATCGACTGCATTTCAAAATGTCCCAGAAGCGGCAAACTGCTGAGTCGTGAATTCAGAGCGTTTACACAGCAGTGAGGTACTACATCCTGGGAGTAGTACAGCGCAGATATTTTGAGCAGCCACAGGCATTTCTGCAATGTTTTTACAATACCAAAATGATTCCACGGACCAAAGCCTAGCCAAGCAATATTAACTCATTCATCTGAAATTAAAGTACCTCTGTGAATTAACAAAAGAACCCCACCATTAAAGCCAAAGCATCAGACCCACATATTTCCATGCTGGGGGGACAAACAAGCTTACAGTAAATAGTTCAGATCCTATTTAAAGAGATAACAATGGGAGACAGCAACTAACAACTGGAGATAACAGCCCTCAAAAACTGCAATGTCAGCAGTAACACAGTTTTACCAATGCAGGTTGAGAGGGCCAGTGAAATAGTCACAGGCAGCAATAAAAAAAAAACAAAGCGATCAATATTTTTGCGGCGAGCAACCGGTCCATCTCATCTGTATGGAGGAGACTACTCTGACACTAGTCCAGGCCACGCCCGCCTTCTGCTGAAGTCTCGGACTGTCTATGAACCTACAGGACTATCAGAACCTGAGAGGCCACCCGTACGTCTTCTATCATTATAGAGTGTTTAGGCTAACTAAAGGAAAGCCTGGCTTCTTGAGGGTTTTTTAGGACGGAAGTGTGCGCGCGGTGACTCTGCTGTTTATTTGTCATGACTGCGGGGCTCCTTCCTCTCCCCCTACAGCTGTGTTTACCTCTAAGGAAAGAGAGGAGGGCCTCGGGGGCCCCGGCGACGCTACGCTAGGTCGCTGTCCGCCGGCTCTGGCACATGGCAACGCCACGCCACCATGTCCCACAAGGAGCGAGCCGGGGCGGGGGTGGTGAGGGAGGGGGGGGGGGGGTCTCATGAGGAAGTCATTATGCTTCCCCCCGCGGTCCAGAAGAGGGGGGGGGGGAAAGTAAAAATATTCCCGTTTTGGCAGTCACATCCACCCCCGCACAACACATTCTCAGAGGGGGGGGGGGGGGGACAACATTTCTCTCGTTCCGTTTCTCCCTCTCTTCCCTCCCCCCGAACCAGCAGGAGCAGCAGTTATATTCGATTACAACACACATGCTACCTCCAACGAAGCATTACTCACTCCCCGACTTCCCCGCTCCGTGTGCTGTGTTTATATAGACCGCGCAGCCCCATGCGAGCTCAGTCAACTCGCAGCCGGTGCTCAGTCCACATCGAGGAACGCGGCCGAGAGTTTACTCAGCAGTAACGAGAGAGGACCGCGTACCGCAGCCCGCTCCAGCGACCGTGCTCAACAGAGAGAGAGATAGAGAAAGAGACAATCCCACGGAGAAACACACACCGCTAACAACATGCCTCTGCCACGGGTGCTCCTGGCCTGCGTGGTCTGCTGCTGCTCTGTTCTACTGACGCGATGCTACGAGGATCAGCTGGAGGTGAACTACGCCGATACCTATGACAACTATAACGAGATCGCAGAGGAAAAAGAACCGGAAAGCAACCAGCAGGAGGGTGAGTCGACCAATACATTAAATAAATATTCACATTTTCATCCTCGCACGCTTTTCTTTTTTTCTCCTTTCTCTGCTCATTTTATGTGATAGACCGTTGGCCAATGCCGTGGCGGTGGATTTAACGACCCGCAACGATCAAGGGGCAGAATTAGGTCATCGTCAAACTGAAGTCAAAAAATTGACTCTGCCTTTGACTTTTAACTTTGAGACTTTGCTGTGAGCTGCTTTGGAGTTTGTGCTTTGGGCGCAAAACAGTGGAGCAATAACAGGACGTCGATATGAAGGAATGCTCTCATTCTCGCAGAGGAAATTAGAAAGAGTCCTTGAGGCAAAACATTTAATGTGATTAAAAATGATTAATTATAATTGGGAAGCGGGGTGAGGGGAATCAAATACCGGAGAGAAGCATCACGCACACAAAACGGCAGGAGCAGGGAAGCCACAAGGGAACTATGGTCGGCCTGTCTGTCCCAAATTTCTAACATGCCATCTATTCATCCAGCAACAATTATTATTATTATTGGTTCTTCCAAACATATCGATCAATATATTAACCAAAGCCATCTGTACACGAGCCTGCCTCAATAACCATCCTCAAAAGGTCCCTTGTTTTTTTTTTGCTTCTGTATCAGTCAATACATCTACCTGCCTCCTGAGAGTTCTGTTTGCTCTTCTCCTCCTCCTCTTCCTCCTCCTCTCCCTCATCTTCTTCCCCCCTCAGTGGTGCCTACGACCGCCACCGCCTGCAAAACGCCGGAATGCAACAAGTGGGACAAGCTCTTCACCATGCTGGAGAACTCCCAGATGAAGGAGAACATGCTGCTGCAGTACGCCGACAACATCATCAAGGTGGAGCTGCAGTCGCTGCGCGGCGAGATGCTCCAGTTCGTGGCCAACTACGCGGGCGGCTGCTCCAGCGCCGTGGACAACGCCGGCCGCAGGCTGGCCCTGCAGCTGGAGATGAAGCTGGCCCAGGCCACCGAGCGCATGAAGGAGGTGAACGCCGAGCAGCGGGCCCACCAGGAGGCGCTGTTGCAGCAGCTGGTGGGCTCCGCGCGGGCCCAGTCGGCCAGGCTGTCCAAGCTGGAGAGCACGTGCCTGAGCGGCGGGTTGAGCAAGGACCGCCGTTCCGACCGCGCGGTGCAGGAGGTGACCGCGGACGAAAGCGGACAGTTGGAGAAGAGCCTCACCGCCATGGCGACTGACCTCCAGAAGGCCCGGGTCCAGCTGGACCGCTCCCTGCGTTCGGCTGAGAGACACTTCCTGCCTTCAGGTACCTGTTTCTCACCTGTCGTCCTGTCTCTGTGTCCATTATACGACCTGCACACTGTCTAAGAGCTGCTGATAAGCTCTTACATAGGGAATGGTATGGCTTTTGTTACATAAAATCCTCGCCATATTCAAATTACAAATCTTCTTTTGAGTCTACCCCCCCAACAAAAAAATTATTAAGTAATTTTTAAAAAAAACATCATGGTACAACACAGCTGTTCAACTTATGCTAAACCTCTGCTTTTCTGCGGATGGCGTTTAGAAAACGGAAACTTTTCGGCAAACGTAAAGGCGGTAGGTCCTGTCAGTGAGGGGGCTATTTGACCCAGTTCAAACCAGATTAAAATGATTTAATCACCAAACATCCGTATTGTCGGTATTATGTGTTAAAAGTAGATCTGTCCCTGAGAAACAGAACAAAGCATAATTATTAACAGGTTAAGAGCTCCTACCACACCAAAGCTGTCCATAAATGAAAACAGATGGAGGGCTTTTCTGTCCTGAGGGATTATGCCTTAATCTAAGACAAATGTAACGTCAATATTTTGGGGTTTGTAGGAAATGTGAGTCTCTGCTTGTGATCACAGACGATAAGCCCTGTGGTTCCGTCTCTGTGTGTGCTGGGAAGCGTCTTGATCTATTGGACCTTTTCTCAGCCTTTCACTTCTCATTGCCGTCACACAAAACCCCAGTGTGTGTGACCGTACGTCTATGCCGACTAGTGTCTCTCAGTTGGTCTGTCCATCAGGGAGGGGCAGCGGGTGGGCGTTTCCCCTCTGCACGACAGGAAACACTGCCCCAATGTTCCTCTAACGTTGTAAAAGTGTTATCACATCACTACGATTTTACAGCTCTGCTATGGAAACCTATCATACGAAACACAGCCAGGACCCTGAATTGCACACCCAGCTGTTGTACTTTGAATAGAAAGGACAAAAGAAAAAGAGAGAAAGTTTTCAAACTGCTCTGCGCCCTGCTGTGTGAGGCCAGAAACTGCTGACCACCACTGAGTGTGTTAGGAACCTGTCTCCGCACCCAATTTTACTTTCCAGTTCACTTGCTGCTGGATGAAAGCAGTAAGTAAAACTGTAAACAGCGAAGCCATGTCTACAGGAAGCAGAAGGCAATGGTCTTTCGCTTCTCCCACTACCTGAACTAGCCCCTTTACCTCCAACTGTAATCCCTGGGTAGACCTTTGTAAATACACCACTGGCAGACATGAAGCAGGCATGGGAACTGAGAAAAATTGAGTCCATTTTCTAGAGTTTATGAACATTTCCCTGTTCAACAGGAAACAAAATGATGGATTGGGGGTGAATGGAGTAAGGAAAGACATAGAGACTGTATGAAAGCCTCTGATCTTTTTTTACTCTTGTTCTCTTCTTCATCTTTCTTCTTATCTCTTTTTCTCTTTCTACTCCTCCTCCTCCTCCTCTTCCTCTCCCAGGGTGCGAGATGGCTCTGCTGTTCCCCATGCGTTCCCGCCGGATCTACGCCGCGGTTACGCCCGACGCCGACATGGGCCTGCGTTCCTTCACCGTCTGCCTGTGGGCCAAGGTGAGGGAGGCGCTCAACAAGACCGTGCTCTTCTCCTACGGCTCCAAGAGGAACCCCTTCGAGATCCAGCTGGTCCTGAGCGGCCAGTCGGCGCTCCTCACCGTGGGCGGCGAGGCGCACCTGGTGCAGGCCGGCGACGCCGTGGCGGACGGCCAGTGGAGCCACCTCTGCGCGACCTGGAGTTCGGAGGAAGGCCTGGCCGCGCTGTGGGTGAACGGGGTCAGGGCGGCCAGCTCGACCGGGGTGGCGGAGGGTCACGTCCTGCCCGACGGGGGCACCATGAACCTGGGCCAGGAGAAGAACGGCTGCTGCAGCTTCGGCTTCGACAGCGGCTCCGACCCCAAGCTGGCCTTCGCCGGCAAGATGACCGGGGTCAACCTGTGGGATCGGGTCCTGGGGGACGAGGAGATCTTCCAGAACGCCCAGCAGGAAGGCTCCTGCAGTAGCCGGGGGAACGTAGTGGGCTGGGGAGTGTCCGAAATTATTCCACACGGGGGCGCTCAGTACATCAACTAACTGTGGGAAACCTACCAAACAGCCAGCGTTTCTGAGCGATACCAGCAACGGCCACAACGTCACCCCTTTCTAAGAGAAAGACTGAAGTATGTTCTCCTCACCGGTGAATGCTTCCCATTCACGGATCTTCTGTTTATGCATAACAGCATTACTCAGCCTTAGAAAAAAAAGTCTAACAAACAGCATTTACCGAAGTGAAAAAAACAAACATTTATGAAACAATAAAGAGTGAGTGGATGTAATGTGCTTTTTTTTCTGGAAGCCAGTTTGCAAGCTGCTTAGGAGGGGGTCTACTTTTAGTCTTATTTTATTTACTGAAAAAGATTATGAACTGAATCTAAGTTTTTTTTTTACAACTACATAATGTGTAATATTTCCAACTTTGTATTTATCAAAATGTTTACATTCAAATCTCACAAACAATACTTGTATTTTATATGTATGTTTTTTGAGTTGTTATTTGCATCTTGCATTTGAAATGATCTGTGAACTGGTCAATGTTATCGAATCATTTCCCCCATTCCTCATTCTTTGTTTCCTTTCACACAAAGACTATTCATTTTAAGTTTGATTAAGGAAAATGTTTACAACGTCTGCCATGTCTTTCTGTTTTTTGAAATGTAGAAAATGTGTATTATATTGTAAATTGTTTTGGTATGACATGAAAATGAATGTATTTTGTATATAAATATTTTGTCAAATGAATAAAAGACTTTTAAAAATAAAGTGAAGGTTTCATAAGGAGTGCTATGGCAAATATCCATCTGACGCATCTGGTCACAGTAACCAAACTATTTTTTATAGTCCAGGAAGATCCACAGGGCATTAGAAATTATGATGTATAAAAATATAAAAATACCAAACATACCTATAGCATAACTAAGTACCATACATAACCTATAGCATAACTAAGTACCATAAGTAACCTATAGCATAACTTAATCCATCAGTCCATCAGTTTACATTTACTGAGATAGTGATGCCCTCACTGAAAACTGGATAAAACTTTGCATAAGCATGCGTAACACAGGTCACCCCCTTCCTTACACAAGGCTAATGAACCGCAGGCGGTCAGTCTGGCCTGTCCAATGCGCCAAACCGCGAGTCCAGCGAAAGTTGGGACGGAGCCAGGCGCGCGCACGAGTCGCCGTAAACGCGCCCCCTCAAATTGCCTCCACATGTGGCCGTGCGCAGCCTTTATTGTGGCCAACGTTTCCCAATAAAACAGCAGAGGAAGAACAGCTCGCAGTGCTCGTCTTGGCCTGCCTCTGCGGGGTACGTCTGCGGGGGTCCCGCGAAAGGAGCCGTCTGGCACGGCCCACTGATACATGTGGCTATATAAGACATTCTGGGGGGGAGGGGGTTATGACACTAAAGGAAAGCCAATGCTCAAAATTGGAAATAAATTATTGTATTATTCCCATACTCTCATAAACTCTGAGGCCATCACTGCAAAATTGAGCAAGGACAGAGCTGTTAACCACTACTTGATTTGGCTTCCTCTGGTCAGGCATGACTACATTGCGACCCAAACATTACACTACAGCTTAATAGGGAACTAGAGCAGTGGTCAGAGCAGCAGTGTGGACCAGCACTGAGAGCAGCAGTGTGGAGCAGCGGTCAGAGCAGCAGTGTGGAGCAGCGGTCAGAGCAGCAGTGTGGAGCATTGGTCAGAGCAGCAGTGTGGAGCAGCGGTCAGAGCAGCAGTGTGGAGCAGTGGTCAGAGCAGCAGTGTGGAGCAGCGGTCAGAGCAGCAGTGTGGAGCAGTGGTCAGAGCAGCAGTGTGGAGCAGCGGCCAGAGCAGCTGTGTGGAGCAGTGGTCAGTGCAACAGTGTGGAGCAGTGGTCAGAGCAGCAGTGTGGAGCAGCGGTCAGAGCAGCAGTGTGGAGCAGTGGTCAGAGCAACAGTGTGGAGCAGTGGTCAGAGCAGCAGTGTGGAGCAGCAGTCAGAGCAGCAGTGTGGAGCAGTGGTCAGGACTCTGCTCCGAGGTTAAAAGACCGGGTGGGAGGTCGACGCTGTGCCCCAGAGCCACGGGTCCGAGAACATGTTAGTCCCCCTGGACAAGAGCATCTGCAGTAAAAACAAACGCTTGTAATGATTTAAATAAGCGGCGGTCAGTGGGGCTGTCTCTCGGCGGGCCATTAGTAATACCAGATGGTGTGTGGAGCTGCGTTCTTTAAAGGATATAACTAATAATGAAGCAGCCCCTGGCCCTACCAAGCTCATGCCACATCCAGCTAGCCTCTCGGTCCGACTCTGCTGCTCCACACTCTCCTCGGGGGGAGTGGTGGGCTTGTGAGCTCGACGGTGCGGCCCGTATAATGAACTCCAGACTCGCATTGATTGAAGAGAGCGAAAATAAGAACACCCGGCCGGCGAGATGGCCCTTTTCACACTGTGATCGCCTGAGGAAGCGCCCCTCCCTTTCATCTTCTGACGATGGGGACTAATTGTGAAAAACAGGAATCAGGAGATGGCGTGTGAAAGTTTTGACCGCAGACGGTCAATATGGTTCCTGACCTGTTCGCAGGTGAGAGTTCTAATAGGCATCGCGTCCGACCGCGGGGATACATCGCCGGTGACTCAGTTCAACTTCCTGCGAGCGCAGCGGGGTAGCGCCTCTGGGCTGGGGGAGGGGCAGGGAGGTCAGTCTTCACAAGTAAAGCCAGTCAGCAACATCCTGATTTTCGGGTGCCAGGAGACAGCTGTTTTTACCCTCTGCGCTTGCTTCCCTCTGCCTTGGTCACATGGGTTTTGCGTTACCTTAGATAACGTTACCTGCGATGGCGTACCCGAGCAAGTGAGCTCAGGAAAGCTGTGATAGGGTTTAGGGTTCGAGTGAGGGGCGATTTTTGGAACGTGAAGCGAGTCTCATGTAACACAAGTTAGAAGGTCAGCAGTAAAAATAAGTGTGACACAAGACCGCTTTACCTGAGGTCATATTGTGCTGCTTGAGGCAATCTTGGGGCAATGTTCCTTTAACCTGAGGCAGTCTTGTGTTATATGAAGAAGTCTTGCTTTACCTGAGGTAGCCCTGTGTTACCTGTGCGGTGTTAGAGTAGTGTCACCCGAGCTAGTGTTCTGAGACCAGCCTGACTAAAAACCAGCCCTTGAGCACCGCCCTCCCTTTCCTTACATAAATTCGCTTCTTGTTTTGGTGGCCGAGGAGGTCAAAGGTCAATGTTTATTGGTTCCCAGTAGTGACAGAGGCAGCCGTGGAGAGGCTGGTGTTTACAAGGCTAGGTGAGGAAGGTTCGATGCTGATCTGGTTTGTGGAGTGAGGGGCCGGGGGAGAGAGGGGGCGGGGCTGGGGGTTGTGGGTGTAAAGAAGCATAGGGCAGCTTTAGGTCCCTGATATGCCCCTCTGCAAACTGTGTGGGGTACACAGAGCCCAGGGGACTGCTGAACTGCTATATATTGCATTACATCCTATTACATTTATTCACGCTGCTGACATGTTACATGCTACCCACTGATACAGCCGGAGTATCCGCCGGAGCAATTCGGGTTTGTTTCAACAGGCCTACCACAGCCGTGGCCCACAAAACGTACCTGCATCACCAAGCTCCCTAAACGCAGTGGAGTCCGGCCGCAGTTCAGCTGTAAAGCTTGCCAAATGTTTGGAGATGAGCCAGAGTTTGCGACCCCCTCCCTCCCTTCCAGAAGTGTACAGAGGGGTCCCCATACCCACGGAGAGGCAGTGAAAAAGGGGGGGGGAGAACATAGGCTACCCTTTCCTTTACAGGCAGTAATCTGTAAAATGTTAATACGTATAAATACACACACACACGCAGAGCAGGTAAGTGGCCGGACACATGTTCTGCTCGAGGGAAACATGTGGCTGAGGGGAGTTTTCCTTGATCACCACGCAAATTGTACTCGTCTGCAAAATGTACCCGCATAAAATAAAAAAACAATATTGTTGTCTCGGTTGCTTCATGAAGGCGTCATAATTTCATTAATTTCATACACAGATGGATGGTAACTGAGAGGAGAGGTAACGTGGGGGCCAGAATAGGAACAACACGTTTTGGGGGAAGCTCTCCTCACCACAGAAAAAAGCGTCACTCTAACACACAACATTGTGCGGACGCTGGAGCCGCGTAATCGATGGGTTGGGGACGGGCGGAGGGTTTAAACCCGTCCCGGTTCATGTTGATGCACTCTCGTTGGGTCCATGTTGATGCACTCTCGTTGGGTTCATGTTGATGCACTCTCGTTGGGTTCATGTTGATGCACTCTCGTTGGGTTCATGTTGATGCACTCTCGTTGGGTTCATGTTGATGCACTCTCGTTGGGTTCATGTTGATGCACTCTCGTTGGGTTCATGTTGATGCACTCTCGTTGGGTCCATGTTGATGCACTCTCGTTGGGTTCATGTTGATGCACTCTCGTTGGGTCCACGGGGCTTGTTTTCCGTACGTCAGGTGTTGGGGGCGCGGCTCCCACTGTTCCGTCTACTTTGGGAGCAGATTAATCCTAAGGGGAGCCCATTTGGAGCGCGCCGAGCAGGGCTCCCCATTTTACACAGCTCTTAAACACCTCCACGATACACCTCCCCGGGCGTGCCTCCATCAATCACCCCTCCGGCAGGCAGGGAATCTGGGGTCCGTCCGGTCCCTAATGAGCCCCACTAATGTAGGGTTGCCTAATGAAGTTTCATAACAAGGGTCCCTCAGGGAGAAGCAGGGGGGGGGGGGGGGGGGGGGTACAGAACTCATGTTTCGCAACCGAGATACAGTGCAGGGCCAGGGTTTGACTTATGACCGAAGGCCTTATTGATTGGAATCTCCAGAGGGAGAGCGCTGCCGTGACCTTTGGCGTGACCCTTTACCTCACGTGCTCCTGTCGTAAATCCCAGCCGTATTGCCTGCTTACGTGTAGGTGAAAGCCCCTGTAAATGAATCACCGGAGAATTATTTATTTAGAGTCAGTTTCGCGAGGAATTACAGTCCCGCTCGTCCTGGTGCCCGGCGGAGTCGATTCGTTTTTGAAGAGGCAGAAAATTAGTTTTAATAAATCTGTTGGGGTGTGGAAGCAGGGCCGGTTGAGCGGTTCTGACACTCTCAGATGGAAGGCTTGGTGCAACTCAGGCCTCTTTTCCCCTCTCCTGGAACGAAGCCCTCGTCCTTTGGCTGACCCCCAATCAATGAAGCTTTCCGCTTATTAATGCGAATACACAATCTAAACTGAATTAAGTTATTCCCGTGAATATTAAAACCGAAGCAGATGGGGCTCGTGGACACTCATCTCTCTCCGGACCGCCTCTCCTGGTGCCATGACAATGCCCTTTCACAGAACTTCTTCTTACGAGGGTTTGCGAAACCTTTTTCGGACCGTGCGCGCGCTCTCAAAGAATAAGTCCTGTAAAATTAAATTATATATCAAATAGCGAGGCTGTAGGGCAAGCAAGGACGGGCCAAGAATAACTCACTCGCAGTGTCAGGACTTCGAGAAAGAGCTTTTTGTCTTGATTGAAGCTGAAACCAACACGACTAGCTCCAGGTTGGGCCAGCTTCATGTTCCTAGCCTGTGGCCTGCAGATAGCCAGGCAACTCCATCAAACCACCTTGAAACAGATCTAATATGTAAACCACATTGTTAACCACACTGTAATTATTTTAATGGGAACTTAAGGGTGCTATCTGGAGAAAACTCTGCATTGTTTTACATTTTGTCATTGTAACTGATCAGTTTTCCAACATTTCTTCTTTAAAGCATCAATAATTGAAAAGCATCTGAAACTTATATTGACATACTCTACCAAGTACACACAATCAATAAATGTTTGATGTAGTAAATTCCACTACGCCGTTTCAGTTTCATCTAGTATGGGCAGAAATGCATGCTGGGAATGCTCTCTCAGCCTGTGACATGTAGACTGTGTAGCGCGTGATCCTGCTGTGCGATTCATTTTTGCTGTGCCTTCACAGACGCAAGTCAGTTAGAAGCGCTGCTCTGTGGGGTGACGGGGGGGTCTTGAGTTTGAGCAGAGGGACTGTACGTGTGCCCGTGTACCCCCCACGGGAATGATCCGTACCTCTCAGCACGCTGCAGGTGATGGCTTCTGTGTGCTCGGCCAGGAGATCCGCCTTGGCAATGGCCGCCAGGGACAGGTAGCTGGACATGTTTCGGGACAGTTCCTTGTTTCCCCCCTGGAGAAATTTGACAGCCACTGGCACTGCCAATGCCATGACAGGGGGCTGATTGTAGTTCTGCGGGGGGGAACAACAATGAGTACTTTTTAATTTACTTCATCTCATGTGTCCCCTCAAAATAATGCATTGAGAACAGTTTTCCCCTCTCTCTTTCCAAGACTTTTCTAATTCCAAGTTTTCCTTGAGAGGTTGAAGATGAAGAACACTGTCATACTTCGACAAGCAATCCAGACGTGCCTTACTGTCCAGCACCGCACCAACACAAACATGGGCCTGGGTCTTTGTAACCGCTACATTAAATTTACTTGATGCATGATGTGATGACTTGTCATATCATATGTGTTAGTATAGCAATAAACATAACATTTGCACACTCAAAGCTAAATATTCAGCTTCGCTTCAAGTACAGAGAAAGCAACGTCAATCGTCTTCTTCGTCAATCCCACCATCTGTAGGCCTCTAACCACTAGTCAAGTCAAGTTTATTTATAAAGCACGTCTAAAAACAACCAACGTTGACCAAAGTGCTGTACAGTCTCAAAGTGATAAGAAATACAATAAATAAATAAAACAATGGGACACAAGACCCAAAAATGTCTATGAAAACAGCCTAAACTATCAAATATACAAAACGTGTAGCTGGCACTTATAGCCCAGCTGTGCAATTGTCTGGACCAGTGCCTGATATTCTCAGAATTTTTTTTTACAAACTATAATCAAAGGAGCGCCCTACTTCTAGTACATAGACTTTTCTAACCTCCTCTTCAACAGCAACTACATCCAGTGTATTATCAGAAATGTTTGTAAACATGTCAGAATCCTTATTACAATAGTTGTACATGTATAGTTGTACAGTGGAATGTTTGTGCATTCATACAGAGGGCTGAAGACAAGATGTGATATCCTCACGCACATGCACACACACACGCACTCACACAGACACACACACAGACACACACACAAATACTCAAACACGCACACATGCCCACACACAAACACAGACACACAGACACACACACACACACACACACACACACACCACCCCAAATATATAATTCCTTGCAGATTCCTCAGTGTATAATTCTTTCCTGGAAGAGAATTCAATGTGGACCCCCTTTGGGCTCAGAAGAGGATCCTTGTGTTGTTTAGTGCATGAAAAACACATCATGTATTCCATTCCACATATTACAAAGACTCCACGTGAAATGTATGTGGTTCAATTCCGTTCAACTGGACCACAGGGACAAACTGATTCTGACCACAATGGACAGGAAATTAAGAAGACAGGAAACAGATAGAGACCGGCATTGAACCGCTCTCTCTCCCCGTCCCCAAAAAGCCTGAGGAGGATTTGAGTGACTCATGCAGCAGCACTGGGGAGAGTTGGGGGGGGGTATAGTGGGACAGAAGAGTCTTGATCAACATGTACAGCTTCTCTCTGCTCATGTCCTTAACCAACACAGTGCATGTTTGACTGTGTGAAAAAAATCACTGAAAAGGTTTTGGCGCCCCCTAAAGGTAGATTCAGGGAACATGCAGGACGGCTGCCATTTGTGTTTCTGTTACTTATTATTACTGGCAATGTCATACCTACTACGGCCTCCACCGCTACACTTGTTAATGCTCATTGCTACTGATGCTCAAGCTTTTTCAACTACTTATGCTTCTGCCACTATTAGAACTACTACAAGCTACTAGTTACTGCAGCTCCTCGTAATGCATATTATGAAAAATTCTGATGCTAAGCTTTTGCTAGTGTTTGTAAGAAGCAAATATTATTGTAATATTGTAGCACTCGGTTGTGATCAGCACTCTCCAAGGCTCACTAAGAAAGCTTAATTTTGACTGTTAAGAACATTAATTTCCTTGCCATTCCAATCATGTCCAGCATGGGGCACCATAGACACACTTTAGACACGTGCGTGTGTGTGTTTGTGTGTGTGTGTGTGCGTGCGTGTGTGTGTGTCCGCAAACCAACCCCCCCCCACCTAAGCACACACACACACACACACACACACACACACACACACACACACACACACACACACACACACACACACACACACACACACACCACACACTCTCTGTCAGGAGTATGCCAGAAACACAATCTACAAACTAATGACAAAAAAGTCATTCCAATGTCAGGCAACCTCTTAGATCAAAGCCTCCTTCCACAAATAGCTCGAAAGAAGTCAGCCATTTAACAAAGGCCTCTAGCCCTCTAATTAAGCTTGAGTCTCCAGCTACCAGCACACACCTTCCTACCTGCCAGGCCAACTCCAGCTTACATGTATACAGGGAATGGCACAGCCAGGGACACTGAATTCAGTGGTAGAGGTGAAGGGGGTTGTATGGGAAGTAGATACTGTATATATAGTATAGCTCCTGTCAAAACAGTCACCATTATTTATAACCAGTTCATTCAACATAATTAATTAAACATAATTCAAAATCATATGAAACTATCTACTGTATAGCCAGTTCATGGTCATATCTGCTTCTATGTTCCAAGTTTTTACAAAACAATTTTCTAATATAAGAGCTTTTGGGAAGTAAACAATGGTTCAATTTATGTTTTATCAACAAAATTTCTTCCATTTATTGACTGGCTCAAACTGTGCAAAACACCGTGTATGCCGGTAACTATGGTGATTGGCCTGGTTTTTAGTATCTCCCGTGGGTGTAACCTATAGGGGAAGAATGGGCCAACAAGCTGACCTGAGTGTGTCCTGCTTCACAACCGTCGCACTGTAGCAGCCTGGGAATGCGCTTGTGATGGAGGTGACTGAGCCTGGCTAACAGTTATGGGATTGTCATGGAGGTGATGGACACAGGCTTACAGGTACGTGTTTACAGTGGTGACTAAAAGAGGGCTCACAGTTAGGGTTTGTTTTAGGGCTTTTTTAGCTTTGGACAGCACAGTGTAGAGAGACAGGAAGAATGGGGAGTGAGAGAGAGGGAGAGACATGCGACAAAGGTTGCGTCGGATTCGAACCCCCAACATTGCGGCTTGCAATGAGCATTTGGATAGTGCTCTACAGGCTACGCCACTGAGACACCCGGGCTGACAGTTATGTGTTTGTAATGACCCTGTTAGGCTGACAGTCATGTGTTCATAATGGGACTGATCCAGCCTGGCTGACAGTCATGTGTTCATAATGGGGGTGATCCAGCCTGGCTGACAGTCATGTGTTCATAATGGGGGTGCTCCAGCCTGGCTGACAGTCATGTGTTTGTAATGACCCTGTTAGGCTGACAGTTATGTGTTTGTAATGACCCTGTTAGGCTGACAGTCATGTGTTCATAATGGGACTGATCCAGCCTGGCTGACAGTCATGTGTTCATAATGGGGGTGATCCAGCCTGGCTGACAGTCATGTGCTCATAATGGGGGTGCTCCAGCCTGGCTGACAGTCATGTGTGCATAATTGGGGTGATCCAGCCTGGCTGACAGTTATGTGTTTGTAATGGAGGTGACCCGTTGGGCTGACAGTTAGGAAGCCTGACCTGCAGGATGCAGCTGGTGATGTCAGAGGCAATCTTGGCGTGGGGCGTGTCCTCGTCCTTGCCCTGGGGCTGTAGGTTGTGCTCCAGACAGGACTCCCACAGAGAGACCAGCGCCGCCCCGTGCCTCTCGATGGAGCGCGTTTCCCGGATAGCCGTTGTGATGCGTGTGATGCAAATCTCCACCACCGCCTGGTCATTGTCATTGGTCAGATAGTCCTGCCAGAAACCAATCAGGAGCAAAGGAATGTCAATGCAGTACTGCAGCGGACCAAAACAACTTGTGTATATGTGTATGCTGTCCCCGTTTGAGCAAACAATCAATCATTGCGCAATTAAGTCATGTGTGGTATTGAATCGTAAGTATTGTAAATCAATATGTAAATCAATGTGAAAATCAGATGTATTTCTGAAGTACATACATTTTTACACTGGAAGATATACAAACATTTTAAGTATGTAAGTTTGAATTACTTATCAGAAAGAGGATAATATTCTTCTGAAAATATGTTACTTAGCATATTAGGTTCAGCAAACAGAAAAGTGCTAATTAAAACAACATGAGGCTTAAAATTGAGAGCACCCTGAAGGTTGCAGGTTAATCTCGCCCTCAGACACTGGACTTGCAGATGGCAACTTTCGGGGGAAATGACAAGCAGCGTGAAATCATAAAAAAACTAAAGAAAATAAAACTGAATGAGAAACAGCTTTATGCATTGGAACCCGTGCTTAGGCCTGGAAACACATACTGTCATTAAAGGCCTAGGAGGGCTCTGCTTAAATATCCAGAGGAATTGTGCAACATTTCCATGCACAGCTCCCCCACGCTGCTTGGAGCAGCGCTCTGCAAGACGCAAGACTCTGACACTGACTCCCGCGCTATGCGAAAGGAAGAGCAAAAATTAACCAGGGGACTATTCAGTGGTTCACACTGCCAGGGATGCTCTGGTGGGTAGTGCGCCCCTCGGCATGTTGGGTAATAGAGTTTCACTGCAGTAGGGTGCACTTTTATGGGCTGCTGTGCTAGGAGAAAGAAGCTGTTACTGTGAGTCACGGTCAGTTAAATACGAGTCACAAGTTCAAAAGGGTTCATCAGCTTGCTGCCATATCTTATCTTTAAGAGGCTATAAGTGCTCCTATGGACAATGTGCCCTTCAGCAGGGTGGGTTATAAATACCATGCCATTCAGCACACTGGTATAAAGCGTGTGTCCCATGCCACCCCCTAGACCTTTACAGTGTGGCTACCCTTTGCCAAGTAGTATACTGCCGGTATTTGCTCCAACTATGCACTACACCACCTGATTTCACTAATGAGCTTACTTCCTGAACCGAGGAGGTAAAATAATTAGTGCACTGTGGTGTAGTGCATGGTGGAGCAAATACCGGCAGAC
The DNA here is from genome assembly GCA_029718625.1 of Synaphobranchus kaupii. Taxonomy (NCBI): domain Eukaryota; kingdom Metazoa; phylum Chordata; class Actinopteri; order Anguilliformes; family Synaphobranchidae; genus Synaphobranchus; species Synaphobranchus kaupii. Next base: position 9,558,876 of record CM056378.1, read on the forward strand.
ACTGCACCCCGCAGGACCTTGAGTTGAGCAGCGCTGCCCTAAACAGTCTGCACATGTGCCAACTTCACAGTGAGGATGCCATTGCCATGGTTATAGCCCGTAACCTCTATCTAAGCTAATAGGTGGAGGCATAGGTGATGTTTGTCTGCATAACAGTAAACAGTAGCTACATAGGCAGTTTTTTTTGCATCTTCCTTTGTTTTCATTTATTTGTATACAATGAATGATAAACACAAATTCATAAGTCAAGCATAAGAAATACACATTCATCGGCTATAATATTACGGCAAGTGAGCTAGCAAGCTAATAATGTTAGCTATACTATTTTTTATACTATTGAATACTAGTTTTGATAAGTTTCAGCAAACTGCCTGATGAAAAAAAATATTCTAGCTTGTTTGTTCAGCTATGTCAGCTAGCTAGCATATGAGGTTATAAACTAATTTAACAAGCTTTAGCTATGGCTTGCAAGATAACAAGACAAGCCTACTGTTAGTGTTAGTCATTTATTAGCCTAACATAGCAGACAGGATGTGGAGTTGAAACTAGTCAGTTATGGATGGTTTAGTTTTTCCCATCAAATGCTTGCAGAGACTGATGACTAAAACGTAACTTATTGAGCCGTGCTAATCCAACAGTTCTCTTCTCAAAGAGAAACTTTACTGACTGTCTGAGACCGAAGCTTTTGAGCTCCTGCCACACCGTCTACCCTCAGTGTTTAGCTCCTTAAGTCGCCCACGCGGCGATGTCAAAAAACGACACGTTAAAAGAAGACCTGGGAGAGGGGTCAAATTGTAGCACAGAGTGCGTCCTCTGCCATGCTGTGAGATAGAGTGCGTGTCCCTCGGCATGCTGGGATACAAAGGGTAGTTTGTCCTGGAGGCGAGGGGGAAGGGAGGGCTCTCACCGGGGAGCAGGAAATGGCCTTGATCTCCTCCAGGGCCTCTGAGAGACAGTCCTCTATAACCGCATCCTCCAGGGAAAAGAGGTCCCCGGCACGGGACAGGTCCCTCTGGCCCAGCACCAGGCGGAAGAGGTGGTGCATGATGCCCCCCGGCCCGCCTCAGACCGCGCCCAGCGCCAACTCGGGTTCCTCCCTGTGCCCTGCGTTGCCGTGACAACTGGACATGGCACGCCGCACGCCGTTTATTTATTTTTGAGGGTGGCCTTTGCAGCGGCTCCGCATATATCAGACCCCCACCCTTAACCTGGAGAGAGAAAAGAGAGCAGGAGGTGTAAAAGGGGAGAGAGGGAGAAAGACAGAAAGAGTGAAAAAAGTTTACCTTTTTTAAATATTCACAATAGTGTGCAGCTTAGAGTGCTGTTCAAATTTTGTGTGCACATGTATACAGATGTGTATGCATACCCGTATATAAAGACAAATTAAAGTGGCAAGCACAGGTATTGCCATTACATACTGTATATAAATATATGCAGTCGGCATTTCAGGAAGAATACTGTATATACAGTATGTAATGGCAAGGTGTTTCTGTAGGCTTGTACGTACTTAATTAGATACATCTTATACATTTCTAAAACATTTTATACAGTTTTAAAACTTGTCCAAGACAGACAGTGGATATATGTTACGATGGATGCCTGTTTAGAGTAATGTTTATAAAACAGAGTAGTTCTAAAGTAGACTTGCACTTTTCCCTCCACACTTAACGCTGCCTTAAAAACAAAGGCAGTGAGTTGTCATTCACATACGGTGTCAGGTATACGCCCGTCCTCTCTTTAGGCCAGGTTAACTATTCTCCGTTAATGAGTAATGTGTAAATCTTCCCTCTTAATGAGCATGTTATCCATTGAGTAAAAGCAGAAGGTGACGTGAATTGAGCTGTCTCTTCAGTTGTCAGTAAATACATAGCACAGGTCAGTATACATTCCAGAACAAACTACAGCCTGAAAAACCTGTCTCTCAAAAGTGCATTTCTTGGAGAGGAACCTGTTTGGGGAGCAAGTGGGACTGTTCTCATGGCTGTAGAGAAAAGGGGGGTTAACCTTTTACTGTGTTCCCTTCTGCTACATAACAATTAAAAAAAATACCACTCCCGCATTTCAATTTCAGTACATGCATGTTCTGTTTCCAAAGCCCAAACACTCGATCGACTAGTTTCTAAAAACGAATGGTGCAGCTTTCCACTGTAAAGCCTGTCTCATACTGGACGCCACTTTCAGTGGTATTGATGAAACCCAGTGACTCTATAGTTGTGCTTTGAGGCTCAGTGTTGGGGCATCGCATCCAGCTATTTTAGTGACCCCCCATGTTTAAAACAATGGGTTCATATCTATCTCTAATAAGGGGGGAAACACATTTCTCTTTATATGGAAACTGCTTCTTGTTCATGGACTCCATAAAGGAGCTGCCACGTGATGTCAATGTTACAAGCTGGGAATATTGACTTACTGTTTACATGTCTAACAAATAAAAGGAAATGAGGTTTCATTTAAACGGCACCTACAGTCATTCCCTGAATTCCCTGTTTCATTGCTTATCGTACCACCCAAGGGGCAATTTAATCTCAGAGAACTAACTTAAAATGTAGCATATAGGTAAGATTTGTAAGGCAATTTCAGAAACAATTCAAGTATTACATTTATTATATTGACATTACGCATTACATTTTACATTACAAGTGTACATAGCCCCCAAGGCGAGCCGTTAAGTTTACTCTCCCTAAATGCATTTAATGATTTCAGTCTAGAGGGGAGCTCTCTGGACACCATTCTGCAAATTTTTTAATGTTTTCAGGCCAGGCTGTACCAGCAGAAGAAAAATTACTCACTTGAGTGGAAAGACTCCCTGTGGTTGTGGGAGCTAACCATGTGTTATGACCACACAGGGTGGACCTGGGGGCTGCGGTTTCAGCACTGAGCCTGCATAGGCTGCTGGGAAGGGATGATGACTCTGACTACAAAGCCAAGAGCCAAACTCAACCCATCTGGTGAGTGAGAATTTGTTGAAAACAACGGTTTCTGGGTCCAGCGGTTTTAGCGGTTAGCGCCCTCGTTTGATGTTCGGCAGTTCTGAATAACCAACACAAATGGCATCAAATGCTAAATCTCCTCACTTATCCATCCAACATGTAAAATCCAGTTTATTTATTTGACTTAATTTTCTAATTATTATCCCCCCCCCCACACACACAATTGCTACGCTTCGGTGCCTGTGCTTTACCTCTAGGTTGATCTGATCTAGGCATTTCAAGTTCCTACAGTCCAACTGTCCAGAACTGGCCAAATGGTGAAATTGGAGACCCTACAGAAGCAGCCTTGTTCTGGAAAGATCCGCACTGTGTGTACTATTGGCACCGAGGTCCAAACTGAATATTTGTGCTGCAATTGGAGGTGGGCATTGGGGAAATGTCAGCATCCTGGCACTTCGAACTGCGAACGCTGCATTCTTCTTTCCCAGACACGGATCACCAGAACAAAACGGTCTGTTCTTACATAAAGTCGGGCATTAGGTTTTAAGTATTAAATAAATTGCAGGCGAAAAAGCATTAAATCCTGCTGGAAGTTTTGAATTATAAGCTCCCAACAATCTCTCACCATCTCTGACCATCAACACTATAATGACATTTTCTGGAATGGATACTTTCATTAAATATTACAATTCACAATAAGATGCTGTGCACCAGTGGTCCCCAACCCTGTTCCTGGAGATCTACCGTCCTGTAGGTTTTCACTCCAAACCTAACAAAGCACACCTCATTCAACAGCCAGATATCACATTGAGCTGAATCAGGTGTGCCAAACTAGGGTTAGAATGAAAACCTACAGGGCAGTAGATCTCCAGGAACAGGGTTGGGTACCACTGCTGTACACAGATAGTACTAGGCCTCTGTGCCGTACAGCAAAATCATAACATTAGACAGGTTCAATTAGCAAAATGCAGAGGAAAATACAAGGATTCGGATTTCCCTCAAACTCGTTTCCTGTAGGATGAAAGGCCATGCCATGCAGTGCCTGTGTTGTGTGCTCTCCTGTGAATTTGTATTCCTGGTAAATGAAAGCCATGTGAAAGGCATCCGTGTGCCCAATATCGACTGGCACTATATGTGACTGATAGATTGATTACGGGCAACGGTCACATCATAGCAGATCCTTACCCTCACAGGAAGCACATAGCATAGGGGAGGCGGCTTGTGATGCACCGGCTGAGTTTATTTTAAAAGCACTTGGAAGGTGCATAAATCGCCTCTCTTCTCCTCGCTCAGGTATCTGCTGCACAATGACCAGAGCTGTCCAGGTGTGAATAGAGAGGGAGATGTACTGTATGTGTAAATCATGGGATATATATTGTACATATGCCTTACTGTTGCAGAGACTTGCCTTCGGCAGCTCATGAAATATATAATAATAATAAGGGTAACAATTTACATTAACTGCATCTTCATAAAGCATTCATTATGCATTTGCGAGCATTACATTACAATTTCATAGAGCGTTATGAATGCTTTATGTGTGCAGTATTCCTAGGTCTGTGAACCTCAGGTCAGATCTATCCCATGAGATGACAAGTAAAACATTATAAAGCATTCATAACGCTCTATGTAATTGCAATGCACTGCTTTTGTAATGCTCATGAATGCATAATGAATGCTTTATGAAGATGCAGTTAATGTAAATCGTTACCATAATAAGATATAATAATATAGTTCATTGCATTTGTGTATTATCGTATTAATGAAATGCGAGCCACCCGCTCATTTGAACTTAATTTAATGGCATAATATTATTGTTACGGTTGCCATTACTGTTGTTCTCAGTATGGTTCTACGAAAGTCAGGACAGAGACTACATTACCCACGAGACCAAGCTCCTCAGCTCTCTGGGGAAGGGCTTCGTATATAACCAAGGCTTGACAGTGACTGTCACAAATTCACTGAGAGTCTGCTGGCCTTGCTGTGTGCCAACCGGTACACTGAAATGTCATTTTTATGCCAGTGTGAAGGTCCCAGAGACCACTGGCACAATGCCAGGCTCTGTTGAAACAGTCTAAATGTGCAACGCTGGGATACAAAAGTAGGAATTCCAATCGGACCATAGTTGCCATAGTCAAGAAACGACACCGTAAATACAGTACATGTGCTTTTTTGCTCTAATATACAGTGCCCTCCACAATTATTGCTACCCCTGGTAAATATGAGTAAAAAGGGTTATAAAAGCTTAATCTCACACTGAAAAAATGAGAAAAATCCAACCTTTAATTGAAGTAAATTAATTCTGAGGAAAAAAAAAATCCCTCATCAAGAAATTATTATTTTAACAAAACCACAGTGTGCCACAATTATTGGCACCCCTAGAAATTCTTATGAACAAAATGTAACTGAAGCATTTTTTCCATTTATATTTTACTTTTTAAAGTTGATCAGAGTGTTTAGGAACTTTCAAGCAGTAATCCATGACTTCCTGTTTCACTGGGGTATAAATATGAGGTGACACAGAGGCCATATTCCCCTATAAATACGTCAACAAGGGAAAGATAAGAGAACGCACAAATCAAATGAGGGAGCTTCATAAGTCAGGGAATGGCCATAAAAAAATAGCTACTCACCTGAAAATGCCCATATCTACCATTAGGGCAATACTTAAAAAGTTCAAAGCAACTGTAACTGTTACAAACTTTCCTGGAAGAGGACCCAAATTTATTTTGCCCCCACACGCAGTGAGGAGGATGGTAAGAGAGGCAAAAAAAATCCCCAAGGATCACTGTTGGAGAATTACAGAGGAAAGTAGCATCTTGGGGTCATCAAGTCTCCAAAACTACCATTAGACATCACCTCCATGCCAACAAATTATTTGGAAGGCATGCCGGAAAAAAGCCTTTCCTGTCATTTCACCACAAACGTAAGTGCCTGGAGTTTGCTAAACGCTACTGGAACTTTGACTGGAACCATGTTCTATGGTCAGATGAAACGAAAATTGAGCTTTTCGGCAACCAACACTCAAGGTGGGTTTGGAGTAAAAAGAAGGATGGCTATACCGAAAATAACCTGATGCCCACTGTTAAGTATGGTGGAGGATCCATGATGTTGTGGGGCTGTTTTTCCTCCAAAGGCCCTGGGAACCTTGTTAGGGTACATGGCATCATGAACTCTTAAATTTTAAATCTTAAAATGGCTGCCCCTGCCAGGAAAGTAAAACTGGGTCGTCGTTGGATCTTCCAGCAGGACAATGATCCAAAACATACATCCAAATGAACACAAAAATGGTTAACTGAACACAAAATCAAGTTTCTGCCATGGCCATCTCAGTCCCCTGACCTAAACCCCATTACAAACCTGTGGGCTGAGCTGAAGAGGAGAGTGCAAAGAGAGGACCTAGGACTCTGGATGATCTGGAGATATTCTGTAAAGAGCAATGGTCTCAGATTCCTTGCTCTGTATTCTCCAACCTATTAGATGTTACGGGAGAAGACTCGGTGCTGTTTCATTGGCAAAGGGAGTTTGTAAAAAGTATTAAATGCAGGGGTGCCAATAATTGTGGCACACGTGGTTGTGTTAAAAATAATCATTTCTTGATGAGGGATTTTTTTTCTCTGAATAAATTTACTTCAATTAAAGGTTGGATTTTTTCTCATTTCTTCAGTGTTAGATTAAAGGTTGTATCAGCGATTTTGGGTGGAAACATAAATGATCGCATTCATCTGATTTTTCCTCACGATCCGCTAGCTGCCCGCCCCATAAGCAGGCCGTCAAAAAAACCGCGTCTCTGTAGGCAGCCTATGCTCCGAGATCGTACACAAACCAAAACCGTTTGTAAATCCGTCAAGATTTCAGCGAGATAAGAGTATTAGCGTTTGTGCAGATCATTGTGATTGGTTGGAATACTGTTTATTTTGGTTTTGAGTGGTTGGTAGTACTATTTGTTTTTGTGTACGATCTCGGAGCATAGGCTGCCTACAGAGACGCGGTTTTTTGACGGCCTGCTTATGGGGCGGGCAGCTAGCGGATCGTGAGGAAAAATCAGATGAATGTGATCATTTATGTTTCCACCCAAAATCGCTGATACAACCTTTAAGCTAATTCATGAAACGGTGAATTTTTTATAACCCTTTTTACTCATCTTTACCGGGGGTGCCAATAATTGTGGAGGGCACTGTAAATATTTGCTTTATCTTAAAATCTCAATAGGCCTCTGGCAGGTTTCCTCCTGAGAAACCGTTACCCCTTCTTAATATCAAAATCACAATGTAGATATTTACACTCTATTTACACTCTTATCTTGTCCACACGGTGCCTGCATAATTTCTCAGATGTTGTTCATGTACATGTAATACGCATGTTATGTGCACTTGTGTTAGACAGCATGAAAGGGAGAGTGAGAGAAGATTTAAGATAAAAAAGAGGCTAATTCTGTTTCAGAATCCCACCCTTCTTCCTCAAGCCGAATGCACACTGAACATCAATTACTCCACTCAACTGCTTACTGTCCATCAGAGTCTGAGCCTGCTGTTACAACCACACGCATGACATGAATGCACATACGCACACAGTCACATAGACAGAGCAATGGATCAACCTGTTGCCTGAATGTTGTGATATCTCAGACTGAACCGTGTCTACTAGTATGGTCTGTAAACTCAGTTGTAAAATGTGATCATGGAAGTTTTGTGCAAAAAATAAAGGAGCCTCTGGAATTCAGCTCTTGAACAATCAGCTAGTTGCAATTAATCACCCTGATGCAGCTCAACAATCTCAGGAATGCAGACTTAAAAAAACAGGCTGAGCGGCAAGGCTTGGATACAGACTGATCCCAGGTCAGGAATGCAGACTTTTAAAAAAAAACAGGCTGAGGGGCAAGGCTTGGATACAGACAGATCCCAGGTCAGTTGACCTGACTGGACGCAAAACTAGACAGTCTGAAGGACCTTGAACGTGGAGGGTAACAGGCTGGGAGGGGGCAGGGTTTGTGTGTGTGTGTGCGTGTGAGTTTGTGTGATTTTGTGCATGTGTATATGTGTGTATGATTGTGTGTGTGTGTGTGTGTGTGTACAGTATGTGTGCATGTGTGTGTTTGTGCATGTGTGTGTGCGCGTGTGTGTGTGTGTGGTGGAGGTAAACTCTTTAAAGAGCTTAGTCATGTGGAGCCCCCTTGCTCTCCCAGGCCCTCCTAACTTACTGGGCAGAGAAAGAGAGAAAACAGTGGCCCTTTTGTGTCCCCGCTAAGCCAAGCCTCTCCCAGCTCCCAGCTCAAGCCCCGCTGCCAGTGAAGCCTGTAATATGCACCCGTCGGATACTGTTCCCACTCTGGGACAGGATAGGACAGGACACTCGTACGGAGGGAAAACTTTTTTTCCATCTTTCTGCAGCTTGCCTCCATTCCATTTGTCCCAGAATGCATCCCACAGTCGTGCACACGGCACTAAAATAAGCACGGTGAAAACGTTTCCATGTTTCAAAAGCAACTGCGGGTCTTTTCCCAGACATTTATTTATGCACATAATTAAAGAGGCCCTTTGTGGAGAAGGCATTTGGGAAAAGGGGGTGTCAAGAACTCAAAGGCTATTCTTCAGGAAGCTTATGAGAAAGAATTTGTACTATTGATGAAGCCAGCTAATATTCTACACACTAATGAATGATCCCAAATCTGATCTTCATTTTAATTTTTTCCATACATCTGATGTGAAAAGAACCCTGTTGACATAACTATGTAGAATTCTCAGGCAGGATTCATCTATACTGTATATAGCCTGCTGATTATTCAAAAGACATTACATCCCCCCACCCATCCCTATTACAATTCTGAGTCAAATGTGTGCAGACCTTCCTTGTATTTAAAAGAAACAGCTGAATCTTCTTAAACATCTTCCAAACACGGCTTGACAAATGTGAACTGGCAGCTTTATCCTAAATAAATAAATAAATAAATAAATAAATAAAGTAGGTCGCACACTGTTGCGTAGCGTGCTGGATTTTGTGCATATCATTAATTAAGAAGCAAGTTCTAAAAATAACAGCCAGAGCCCCTCAACAATGCAAGATTTACATTTTTTTTTTAAATGAAAAAGTTGAACTGCACCTGTAAAAAAAAAAAAAAAAAAAGAAGCCATCTGCAGCCTGGTCTGCATTATTTAATGCTTGCAGCATTTCAGCAGCGCGACACGTGCAGAGGTATGTACAGCACAGTCAGTAAAGAGAAAAGGAGCCTGTGCACCTGTCCACCGCACGTCCATCCTGAAGGTCAGGCAGTGCGTCCCTATACTGGCCCGTGTGTCATCCGTTCCATCAGCGATGTCTGTTACAATCGGACTTCTCAGTGAGGCATCTCTGACCGGTACACGGTCACTAAGCAACACATTCATCCCACTGACAAGAGCACTTCTACAACGTCTTTATCTAAATGTCCCCGAAAACTTCTGCTTTTGAATCCATCTAAAGACGTGGTTCAGCACAGTGTAGCACCAGGAGGCTCATCTTCAGAGACCATTGTGCAGATACAGACTGTTACACAAGTCTCATTTAAATAGCACTTATTAAAAATGGTATAAATATACTATTAATGCACAATGTTTGAGCAAAGATAGAGGCAGTGGTTCTCGTGCCTGGATATTTCTTTAAGATAATAGTCCCTGCACTGTTTTCTAACTAATACCTGCAGAATTAGGCCTTAGTCAAGCATGCACAAACTTCATTAGCAGATAAAAATAGGCTAAATGCACTTACATCATCATCAGCATTCTAGATGAAAGAGACAAAGAAAGAGAAGGCATAACTAAGAGCAAAAGGAAAAAAAACCGGAAGATTTTCAGTGCAAAGCTTCCAGTGACTTAGTGTCAAATGCTTCTCAGAGCAGCCGCATGGAGAGTACCCTGCTGCCTCAGAGACAGAGCGAGCGAGAGCAAGAGAGAGAGAGCGAGAGAGGGAGCGCAAGAGAGAGAGAGAGAGAGAGAGAGAGGGACTGCTCAGTGTTCCTATGGTTTCCATGTGGTTGACAATCAACGGGACCTCTTCTCAATAAATCTTTTGATAGACCCTGATGTCTGAGAGCCCGAGCGCATTTTTATGCAGGGTTTAAGTCTCTCACAGCTGCACTCGTCTGCTGAGAGCCCAGGAAAGAAACAAATACAACAATACACAGAACCCCAAGGGACAAACTCTCTCTCCCGCGCTCTCTCTCGCTTCCTCCCCATAGACAGCCGCTGGCAGATTTTGTTATTAAAATAAGGAAGGAGTCCTCTGGTCCTTTAAGGGCATCTCTCTCCCTCTCCCCCACTCTCTCTCTCTCTCTCTCTCTCTCTCTCTCTCTCTCTCTCTCTCTCACACACACACACACTTTTTGTATTAATTCTTAATGTTTGTTGGTTAGCATCAGTGCACTGTAATATTTCTGACTTTAGTGAAATCTAAAAGCTGAAGCTACTGAATTAGTGAAGTTCCCTGTCTGTCCTCCCCGGACCATTTTGCTCAGAGCTCATTGTAAAATTGGAAGTAACTTGTGCATTAAGGTTATTATAGGTTATCTTTAAAACCTAACATGTTTTAACATGTAAAATGTTTTGTAGGCCAACTATGAGGCTATAAGATACAAACAGCACCATTTGGTGTTACACAATGATACAGTAGCCTATGACACACCAATGGGGATGCAGCAGTCCATTATGCTAATCCACACACTACACTAAATTTAAAGTCAGCAAGGTGATTGTTGGCACATCTGACAACCCATTATGTCCAGGTGCAACAAAGATAAAAAACAACATACAAACAAAGGAAACAATGTGTCACACTGATGATGTGCAAGTCTCTTTTCATAATCCTAAACTTTTGGCAAGGTCGACCTTCGTCGGAGCATTTGCTAAATTTAAAACCGCCATATAATATTTCATCCAAACCATCTTAATTGCTTTAGTAAACAAGGATTAAAAAAAACTATTATGAATATTACGTAGAGTGGCTAGTCTTGAAAGAATGGGAATATCGCCGTAAAAATCTTCACTCACAGCACACATAGGCATCATATAGGCTATTTCCTCCCAAAAAGTAGGTTAGCATCTCAACACGAGAATAAGAAGGGAAATACGATGAGAAAGTTAAACTCCAGAGCTATGCAAGAAGTGTTAAAATGCCCCCCGCCGGAAAATTTTATTTTAAATGTCGTTTTTATTACCAGCTGGACTTCATAGTATCCTATAGCCTACTCAGATAGGCTAGACTACAAACGCGCGCTGCTGCCAAAACATATAATTAGCATAGGCTATAGGACAAAGCATGATAGTGTGTTGTCTTCTTTTCCGGGATACTTCAAAAGACTCTGATAGGACTCCGATGTAGGCTATTTATTATGGCGTAGGTCTATCCGTTAAGGCCATTTGGCATTTAAATAGTTCATAATTTGATCAAATAGCCTAGACAGAGCAAGAACGATACCATTTTTGCAACAATGCAGTAGCTAAATAATATTTCCATTGCTACAATCTATATTGTGATATAGCCTAAATGTAACAGGGCATCGATTCTGCAGTCTCTCAAAACAGTTTTCTTATTGGATGAAATAGCTGCTCTAAATAGCTACTGTAGCCTACATAACAGACAGCACGTAGCTAGTCACTAGAGGCACTGCGAGATGTAGGCTAATCATTTTAAAGCTTGTCAAACATTGTGGCAGAAGCACATCGCATTTGTTAAATTGTAAATAACAACGTCTGTCCTGCACGGATATCTTACACACGTAACTTTCCGTAAATAACTGCAAGTGTGACATTCCACAGATAAGTAGGCTAGTGCATCATTTAGTATAAAAATATATACGAACACAATCAAAGATTTAGGTTAGACTATAATAATTGACTCACCGTTTGATTAATCGCGGGTATTTAATAACTCTTTTTATTTAGGCTAGGATACCTACATTATTTGCAGTTAGTTTGAGCTCCTCCGTGATGACCAGGTTTTTCTCTTTTCGCCTACTAGCCTACGCAAAGCGCGCCACCCCGTGTGTGGTTACTGTATTATTGTGCGCAACACAGGTGTAGACGTGTAGGCCTATGCGTAACATATCATCAAACCTCAGAGCCGGCCGCTGGACACTATGCAACCATTTACCACAACCATCCCCGGGCCACATAATTCAAGTTTTTCCCCCCACCAATTTGGGGACACAACAACATTCTTGTTTAGGGGTTTTCCGACTCTCACTCTTTCACCGAAAAGCTCCACCGAATCCAACCTCTAGCCAAATAAAAAGGCAGAAAGAGTAGCCTATGTTAATCGCACCCAAACAGCCCCCGTTCCGCGATCTCTCCATCGCACGCAGCCCCTGCGACCACACTGTAGCCTATGGCTGAATCCCAAACTGAACCCTCGTGAACTGTGGATTTGCACACTGTAATGGCGTATCTCCGGGGACAGGTAAGTCTGCATTGATGCGGACTTGCAACAAGTGCGGGTAAAGTCCGCACAAGAACACTTGCCAGTTGCCACAAACACTGTTTTCACAATGGGACAGCCCCAAGCACTCATTATGGACTTGATGAGTCTGCAAGTCCAGAGAATGGGATGCAGCCCTGATGCCAGCCAGCTGACCAAAGTTGGCAACTCTGGTTTAGGGCCATCAAAACCCTGGGGCTGGGTCTAGGCTACAATTCGTTTACAATTCGAGCGTCATAGGCTAGGGTTTTTGCGTTTTTGGAAATAAGGTTCTCACATTTTGGCTACAGGTGGGTTCAATGTTTTTGAGCAAAATTTCATGAAACTAAAGGTCTGTATATTGTTTTATATATTTTCTGATGGAAGGCCAAAACATTAACATTAAAACCTGCACGGCCCAATGTTTTCAAGTTTAAAAACGCCTTTCTTTGTAGCCCCCTGACGGTGCTGTATGTCCCTCTTCTGTCGCGGTGGTCTGCCGTCTCGGTCTATACCTGACCATAGTACCCGACCGGTGTCAAACGTTACTGTGTTTATTGTCGGATGGAACATTTCGATTTGTGAAATCGCATCACCTGAGAGGCAGAATGGCAAACCTTTGCATAATCACTCAGAGGAAAACAAGCCGACGGCTAACGGCGAGGCGAGTATAGGAGGAGACCATTTCTTCTGACAGTAGCTAACGTTATTCAAACGAAACCAGATACTCAGTATATGGGCCTCTGATCTTCCCGTTCCACCTAATCCTATCACAGCTCGTATAACGTTACTTAGTATAAATTAGGTTATTATTATAATTATTTGTATTGCATTAGCTATGATGTATTTATGGATTCGGTAGTTTTTTTTTAGCGCTAGCTCCATTCACAAATCGGTCAGTGTTGCGATGTTAAACTTCATTGCTATCGCTATCGCTACGAACGCCACAATTTAGAAAACTGATTTAATTGGATAACGTTTACTAACGGTCTTAGCTACTCAGTGTAGTCTACTAAATAACTAGCTAGTTACGTAATTGATTTATAAAGATTACTTTAAATGTGTAGCTATTTGTTCGAATGTCTTCGTTTTTGTTGGCTAGCTAGCTTACTAACTAACGTAACGATATGTCAAATGCTTGCCATTGTTTCCATCTTGATTAGCTAGCTCGCTAACGTTAGTAGCTAACAATGCTGGTACCTTAGCTGCTAACTAGCTAGATAAATATTGTATGTTGTCTATAGTAGCTATGCAAGCTACATGCTAACCTCTTAGCTAGCGAACGAATTGTAGTGTAACGTTACATTGCTGATTTAAGTAGGCACAATGGCTTTATCGTTCGGCTTTCTGGCTGCTAGCTAGGTTCTCATTTATGAGCATTGTCGGTAAGTTAGCTAGCGGCGTTGAGTCTGAAATCTCTCCTCATTCTTATATTTGGTCAATATGTTTCTGTTTCCCCAGACCTGATAAATGACAGCAGACTAAGAAGAAACGCCACACGTCTGTGGTCGAAGGCGTGGTGGCGCAGTACACGCACACACACACACGCACACACGAAAGGTTACTTCATATCAGCTGGAGAGAGCGTAGGCTAGTACATGTACGGGGGGCAGCTGAAAAGCGACGGACCATTGAAGCTAATCCAGACGGAGAGACTTGGCGTTTACCCCAATGGCCCATGTTCGCTATCCGGAGGAAAGGCCTGTAGACGTGGCCACCAACCTTTCCTCCGTACTGGGCCAGCCGCTGTGTGTCAACGGGACCCCGTGGATTCTGTATCTGTTGGAGGAATGCGTTGAAAATGTTTGGGAATACTCGAGCGTCGTCATTGGGCTCATCTCTATGTTTTGTTTCCTGTTATCCACTCTGCCGTAAGTACTCATAGTTGCAATAAGTTGCTAGCTGTTTGATTCAAATGATCTTGGGCTAATATAACCTTAAAAAAAAAACATTAAATGGAAAATGCAAATGCACTTTGCCAAACTTCAGCTTGATCTACAGTTTTGTTCTACAGTTAGAACAATGCAGTGCATCTGATACCTAAACATTTAAAATTCGTTTGTCACAAACAAACAAACATACACACGTCATCTGAAAATGTATTTTAATTATCATGACTCTAGGTGACTAGATTATGATGATCATCGAGGTCACTCATGAAGAGTTATCGTTTCACCCGTGTTAACGCACGCTCTTTCTTGCATTTGTCTTCAGTCAGGTCTACGAGGCTTACAGGAATGGGAAGGTAGAGGAGGCCATGTCTTTTGCTTTCTTGCTCTTTTTGTTGAGTGGCGATCTCAGTAACTTCACTGGCTGTTACCTGACCAAACAGCTTCCCATTCAGGTACTGGTACAACTGCAGGGAAAGGGAAATTGAGTGGAGGGGAAAGATCAAGTGAAGCTACATGAAGTGTATGCATTTTACAATCCGAATATACTGTTCTAGTTAAGTCTTGTTCTTGTCTAGTGTAGACTTCCTATATAATTAATTTTGTGTTAATTTGTTCTGTAACAGTTTTCAAAGCAATTGGTGATAGTTCAATTTCAGAAGCATTTATTTTTAACAGTCTGTTTTGATATTACTTGACTTGTTGCTTTAAACACAGAGGATTTAGATTTGTATGGTGATTTGCGATGGTGGTATATTTGCCTCAGTTAATGCCAATCGAAGTCTTAGAATTGAGAGCCAAATTATTAGTATTGCCAATAAAATGTTATGAAAGGAAATAAACCAGTTATATTCAAGCCGGTTTGAGAGCAAAAAAAAGGAAAAGGCACAAGCTATTTTTTTATGTGAGAGCAAAACTGAATTCTAACTTTTTTTTAAATAATAAAATAAAATGAAATATTTCACTTAACTTAATCTCATGTTGCTATAAAGTGGCTCTCCCTTTTGTTCCACCACTTTTTTCTTTTTGATACCTAGGACTTTCGCTTCCTCTTCTGCCGTTGCGAAGGTTTGCAACAAATTCCACGTCAACGAGGGCGTATGCCATACCTTTTCATTACCTGTTTGCTTGCCATCGATTGAGACAAATCTACCTCCATATAAAGCATGTCTATTGCTTACCACTAGAGGGCTCAAATACGAGAAATTCAAGAATATAAAGCTGTAAAAGTTAAACATTGACTTAACACTTTAAAAAATATATTAAAAAATACTTAAATCAACTTGTAGTTATTCTCCCTTTTCGTAATGATTACACTGATGTTGTCTGGACCAATTGAATTGGTGCTTTTGGGTAGTTGTGATGTCACACGTGCCAACTGTGCAAGTGTGCCAATCACTGATCAGAAATGCAATTGCGTTCATTTGGCCAGTGGATGGGGGGGAAAAGGCAGATTTACCATGGGGTTTAGTTACGCTTTAAAGAAGCAAGATATGAGTTCTGATCCCACAATGCAACTGTCACCCTGCTCAAACTGAGGAGGAATTTGGCGTTCATTACAACTGTGTAAATAAAATGTTTTCTGTCTTGCGTTTGTGTTCCAGATTGTGACAGCTGTGTTCTACATCTTCACCGATGTCATTCTTGTCTCCCAGTTCCTGTACTACAAGATCAAAAACAGACATGCTCGAAGTAAGATCTTATTGGGAAGTCATGGGTTTCACCTGAAGAAATACCTGAACTTTGCCCCAATCTAGCTTTGTTCTTATACACACTTGTGTAGTACAATTCACCTTATTCTGGGAGAATTTAGATAATTAAAATTTAAATTATGTCCTAAATGCCATAGATTTGAGGTTAAAAACACTGTTAAAGGGTAACTAACCCCACTGTTTCAGCCTGTCTCCACCCACGAAACAATTTTGAAAAATACTTTGTGGGGTGAGCGAGGGAGAGGGGTGGGGGCGGAGGAGCTGTGTCCATCGTCATTTGCATAAATTAACGTACATTGTACAAATTATTTCGTATAACTCAGATCAAACTGTCAAACTAGACGTTGCACATCAAATATGAATCAAGATTCAGCAACCGCATGGACTATTTCTCACTTCAGATATCTTCAGAAACATATTATAGTGGACTATTTAGGTGGAATACAGAGTTTATGAACAGGACGCAACGTTGTTCCGGTTTAAAAACGTGGAGCCGAAACGAAAGTAACGTAACGGTCTAACCAATCAGGTGCCAGCTGTTTCCGTTGTGGGCGACAACAATTATCTATATGACGTAGTAGTATGAAGAAATAGGTACTCAGACGTCACGATTAGGGCGGAGCCAGAGCGGGCAGCAGAAAGGAAATTTCAACCGTTAGGGGCAGCACAAAGACTCTTTTCTACCAGTTTCTCCTGATTTATGTTATTTCAGAATTGTTGAAATAACGGAATGGATGAATAAGTTTCATTATAAGGTAGGCATACAAACACGTTTACAGCTTAAAAAAAAATGATCTAAGGTGTAGTTACCCTTTAAATCTGCAACAAATTGTGTTTTTTATGTCAGTATCGCATTGTTTAACTCTTCAAGGTGCAAGATTTAACGCATAAAGCACGACTTGACACTTTAAAAAAAAAAATACTCCCTTTTCATATTGAAAAAACTACAGATTGCACTGAAGTTGTCTGGTCCAATTTAATTGGATGGTGCTTTTGGGTAGTTCTGAGTGCCAATCACTGATCAGCAATGCAATTACGTTTGTTTGGGAATTGGGAATTGTTTCCTTAAAGAGGGAATATAACCGCAATTGTTTCAGTAAGAAATATGCAGCTGTATACATGAATTTCAGTCTGTTATTAATAACGGTTGCTGGTAGCATCTCTGAATCTCGCTAATTTGAAGCAGAACACGCAACAGCTTTGGCTTAGTGAGCACCAGGCCTTGGAGTCCGTTCCAGAGCCTCGAGTGAGAACTGGCTAGTGATGTCTTCCACACAGACCCTCACTGTCTGCAGGTGGAGTTCAGCTGCCAGATTCGAACCTATCCAGGTGGTAGTTCCGTCCTTTTATTTGTGAAGTGCTCTCTGTGCAGCAACCTTTAGAAAGTTGAATTAAACACTATTGGTTCGGACTTCTCGGTTGACCAGAGCTTGATCACTGTAGGACACAGTGTTTGATTGGTCACTTGTTTGACTGGAATGTGAACGCTGAAGGCACGGAGTGGTATTCCGGTCCGCTGAGGTGACCGGTGTGAGGTCTGTGTATATTGTGGTGTTAATGGGGTCCGCTGAGGTGACCCGTGTGAGGTCTGTGTATATTGTAGTGTTCATGGGGACCGCTGAGGTGACCGGTGTCAGGTCTGTGTATATTGTAGTGTTAATGGGGTCCGCTGAGGTGACCGGTGTGAGGTCTGTGTATATTGTAGTGTTAATGGGGACCACTGAGGTGACCGGTGTGAGGTCTGTGTATATTGTAGTGTTATTGAGGACCGCTGAGGTGACCGGTGTCAGGTCTGTGTATTTTGTAGTGTTATTGGGGACCGCTGAGGTAACTGTGTGAGGTCTGTGTATATTGTAGTGTTAATGGGGACCGCTGAGGTGACCGGTGTGAGGTCTGTGTATATTGTAGTGTTAATGGGGACCGCTGAGGTGACCGGTGTCAGGTCTGTGTATATTGTAGTGTTAATGGGGTCCGCTGAGGTGACCGGTGTGAGGTCTGTGTATATTGTAGTGTTAATGGGGACCGCTGCGGTGACCGGTGTGAGGTCTGTGTATATTGTAGTGTTAATGGGGACCGCTGTGGTGACCGGTGTGAGGTCTGTGTATATTGTAGTGTTAATGGGGACCATTGAGGTGACCGGTATGAGGTCTGTGTATATTGTAGTGTTAATGGGGACCGCTGAGGTGACCGGTGTCAGGTCTGTGTATATTGTAGTGTTAATGGGGACCGCTGAGGTGACCGGTGTGAGGTCTGTGTATATTGTAGTGTTCATGGGGACCGCTGAGGTGACCGGTGTGAGGTCTGTGTATATTGTAGTGTTAATGGGGACCATTGAGGTGACCGGTGTGAGGTCTGTGTATATTGTAGTGTTAATGGGGTCCGCTGAGGTGACCGGTGTGAGGTCTGTATATTGTAGTGTTAATGGGGACCGCTGAGGTGACCGGTGTCAGGTCTGTGTATATTGTAGTGTTATTGGGGACCGCTGAGGTGACCGGTGTCAGGTCTGTGTATATTGTAGTGTTATTGGGGACCGCTGAGGTGACCGGTATGAGGTCTGTGTATATTGTAGTGTTAATGGGGATTGCTGAGGTGACCGGTGTGAGGTCTGTGTATATTGTAGTGTTAATGGGGACCATTGAGGTGACCGGTGTGAGGTCTGTGTATATTGTAGTGTTAATGGGGACCGCTGAGGTGACCGGTGTGAGGTCTGTGTATATTGTAGTGTTAATGGGGACCGCTGAGGTGACCGGTGTGAGGTCTGTGTATATTGTAGTGTTAATGGGGACCGTTGAGGTGACCGGTGTGAGGTCTGTGTATATTGTAGTGTTAATGGGGATTGCTGAGGTGACCGGTGTGAGGTCTGTGTATATTGTAGTGTTAATGGGGATTGCTGAGGTGACCGGTGTGAGGTCTGTGTATATTGTAGTGTTAATGGGGACTGCTGAGGTGACCGGTGTGATGTCTGTATATTGTAGTGTTAATGGGGACCGCTGAGGTGACCGGTGTGAGGTCTGTGTATATTGTAGTGTTAATGGGGACCGCTGAGGTGACCGGTGTCAGGTCTGTGTATATTGTAGTGTTAATGGGGACTGCTGAGGTGACCGGTGTCAGGTCTGTGTATATTGTAGTGTTAATGGGTACCGCTGAGGTGACCGGTGTGAGGTCTGTGTATATTGTAGTGTTAATGGGGACCGCTGAGGTTTCCAGAGTGTAATTTGCCACTGACTCTGTTCCAGAAAACCCCTTCCTGAAGTGGGTTTGTTTCCTGTGGTGTGGGGTTGCCACCATGGTCTGCCTGTTGCTCCCCAAACTCATCGAAGACAACAAAGTCAACACTGTTGAGCAGGTGAGGAGTCTGCTCTTTGGTTAATGTGTTTTACGGTGGAGGAATGAGTGGTTCAGTCCCTCCAGGCTTGTGGTGTGAACACACAACACATTGCGTCTGCAGCAAGACGTTTGAAATCCCGTACACCTGATAACGACGGGGTACTGTGCTGTAAACCTGCATCAAGAATGCTAACTGCAGTGTTGCAATGTTGAGTAACTAGTAACACTTGTCTGTTACTGGAAGGAAGGGTGGGGTTTTTACCTCAACTTTCAACCCCTAACTCTTTGGTCCCAAAGATGTCACAGGAGGTTGCATGTTTAATAAATACTGTTTGAATTTTAAATTGGCGAGGAATGTAATGACGGAATTGTTTTGTTGCTTTGACAGAATTCCTCGAACAATGTTGCGGTCTCTGGCTATGCCTGTGGATACCTGGCCTCCATATTTTACCTGTCCTCGCGCCTTCCCCAGCTCTACAAAAACGTACGTGTGTCTGTGTCCCCAGCCGTGCTTAAAGGGGCGGGGGGGGGGGTGAAATATCCTTTTCCTAAATCATTAATGAGTAACAGGCAGCATAAGACAATGGAGTTGTGTGTGCTGTAATGTTATACCAACCACCCTGGCTCCCGCTGAGGTGCCCTGCCCTGCTGTCCCACTCTTATCCCTCTGTAATGGGGGCTTCTCGCCCCCTCTCTCTCTCTCTTCTGTTCTCTTAATCAAACCCACGGGTCGCTCCGGGCAGTGTGCTTTAATACTTGGCCAAAATGAGCCACGTGATTCAATCTGTGTCCGCAATGCATCTTGAGGCATTTGGGTGAATGCAAGATTGGATCGGTGCTCCCTGAGAAGTGAGAGCCCGGTTTTGGCTTTGCGCATTGAGTCGAACTCTTTCTCAGTGCTTTGGTCCAACGCTCATTTTCATTTCTGCAGGTAACCTGCATGGTTTTATATCTGAATGTTTGTTTAAATTATAAGAATTTTGTGAATCTATACATAATGCCTGAGTTTCCCCTCGGGGATCAATAAAGTACCTACTACTACATTTTTTCTGCAAATGGTTAAATATTCATTTGGAACATTCCTCTTTTTTTACCATCTAAAGCAGGGGTGTCAAGATCCGGTCCTGGAGGGCCGCTGTGTCTGCTGGTTTTTGGTGCGTTTAAGCACAAGTGATTAATTTAAGTCACTAATTGGCTAAGAAGTCCACACACCTTGTTCTCAATGCTTTAACTGGGTGCTGATTGAAAGGAAACCACAAATACCTGTAGACACTGCGGCCCTCCAGGACTGGAGTTTGACACCCCTGATCTAAAGCATTACCAGGGAAATCTTGTATGATTTATTTCAGCTGTTTTCTTCTGTAGCACGTTCCTTTAGAAAGCAATAAGGCCAAGAATTGATGTTTTATTCATTTGTACAGGGTGTGGGAAAGAAAAGTTAACATTTGAAATGTATGTTCTGTGGTTCAGTTCAAGAGGCAGTCGACGGAGGGCACGTCCTATCTGCTGTTTGCTCTGGCCATGATGGGGAACGGGACCTATGGTCTGAGCCTCATCGTGGTCCTGCCGGCGCTGAAGGGGTCCAAAAGCCTCTTCCTCCTCAGACACTTAGCCTGGCTCATTGGAAGCCTGGGGGTGCTCTTCCTCGATTTCTTTGTATCCTTTTTTTGGGGGCTAAAGGAAGCAGGAATACATCCTCATTACGGGATCTTAAATGTGTGCGTGCGAATGCGTGCGTGCGAGTGCCTGCGTGCGTGCGTGTGTTAATTCACTTCTCGATTGTTGAGCACATCCATCCTTTGGTGTATGTTCCTGAATGAGCGCTTCTCTCCAGATCTCTGCCCAGTTTATCTTGTACAGGAAGCAGAGTCGTCCTTTGCCCAATCACTTTTCCATGAAGAAGGTTCCGGAAGTGGAGCCCCTGCTTTGTGAGGAAGAGGAGGCATGAAAGCTGCAGTGTACTGGTTATGTGAAAGTTCTCCATGGTTCCTCAACATTCACTGTGAAGTCTGACTCCACAGAACTCTGGAACAGGACACTGCACATTGAAATGGATCATATGAAAGGTTCTCCATTAGATACAAGTGCAATGCAGCTATAATATACAGTGCAGTCCAGAAGTATTTGGACAATGACACTTTTTATGTTGCTTTGGCTCTGTTCTCCAGCATATTTGATATGAAACGGAGCAGTGACGATGAGGTTAAAGTGAAGACTTTCAGCTTTAATTTGAGGGTGTTTGCATCCATACTGTAGCAATTCTAGCCCTTTTTATACATAGTCTCCCCATTTTAGGGGACCAGAAGTAATTACACAAATTAACATCTACTTAAATAGTCATCATATTTAATATTTGGTTGCATACCCTTTGCATGCCATGACCTCCCTATATCTGTGACCTCAGAACGTGTCACTGCCCAAATACTTTTGGACTGCACTGTACGTATATTCAGTTTATAAATACTTAAACATGTTTCTATGAAATGGGCACAAAAGTGACTTGTAATTGCTCCATTTGATGTTTTTTTATTTTATTTTATTTATTTTTTTAATTCCGGGTGTACTTCAATTTTGTATTTTGGTGACTAATTATTTTTGCCAATTTCGGTTGCATCAAACCGTGTGCTTTCTGCACAAAGGGTTCCATTTGTTCCACATCCAGCCCACCATTCCACTCCAATCCAGACGCAGTGATAGCTCTGTCTTCCTATTTGTGTGTGATAAAGTAATCATCTGTATCTAGTGTAATTAGACAAGTGACTGCAAAATGTCCCTGGTGGTTAAGAAATTTGCCTTTGTAGATGTACATTACCGGTCAAAAGTCTTAGTACACCCACAATTTTCAAACAATCAGAGATGGACAGAAAAAAAAGAAAAAGAAAAGAAATGAACGCCTTTTATTTTACAAAAAAAATGCATCTAAATTCATCTGATTCATCAAAATGGCCACCTTTTGCAGTAATAACTTCATATTCGTGCCATTCTTTCTACAGTGGCAGTCATATGGTTGTGAAAGTTCGCACCAGCACTGCTGTAGTTCCCACAGACTTGTTGCACTTGTGGGTTGCTTCTCCTTCGTTCTAAACTAGCTTGATTTTACTTCTGTTGAAGTGAATGAAAAGGTTTCTCCTATGCACCTTTTGATTAGTCATTTTCAGCTGTACTTTTCATTGTTGAAAAATGGAAAGAATTTGTTCAATCGGTTTATTTAGCAAAATATGGCCAAAATTTAGGTCACTATCATGTGAAGGATACCTTCTTACCTTGTAAGGTTATTTGCAAAAGTGAAACTGCTTAAATTACACTAAAACACAGCACTAAAACACAAGTGTACTAAAACTTTTGACCAGTAGTGTACAATATCACTCCCTCTGAATTATTCAGCTGATGCATTGCTGAAACTGAAGCAGGAAAAAGGGCTGGGGTAGCTAATAATTCTGAGTGGGATACCATGTCATGTTAGTGATGGAAGTACCTTTGCACTAGAGCACTAAGTGGACAATGTCCATCCACAGTGTGCATGTGGACCTAGAGAAGCAATGGAGTGTTTACATGGTCCTGTTGTTGACATGAAGAACTCATAGGAACCGCTTCTCTATGTGGAAATAGGATGCGATTTGCGTGATTGTTCCTTTAATGCAGGCTTGAATCTTTGGACCTCTAGAGGGAAGTCCACAGTGCCTTGTGTTGGTCTGTCAATTTGTGCGCAAGTTGGTAGGCGCGTGAGGGTGGCTCTGGTCTTGGTTCATAGATTTGGATGCAGTTCCCTGCCTTTTCCACAGTGCACCGTTTTCCAAGATTGAGCATCAGTGCCCTGTGTTCTCCCCTTCCCCATGTAGAAACTGAGAACTTTCCAGATTTTGGGTTAAATCAAATGATGGGAATAATAACACTGAGATGGTTGTAATGGTGTAGTATTGGATCAGAGGCCTTTCAGATGTGAAACTTTACCCAGCTACCATGTAATTGTGGAGCTTCAGTTGGCTCTGCGATTGATTTTGCATCAATTCAAGGCGCCATCTTGGAAAAGCCAGGATGCAGCTTTGTTCTCAACATGGTGATGATCAGGTAATTGTTGTAATGGGCTCATCACGAGGTGAAGTGTGTGAGCCCCCTGGCATAGTTGCACAGATTTTGCTACCTCATTCTCAATGTCAAAATCATGTGCCATTTAAGGAGCCGATAGTTAGCAGGACTTTTGGGTGGTTCTGTATGGTGCTTGGACTGGCCTTAGGTAGTAGGTGTGAGGAAGCAGTAAGTGTGTTTGTTGCTCTCTTTCAACTCTGACTGACCCAGGAAGACGCTTTTGAGCTGATCCAACTCAAATGAGTAGCCATGCAGTGTAAGTCTTAAGTGAAGTAGATGTGTTTGCAGTTACGGTATTCTGACATGGTTACGTGTAACAGGTTTACCTTTCTGCAGTAGTTATTGTGACCTGTACTTCCTGCCTGCACGTTTTGTGCTGATTTAATGAACAAAAGAAATGACACCGATTTAGCCCACCCCCCTCCCCCCAAACAAAACGAAAAGATGCCAGTTGTGGTTTCATGTACTGTTTTACATTGTTTTTAACTTATAACATTGTGTCAAATGTCAGACTGAAGCAGCATTTGCCTTCTTGTGACATACAATAAGTACCATTCCTTTAAGCTCCAGATCAATACTTTCATGCTTAAGTGTCAGAAACCTCCATTTAAACACATGCTTTTTAAGAGTTCATAGAGCAGCCCAGCATTTTTAGATGTGTATTTATGGTGCAGTAAAATCAAATGATTTTTCTGAAAATAATGGTTAACGGTTTCATACTTGAGCAATTGAACACTGTATTGTGCATTTAAAATAACCAGATTAAATTATATTTATACTCTAGGTTAAATGTACAGTATTTAGTAATTGTATTATATATTTTTATCTTTGAGAAGCATTACATTTGCTTTATATACATTTTTATTAATGAAAGCTGTTTACACAAGTTTTGTTCAGCCTTCAATGCTCAGATCTGCCATTTTAATAACATGTTGATAACAGCGAACAAATAAAGTGCAATATATTAAAAACAGCTACTACCTGCGACAGCGTATCAATATGTTTTCCTCGTCACCTTTCTGTATTTTTCTTGTGGATTATCTTAGTCTTTCCAATCAGTTATCGCAGTTATTACTTACTCAGTCAGGCAATACAGAAAAGTAGAGGCCGAGTTATTCTCTGGATGGAAACGTGGACGTTTCTGCCACTTACTACTACTTGTGAGAATTTACGAGATCAAAGTAAATCTAACACAATGCCACTTGACAGAACACGTCAGCATCCAATGAAAAAGTTGTATTTTCTATAGGGGCGGGAATATGGGAGGGGGTGTGTCTGTGGGTATGTAGCTTTCCAAGCGGGAGGGACTTCCTCCTGGGTTGCCGTTGGACAGTAGCTATTCATAGGTGACACGTAACTCATATTAAAGGAATCCTGTAGGCCTCGCAAAAATAGATACAGCAACTCCCTCCAAGTCCTTTGCCAAACTAGCTGCGTTGGTATAGTTTTGTCTTGTAAGATTGGCGTGCTTGTTTGGATAATGGGAAGATTGCCAATGGTAGGCTAAATTCTGCAATCCGAGATCCGTTTAATCTAATGAAGATCCCTGGGCAAACTTTGGCAAGAGAACTGAGCGACAACTCAATAGCCTACCTAGCAGGATAGAGACTATTGTGAAGAGCAGCAAAGGAAGTGTGACAGGAGTCTACGGCTATTTTTGCGTTTACTTGATCGCACTCATAGTAGGCTAGCCTTTGCCTTTTATTAACTTGCATGTATTTGCATTTGCGCTGTAGAGCTAATAGCCTATTCTAATCGCTCCTTCCGTAAATTATTCGGCTGATGCATAGGTGAAACAACCAGGAAACAGGGCTGGGGTAAAAGTTTGGAGGAGTTTGAAGTCTCAGCCTTTTCGCACAGCCAGCGAGAAGAGACGATTGAATATGGGCAGCGGGATGTGTTCCAGAAAACAGAAAAAGATTTTCCAGTTTTTGTTGCTGCTCACCGTGACTTTTGGGTTCATATATGGGGCAATTTTTTCCTATGAAATACACAAACAGCTGAAGAGGACAGAGGTAATGGCAGTCAAGTACCAGCAGCATCAGGAATCGCTTTCGGCGCAGCTCCAAGGTAAACATTTGCCAGATGTCGGCAGTTGGCAAAATAAAAAATAATTTCTAACATTTTCCGCATTTTTGTAAAGTCGGTTGTCAGTAGCCTATCTTTCTTTGTATTTTTGTGGTGTTCATTCTACTGTTCTTGCTGTCATCAGTGTCCGCAAATTATTCATCACTTTGCTTTTGAGTTTGTTGCGACTTTATTGCAGTCTATTAACATTGCTGGGAGATTTGAGCTCGCGTTCACTTTTTAAAAGGGATTTTAAGTGATGATATTATTGTTGTTGTTATCATTATCAACATTAACAACAACAACTGTTCGCCTACTGCAGTTTGTAGCCTACTATCTGCTGTTCTGGTCATTGGATGTGGTACGGAATACAAAATCGGACTCGTGAGTTCCGATTCCCCTCGTGTGGAGGATAGCCTATATGAATTATGAATCCACTCACGTTCGAGTTGGGTTCGAAGTAACCGACCCTCTCAATCCCAACCCAAAAACCATGAGAACATGCCTCAAGCACTAGTAGCTAACGTTACTCCAACTCCAAATGAACGCTGCGCTCACGTGGTATAGATTAATAGGTTACACTGTAGGCTACAAAAACGCTTCAGTTGTCAAATTAACCGACTGCGTGATTTTTCTGAGTAGGCTAGACTCAAGACAAAAGTGCATAATTCATAGGCTAAGTAGCAATGTGCATAGGCTAGTACACAGTTGACAATATGACGAAGCCTACCCTACGAACGCATCACACAATTTCAATATTGCATTGCTTAATTAATTTCACTGACAAGTTGAAACTGCGTAGGGTATAGCCCTGAGCATATAGGCAGGCTATGATATAGAACGCATAAAGCTCAGCTTTTGCTTTACCGGTGCTTCAGGTTTTATGTGTTTATTGATCACTTTTCTATTGCAACCAATTCTAAATAGACTACTGTATTTAAGCATTTAGGTCTGAACTTCTCTCTCCCACGAAAACTGCTTTAATTTATTGACCTATTTAAAGAGGTTTCTGTAGCACAGAGCCAGAGTGAGCATTGGTTCGATCGATCTTTAGCCTAATGTCCAGTTTTATTAGCATACGGGTAGGCAGTTACGGCAGGGGACACGCAGAGAATACCAACCTATTGGAAACGACATGCATCATTTGGCAATCTACTGTAGCCGCGATCCATCCAAAATAATCTGCTTCAGTGATGTTTTGCCCTTTACTACTTGATTAATTTCACTTCATGGAGCAGAATGTAGGCTTGGAAATGCTGTCCAAACGTGGTCGAATATACATTTGCGTTTTATTTATTTAGAATATGCTAGAGTTGGAATACCACAGAACATTTTCAAAGGACCAACTTGGTATGTCTGATGTTCTACTGTAATTATAAGTCACGAGAAACACCATAAAGGTCTTTCTGCTGCTATACAAAATATTTTTTAATCATACATTTGTTGACTTTATAGAGGGAAAAATATTTCAATGCATTTAAATATTTAAGATGCAATATAACAAACTGTGGGAAAAGATTCAGAGCTATCATTTAGCCTCATTTCAACTAAGTGCAGAACTTTTCTTAAAGTAGCTACTGAATTTTGATCTTATTTCTGATTTAAGCGCCTCCAGTTTTTAGCCCAGAGGTGTAAAATAAAAGTGAATTCCACTTTTATTTAAAACGATTTATAAATGAAACGTGTAGCCTGTCTGTGATTCATTCATTCGTGTGCACATGTGTACAGGCAATTTAAGAACTGTTCATATGCTCAAATTTAGTATGAAATCCACTCCAGTTCTATGCATGAGGCCAGGTGTCTAACGACATCACACAGAGAATATGTGGAAGAGGGCCTATGAGAATAATGAGAGCACATGGATATCTGTTGACCTCGAGGGGGCAGAGAGTTGGAAAAAGACACCTGAGATTTGGATTCAATGAGCGCTGTTGTGTAAGGATAGCCTCTTGAATGACTTGCATTGCTCCCCTGCAGCCCTTAAGTATAAGTAGCAAGTGTGGAGTCTGAGGATCACGTTCATGTTGATTGCCTCAGAGGGTAACCGCTTACGGCACATGTGTTCCCTTATTGTCTGGTGTTGCAACTATAGACACAAGTTGAGATCACAAGATTAGTCAAAAGTCCTTGATTTGTGTAAAGCTATCTTCGTATCTGATATATCCACTTGAATGGACGTTCACACGAGGCATAGCCACCCTACATTGTGCAGCCACGTCAGCTTTCGTTGTATGTGAATATTGCGTTTTAAGATTCGCCAGTTGCTTTTCTTAATGCATGTAACCATTTCAGTGACTCTGTTTCTATGTATGCAGCACGGGACACTTTGATTTTTGTTTCAGGTTCATGAAGAACTTAAACGATCGTGAGCTGAATTATCCTGAGTTTCTGAAAGTACTTTCAGAAATCTCTTTGATTTGCCTGGAAACCAGCACTGCAAAAAATGTCTGTCTTAACAAGTGCTTCGGTCTTGTAATGAGACTTTAAAAATCTTGCCTTTTTTTCTGAAGTGGAAAATATTAGCTTGTTTTAAGTTACTTTTTGCTTGACAAGTGATATTATCTTACCCCACTGGCAAATCCTGAAATGAGTAAAACTATCTCACCCCACTGGCAATCTTTTTGTCTTATTTAACAAAAAGGTAACGGGAATAAGATTCTAAAGTCTAAATATAAGATTGAAATTCTTGTTAAGATTTGGTTTTTGCAGTGAGGAAACCGATTGCTGTGTCTTAGCTCTCTCTGTCAGAAGTATTCATATTCTCCGAAACCCTCTCCCGCTCTAACCAAATGAGTAGAATTACAGCTCTGGTGCCTTAAATAATGTCTGTATTGCCATTTAAGCGTTTTTGATAAGATTGTGTCTTGGGAGGTATTTCACAAAGCAGGATTACTGAGTTAGCTGGATAACTGCACTGAGTAAAACCCAGAACCCTTTCAAATCTGGAACATGGACTGAAGTAAAAAGAGGTGTTCCGGGTTTTACTCAGTGCAGTTATCCAGCTAACTCAATGATCCTGCTTTGTGAAATACCCCCTTGGTGTTGTACTAAAAACGTACATGCATACATACAAACAAATAGGCTACACGTAAATAAATGTGCATGGATGCAACCATAACTGTAATCATTAACATAGGTTGGATGTGCTAGCCCCTATGACAGAGATATTAGTTCATAGCTATGGATTCTGATATACATACAGTAGCTATTAATCAGATATAAGCTAGTTGTGAAGCTTTCTCATAACTGAGTAAGATATGCAGAGTAAAAATCAGCATACTACAGAACATACGATCATTGCAATATAATGATATCCATTGGTCTGAATGAGCAGCAGTGTCGTATCATTTGTCGGTAACTGGGATTGTAACTGAGCTTGTGGGTTAGAATCCCAGTTGGGGCCCTGCCATTGTGCCATTGAATAAGGTACATAACCAGAATTGCTTCAGTAAATATACAGCTGTATAAATAGATTTTGTGTTAAAATGTAAGCTGTGCAAGAAAATGGGAGTTCTGAAAGAGATTCTACTGGGTGTATCTGGGACCTCTGCCCTGGTCTTGCTGCTATACTTAATACCAGATCTAATATGTCCTGGGGTCTCATATCGGTGGTGTTCAGGGTGACAGTTCAAGTATTCCCCAGATTAATTTACAAGGAAGGCTCTCCTTACTGGTTCCCATTCAGAAGAAGTGATAGCCAATGTTACATTACTTTACATTATAGGAATTTAGCAGACGCTCTCTTCCAGAGCGACTTACACAACTTTTTTTATTTATTATTATTATTTTTTTACGCATTGTATCCATTTATACAGCTGGATGTATACTGTAGCAATTCAAGTGCCTTTCTCAAGAGTACAACGGCAGTGGAATCGAACCTTATTACTAGCCGAGTTGCCTAACCATTGTACTACACTGCTGACTAATGTTGCTGTTATCCCTAGGCACTGAGCGGTGCCTAGGGAAGAGCTGAAAGGAAAGCTTAGTAGGAAAAGGTCACTCCATCCAGCTAGTATCGGGAGAACACCTCCCTTTCTGAGAAAACATGTCCACATTCAGTCTCCGTATCCCAGTTAAAACCTCTTTCGTCTTGGAAAGGAGCCTGGCTCTCACCTGTATAAAGTTGCTTCTGTGAGTTGGGTTACCATAGCGGTGAATTAAAGTCCCCTCCCTTCACCTTTTGGTCAGATTCCAAAGGGTACGGACCATCCTGTGAAACCTCATATGGTAAACAACCTGCTTTCCCTACCCTCACTCCCAAGACCTGCAGAAACAAGGAAAGGTCATCTACAAAGGAGCCATTCTTGTTTGTTCTCTTCGTGTATACCGTCAGGCCAGTAAGAAAGCATTCACCATCCTGGTATTGTTCTCTGGCTTGGATTAGACAAAGAGCACAGAATGTATTTGATTCAAAAAATATACATGGTCTTTACCTTGATTTCCTTTATTTTTCCAATCAATTTTGAGAGTTTGAAAGACATCGTATTTCTTTACTGGTCTCATTACCACAGCCTCCTTCGTTAACTCTGGAGAGTGTAGAGAAGTCCATGCTCTCCTCTACATTCCTGGGCTGTGTCCGAATCAGAGCCCTATCTACTGTGCACTGTGTACTAGCATTCTGTGTACTGCTTACTGCATACTGTTTAGTGACATGCAGTATGCGAAAAATATTCTCCATACTATTATGTGCAAAAACATGGAAATAAGTATATCATCTGGGGATTTTAAGTGCGCTACATTTAGATAACTTTTTGCCTGCTTAACTTTCTCATCCAGTGTACTCAACAAGCATACTCAATAGACGTTGATTCAGACACAGCCCTGAACTGGTGCCTTCCGTTCACTCTGATGTCTTTGCATTGGAGAAGTAAATTACGTGCATCTGGCAGAGGTGCCAGTTTGAACACAGGAGTGATGGAACATGGAAAAGCTGGATAAATGGAAACCCGCCCTTCCTGGGTGATGCCATTTGAGCAACACCCTGCCGGCCACAGTCAGCACTGGGAAGGTCTGGATTTAATCCCATACTGTGGGGCGCACCCACGCACTGGAATGGTGTCCTAGCAGAATGAGCCACCCAGCTGCCTGAGTATATTTAAATGCACAAACATCTGTCTGTTTTAACATTGTGCTGTGTGATGAATATTTTGAAGTACATCCTTGAGAAATGTGCAGCCTTGAATGGCTTTTTATGAAAGGCCTGTGTTTTGAGACTATGCATTGTGTTATGATCAACTGCACCTGAAGTTTGCACACTTGTTCTGTGATTACTGTATTGTATGTTAGTAATCAATGCAGTTGTGTACAGCTAGTTGATTAGTAGTGGGAATTTGGAACGCACGCATGCACGCACACACGCAAGCATACCCAAACCTGCGAGCAGGCGCAGTGGTTCGCACTGTTGCCTCACAAGAGGAAGGTTCTGGGTTTGAGTCTCGGCCAGCCTGGATCCTCTCTGCGTGGAGTTTGCATGTTCTTCCCGTGTTTGCGTGGGTTTCCTCCCACAGTCCAAAGACATGCTGCCCAACGAGTGCAGATGTGCAAAATTAGCCTCCCTGGCTAACTCTGGCACATTTACTAGACATTTTATTCATGTCCATTGTCCCTGTCAGATAAACAAATTAATTTAAATTAATTTAAAAGCAAAATGTTACATGTTGGAGGAAGTTGGAGTTGGAGGTGCATAGTAAGGACATGGGAGGGTGGGGGGTTGTGGGAAATGCGTTGCCAGGGAAACGCGGGGAACAGGAACGCGCGGCCGTTCACCTGACCGTTATCTGGGGCTGCGAGGCGGCAGTTTATTTCGGCCCACCCTCTGTGATTTGTTGACTTGTCCTCTCTTGATCCCTCCCACTTCTTTCTGACCGAATCCCTGTTCTTCTGCTCGCAGTATCGTTCTCACTGTTTTTTTTTTTTTTAATGCGTTGCATGTCTGTCTTGGCTGCTTTGCTTTTAATTCATCAAACCCCTCTGGTGCTGTCAAAGAGAGCGCAATCATTGGAATTAAAATCTGCCTCAAACAATAGAAACATGAATCGCAATTCAGTTCAGCGGGGGAGTGATTAAACCGCGCTTTTTTTTTTCCATTGGTGTGGAAATGTTGTTGAGACGGTCTTTCTCCCTGGAGAGGAGATGGGATTGGGCGATTCTGCTTAGGTTGCGTAAGGATATGACTCCTCACCCTGCTCACTGAAAAGCAAACCACCGTCACCACAAGGAAAACAAACAAATCCGTCTTGCTCCATTTTCACAAATTTCTTTTTTTTAAAATTCCTAGCCAAGTAGAAACAAGACAAACAAAAAAGGCTTTGCATGTTGTAGAATATCCTATAAGATACCTGTACTCAGGATTGGAATGATTTGGCCCTCGCTCATGGATTGTGTAAGACTGCCCTTGGCGTAGGCAGCCACAGTGGATTGTCAGGCGGTTATTGGTTGGCTGCGATTGTGTTGGCATGGTGCTGGTTTCCCGCCCTTTTGCTCTCTGCCAATGGGGACTTTGTTTGTGTTGAACGTCCTTTGCCTAACAAATGTTACATCTCACAAGATGGCTGTGCATGAATTGCAATATAAATTTAAATCTTGCCGAGTGACAGAGGGGCTTGTGTTTGTGGCCCGGCCTTGATCAAGTACGGAAGAGTAACAAGATGGGTGCTGAGGATTATGGGAAATCTCTGAGCTGACATTGGGGAAGACTGACCTCTCTTTGTAGAGGATGGCCAAATCAGAGCCCTATGTACTGCGCCCCATCTCCTGCTTACAGTGCACTGGCAGAAGTGTGCTGTTTAATGTGCACTGTTTAGCAAGCGACGTGCAGTACGCAAAAACAATATCCTCAATACTATTTTCCAACCGCACTGTGGAAGTATCGTAGGATGTTCCACCTTTGCGCGGCCATGTCGAGTGTTGTTTTTGTTATTATTGAAGGAAAACGTCAACTAACCTGCGCCTCATTTTTAAAAAGGAAGCTGCGTGTCATTTTTATACGACCAAAATGTCCACGTACTTCTTGAAAAGTGTGCTCCCGAATATACTCAGCGAAACCCCGGAAGTAAGTGTATCATACGGTGGTTTTAAGTATACTATATTTTTTGAGAAAACTTTGCCTACTTAACGACTTTCTTGTCCTGTCTACTCAACAAGCATACCTAATAGTATGGAAGGGTGCTGATTCGGACACAACCGATGTTTGCCCATTTTATTATTCTGTGTGACACTACCTTGTTCAGGTGTCACATACTTTGATCTGTCAGATTCCAAAGGTATCCATTTAAACCGCCTGTTAAAGTGGAAGCTGGTCATTGTTATTGTGGCCTGCTGCGGCCAAACACATTCTGTGTCACACCCTGCATGTCATTTTCAGACTTATTTATCTTGAAGTTTATGCATAAGAATGGGGCATTAAGTGCGCTACATTTAGATAACTTTTTGTCTGCTTAACTTTCTCATCCAGTGTACTCAACAAGCATACTCCAAAGGTTTCAGATTTTCAATCAGGTGTGTCTTGTTGATACAAATTCCTGTTATTGCTTGATTTGCCGAATCCGTTGCGCTAAATTGTGTTAAAATTTCATCGTCCCCGATTATGATCAGACTTCTTCCCATTTTTTATTTTTTTTTTCCCTTGTTAGATGATGTTATTTTTTATTTTTATTTATTTCTCTTTTTTTGCCCAGTAAGCCATCTGTTCCAACTGGAAGGCATATTGATGGATCTGCAGAGCCTGGATGCTGGCAGTAACTCTGAGAGCGATTTGTCATGTCTGCCGGGGAGGTTTGGGCTCTAATATGGTCTCTGATCACTCTTCTGTGGGATCACTCTTTCTAGTGCCAGGGTTTACAGGGTTTACAGGGTTTACAGGGTTTACATGTGCAATTTCTCAGATTTCTTCTCTGGGCAGTGGAGGTGGATTTAAAGGGACATCATTTAGGCTTTCAAAGGCTTAAGGGACACAGAAATGGATTCATGTTTTATTTCTTTTTAATTTTGTGCACCCTGCAGTCACTTGATACTGCAAGGGTTTCCGGATTAGCAAGCACGTTTACTAGACGGTGAGGACTGATTGGGTTTTGTTTTTGTTGTAGGGAACACTGGTTCACCCATGCGGATTCCAAACCTGCGATTACCAAGAACAAACCAAACTACTATCCAATGTTCCTAATAGAAGTTGTGTAACTGAGAGAATTAGTCACGTCTTTATGAGAAGGATTCAAGCATGCTAATAAACAATGTCTCGTCTGTAATGTGATGGCACAACCCTTTCACTCCCAAAACGTGGTAAAAATCACATTAGCCAAGACTGAGAAAAATGAGCAAAATGTTTTGACAAAGAAAGGAGCGAGTCCAAACCTAATGTAGGCATGTAGCGGTGGGGGGTAGGGTGTATGTTGAGCGGTGGGGGGGTAGGGTGTATGTTGAGCGGTGGGGGGGTAGGGTGTATGTTGAGCGGTGGGGGGGTAGGGTGTATGTTGAGCGGTGGGGGGGTAGGGTGTATGTTGAGCGGTGGGGGGGTAGGGTGTATGTTGAGCGGTGGGGGGTAGGGTGTATGTTGAGCGGTGGGGGGGGTGGGGGGTAGGGTGTATGTTGAGCGGTGGGGGGGGTAGGGTGTATGTTGAGCGGTGGGGGGGTGGGGGGTAGGGTGTATGTTGAGCGGTGGGGGGTAGGGTGTATGTTGAGCGGTGGGGGGGTAGGGTGTATGTTGAGCGGTGGGGGGTAGGGTGTATGTTGAGCGGTGGGGGGTAGGGTGTATGTTGAGCGGTGGGGGGTAGGGTGTATGTTGAGCGGTGGGGGGGTAGGGTGTATGTTGAGCGGTGGGGGGGTAGGGTGTATGTTGAGCGGTGGGGGGGTAGGGTGTATGTTGAGCGGTGGGGGGTAGGGTGTATGTTGAGCGGTGGGGGGTAGGGTGTATGTTGAGCGGTGGGGGGGGTAGGGTGTATGTTGAGCGGTGGGGGGGTAGGGTGTATGTTGAGCGGTGGGGGGGTAGGGTGTATGTTGAGCAGTGGGGGGGTAGGGTGTATGTTGAGCGGTGGGGGGGTAGGGTGTATGTTGAGCGGTGGGGGGGTAGGGTGTATGTTGAGCAGTGGGGGGGTAGGGTGTATGTTGAGCGGTGGGGGGGTAGGGTGTATGTTGAGCGGTGGGGGGGTAGGGTGTATGTTGAGCGGTGGGGGGGTAGCGGTGGGGGGGTAGGGTGTATGTTGAGCGGTGGGGGGGTAGGGTGTATGTTGAGCGGTGGGGGGTAGGGTGTATGTTGAGCGGTGGGGGGTAGGGTGTATGTTGAGCGGTGGGGGGGGTAGGGTGTATGTTGAGCGGTGGGGGGGTAGGGTGTATGTTGAGCGGTGGGGGGGTAGGGTGTATGTTGAGCGGTGGGGGGTAGGGTGTATGTTGAGCAGTGGGGGGGTAGGGTGTATGTTGAGCGGTGGGGGGGTAGGGTGTATGTTGAGCGGTGGGGGGGTAGGGTGTATGTTGAGCGGTGGGGGGGTAGCGGTGGGGGGGTAGGGTGTATGTTGAGCGGTGGGGGGGTAGGGTGTATGTTGAGCGGTGGGGGGGTAGGGTGTATGTTGAGCGGTGGGGGGTAGGGTGTATGTTGAGCGGTGGGGGGGTAGGGTGTATGTTGAGCGGTGGGGGGGTAGGGTGTATGTTGAGCGGTGGGGGGGGTAGGGTGTATGTTGAGCGGTGGGGGGTAGGGTGTATGTTGAGCGGTGGGGGGGTAGGGTGTATGTTGAGCGGTGGGGGGGGTAGGGTTTATGTTGAGCGGTGGGGGGTAGGGTGTATGTTGAGCGGTGGGGGGGTAGGGTGTATGTTGAGCGGTGGGGGGGTAGGGTGTATGTTGAGCGGTGGGGGGTAGGGTGTATGTTGAGCGGTGGGGGGGTAGGGTGTATGTTGAGCGGTGGGGGGGGTAGGGTGTATGTTGAGCGGTGGGGGGGTAGGGTGTATGTTGAGCGGTGGGGGGGTAGGGTGTATGTTGAGCGGTGGGGGGTAGGGTGTATGTTGAGCGGTGGGGGGGGTAGGGTGTATGTTGAGCGGTGGGGGGGGTAGGGTGTATGTTGAGCGGTGGGGGGGTAGGGTGTATGTTGAGCGGTGGGGGGGTAGGGTGTATGTTGAGCGGTGGGGGGGGTAGGATGTATGTTGAGCGGTGGGGGGTAGGGTGTATGTTGAGCGGTGGGGGGGTAGGGTGTATGTTGAGCGGTGGGGGGTAGGGTGTATGTTGAGCGGTGGGGGGGTAGGGTGTATGTTGAGCGGTGGGGGGGGTAGGGTGTATGTTGAGCGGTGGGGGGGTAGGGTGTATGTTGAGCGGTGGGGGGGTAGGGTGTATGTTGAGCGGTGGGGGGGTAGGGTGTATGTTGAGCGGTGGGGGGGTAGGGTGTATGTTGAGCGGTGGGGGGGGTAGGGTGTATGTTGAGCGGTGGGGGGTAGGGTGTATGTTGAGCGGTGGGGGGGTAGCGGTGGGGGGGTAGGGTGTATGTTGAGCGGTGGGGGGGTAGGGTGTATGTTGAGCGGTGGGGGGGTAGGGTGTATGTTGAGCGGTGGGGGGTAGGGTGTATGTTGAGCGGTGGGGGGTAGGGTGTATGTTGAGCGGTGGGGGGGTAGGGTGTATGTTGAGCGGTGGGGGGGTAGCGGTGGGGGGGTAGGGTGTATGTTGAGCGGTGGGGGGGGGTAGCGGTGGGGGGGTAGGGTGTATGTTGACCGGTGGGGGGGGGGTAGCGGTGGGGGGTAGGGTGTATGTTGAGCGGTGGGGGGGGTAGGGTGTATGTTGAGCGGTGGGGGGGGGTAGCGGTGGGGGGGGTAGGGTGTATGTTGAGCGGTGGGGGGGGGGTAGCGGTGGGGGGTAGGGTGTATGTTGAGCGGTGGGGGGGTAGAGTGTATGTTGAGCGGTGGGGGGGTAGGGTGTATGTTGAGCGGTGGGGGGGTAGGGTGTATGTTGAGCGGTGGGGGGGTAGAGTGTATGTTGAGCGGTGGGGGGGTAGGGTGTATGTTGAGCGGTGGGGGGGGTAGGGTGTATGTTGAGCGGTGGGGGGGGTAGAGTGTATGTTGAGCGGTGGGGGGGTAGGGTGTATGTTGAGCGGTGGGGGGGTAGGGTGTATGTTGAGCAGTGGGGGGGTAGGGTGTATGTTGAGCGGTGGGGGGGGTAGCGGTGGGGGGGTAGGGTGTATGTTGAGCGGTGGGGGGGTAGCGGTGGGGGGGGTAGGGGGTAGGGTGTATGTTGAGCGGTGGGGGGGTAGGGTGTATGTTGAGCGGTGGGGGGGGTAGGGTGTATGTTGAGCGGTGGGGGGGGTAGGGTGTATGTTGAGCGGTGGGGGGGTAGGGTGTATGTTGAGCGGTGGGGGGGTAGGGTGTATGTTGAGCGGTGGGGGGGGGTAGCGGTGGGGGGGTAGGGTGTATGTTGAGCGGTGGGGGGGGTAGGGTGTATGTTGAGCGGTGGGGGGGGTAGGGTGTATGTTGAGCAGTGGGGGGTAGGGTGTATGTTGAGCGGTGGGGGGTAGGGTGTATGTTGAGCGGTGGGGGGGGTAGGGTGTATGTTGAGCGGTGGGGGGGGTAGGGTGTATGTTGAGCGGTGGGGGGGTAGGGTGTATGTTGAGCGGTGGGGGGGTAGGGTGTATGTTGAGCGGTGGGGGGGTAGGGTGTATGTTGAGCGGTGGGGGGGTAGGGTGTATGTTGAGCGGTGGGGGGGGTAGGGTGTATGTTGAGCGGTGGGGGGGGTAGGGTGTATGTTGAGCGGTGGGGGGGTAGGGTGTATGTTGAGCGGTGGGGGGGTAGGGTGTATGTTGAGCGGTGGGGGGTAGGGTGTATGTTGAGCGGTGGGGGGTAGGGTGTATGTTGAGCGGTGGGGGGGGTAGGGTGTATGTTGAGCGGTGGGGGGGTAGGGTGTATGTTGAGCGGTGGGGGGGTAGGGTGTATGTTGAGCGGTGGGGGGGTAGGGTGTATGTTGAGCGGTGGGGGGGGTAGGGTGTATGTTGAGCGGTGGGGGGGTAGGGTGTATGTTGAGCGGTGGGGGGGGTAGGGTGTATGTTGAGCGGTGGGGGGGGTAGGGTGTATGTTGAGCGGTGGGGGGGGTAGGGTGTATGTTGAGCGGTGGGGGGTAGGGTGTATGTTGAGTGGTGGGGGGTAGGGTGTATGTTGAGAGGGGAAAACAAAAAGTGGTGAGCCCCCTATTAGGACAGGATATACAGCTGATTCACCTCATCTGAAGGAAATCAACCTTGTTCTTCATATCTGTGCCACAGCCTTATGCTTTCATTGGCTCCCTCCCATTCGCACAATATGATTAGATCATTTATGGGTACAAACACAGGCATGCAAAGTCTCTGAGGCCTTCCAAAGGGCTGGCTTCCTCTCCCTGACAGGACAACACCAATGGGAGGAGGTGAGAAGACCTCATTGAGCGAGCAGCAGCACAGTCACATACAGTCGCACTGATTCTTGAGACTTCTGTGAAAACATGTCCCACTAAGAAAAGTGTTAATTCCGTTGAAAATTAATGACATTTTCTTATTTAAAATAATCAGGGTAGATCATCTGAGGGTCTTTTGCACAAGTGTAACATTTTTTCATATGTTTGTTTTTAATTTTATAAATTATATGATTATATGATAGCCCAGTACCCACAAAATCAGTTGTCCTCAGACAAGAGATTATAATTTTAATTTGATTAAAAAAACTGTGAAAAATCATTAGAATGTATAATATATATGCCAGATGAAAGAGTAGAGTGAAAAACCTCTTTAAAACTAAAAGCAGTGAATTTTCAACAATATTTACTGTTATTTTGTGGTTGCTCAACATGTGTCCCAAGTTTTTGTCAACACCGTCAGATATTTATAAAAACGCTATAAAATCAGGCAACCACATGGTCAACTATATTCCTGAGGACCCCCTTTCCACCCTCCACATCTGCTAAATGCAACAAGGTCAAACAAGTTAGCTATTTTTTCATAAATCTTTACATATTTATTGATGTTGCCACTGTCACAACCATGATGTGTCAACACTGTCTCTTTTGTATAGAAAGAATCATTAAATTATGACATAAATGTATGCATTTTATGTTGAGGCCAGAGGCAGCTAGCAACAGAGGGAAAACAAGATGGCTCCCGTATAACTCATGCATGTCATGTTAAAAAGTGTGTTTTTGTCACCACCGTCAGGTTTTCTGACGACGGTGACACCTAATTTGACGGTGTTGAAAAAACATCCAAATGATCCTCAATGGAGGCTTGAATATAATTTATGATCAAAATAAATAGTAATATGGCTTGTAATGTTTCATTAACCTCTTTATTTAAAGTATACATAATTTACCCTTTATTTCTTCCACACGCATATTTCCTTACTATATGTATCCCCAATGACTAAAACCATAAATTAATTTAGTTGCACCATTTCATAATCATTTTATAAAATTTCACCAAATGAAACATAATTAAATTCATAGTAATTTTGCACAATTTCATAGTATTTTCATTAAATTCTAACTTTCCTTTTATGTATTTTATGAAGTTATGGCTAGACGGCAGCTATCAGTGGAGGCGCGAAGGAGAAGAAACGGCGAGAAAATATAGTGATCCCGAGTTAATGAAAGTTAATGAAAGATGAAAGCCTTGAAAAATAAACTTCGAGATAAAAAAAAAAGATGGGGACAAACTGACAAAGCGTTTGCAACGAGGGCAAGCTAGAAATAAAAAAAAACACAGATGCTACAGGGAAGAAAACTCAAAAACCACTCCATCAAGAAAACCCTGCTCTTCCACAACGCTCTCATTCAAGAATTTAATCAAAACAAAAATTATTTGCAGTCGCCCCGCAAGTCTGCTCAAAAATCAAAGAACTTCAGTCTGTCAGGCAGGGTTCTAAAGAAATATACCAGACAAAGCAGTTCGGGCTGACATACAGCTAGGGTTGCAAAATTCTGGGGAATATTTAAAGGTGGAAACTTTCCATGGGAATTAACGGGAATTAACAGGAATATATGGGAATTAAAGGGAATGTTGGCGTTATTTGTACTAGCTGTATTTGCTTCGTCATATGCAGACATAAATATAAACATTTTGTTTTGTCGTAAGCAGACATCCATGCAAACATTTCTGAGTAGAACTTTAATGGATTCTTTCGTTGAACAAAAAACACGAATGTTGAATAAAATAAATGTATTTCCTACCCCCCGCGAATTATTTCTGCGTGTGATGGAAGAATGCAATGTGCAGTATGCTAGGAATTATCTGTACATGTGATAAAAGAATGCACTGCACATGTAATAGAGTACTCAAGTGAGTACGTCAGACGTGGGCGGAGTTTGGTTTTGTAAGTAAATTCCCTATGACAGACTTCGGAGACTATTGGCAATTCCTTGAAATATGATTTATAGAATGAGCCAAAACGTTCCTGGATTACCTTGTGTGGTATAAGTATATAGAGCATACATTTCATGTTCCAATTTTTATTTTTTAAAGTAATGATTAATGATTTGTAGTCCGGATTGTAGTCCACTTT
Source organism: Synaphobranchus kaupii (assembly GCA_029718625.1). Lineage (NCBI taxonomy): Eukaryota > Metazoa > Chordata > Actinopteri > Anguilliformes > Synaphobranchidae > Synaphobranchus > Synaphobranchus kaupii. The sequence continues at coordinate 9,598,797 of CM056378.1, forward strand.
AACAGACAACATATCCATTACTGCAACACATGGGCGGTTCTCGACCAATCTGATATCATCATCTCGTCTGGACATTTTTGGCAGTGCATACCACCTTGCTAATTCTGACATTTCACTTCATTGAACCGTCTGGAGGGAATTATGGGACGTCGAGTTTTGTAAACAGTGCCAGCGCTGGTATATTCACAAAAAAAAATACTAAAACGTAAAATATACTCGAAGCTGGTCCAGAAAAACTACATATTTTGTTATATTGAACAATCCAGGAAATTGATGGTAAGACATATGGTAAGACATTTCACTAGAAATTGTTTAAAAGTAAGTTTTAGTTAGGGTCTATGGTCTAAATGAATGGGGAAGTCACTTCCGAACCAGTGTGACGTAGTCACTTGAGTACTCTATGGAAGAATGCACAGTGCAGGGTTGAAATTCAACTGAATTCGCATTAAATTGGGTTGTTTTAACCAAAGCATGCTGCAAGATCTAGAATTGCAGTTGTGTATTTTCCAACTAAATTTAAGTTCCATGTTATTGGCTTACTTTAGCAACAAAAAAATTTGGACAAAATTTCCAAAATTCCCGAGCTTAACTTCACATGGTAAATTTCTGGAAAGTTTCCGGAAATTTACTGGAAATTTTCCGCCCCTTTGCAACCCTACATACAACACACTGCGAAAGAGAAGGACTACTGACAAAAAACCCACTTACATTCAAACAATAACCCAGATGGTTCAGGATTTCTACCATAATGCTGCACGAATGACGACTGACAAACGGGACACGATAACACGGAAGAAGAGAAAGCATCAGAGAATGATTCTGACGGACACAATATTCAACCTCCACAGGGAGTTCATCAAAAAGGAACCAACTGTAAAATCAGTTATTCATCCTTCTATGCTTTACGTCCATTCAATGTCACAGCACCAAAACCATCACAGTCAGATCTGTGTCACCACCGTTTTAAATTAATATGCTTACAATCTGTTCCTCCAATGCTGTTGATTTATTAAAGTAATTGTCTCTTAAAAATTAAAAATGTGCTTTTTTATGTCCAAAATTGTTATTTTGTTTATTTAATGCTAATGATAAGAGTTTTTTAAGGGCGTACACGTGAAATAGTATAAAAAATGAACAAAAGTGAATATTCAATATTTAACGGCATATATATGTGCCTATGGTGTAGACACAATGATTTAAAAGCTCTACATCTACAGTATATAAGACTAAATAAATAGGAATAACTATTGTGTTGAAGTAATGACAGGAAAAACACATATTTTATGAAAAAATTACAAAATCAGGAGGTTTCCCCGATATATTGCTTGATTGCTGAGACCTTGTTCTATAAAGATATAAGTTTAGATTTCTTAACATTGAAATTTTTTTCGTTTCACAGTTAAAACCTGTTTTATCCAAATTCTCAAGAATCAGATGGCTGCTCTCCAGTGAAAAGTGTCTCTCTCAGATTCCCGTACTCACATTCCCGTTTCACATTCCAGTAGAACCACAAACACATCAGCAGACTGATGAAGGCCAAATCAAATTCATCCCACGTTGTTGTGGTCACGCAATACACTGACCGCTGGACTCCTGTTTCTGTGAATCAAAATATAAACACTGCACAAAGTCCGCAAACTACCAAGCAACCTAATATTTGAACTTCATTGCCACAACTGGTTGCTGGTTTTTGTTTGTTTGACGTCCCTTTGTACTTCCAGCAGAAGAAATAACCTTAATCCTTTTGAGATAAACTGTTGAAACTATAACAAGTGTTCCAAAGCAAAACCGAGAAGATGTGTGTTGGACATGTGTGTGCCGCTCAACCAAATCGTTCATTTAAGAGAGAAAAGCCTTCGGTGACCACAGACAATAAATGCAAAAGTAGGGCGGCAGTGTAGTATAATGGTTAAGGTACTGGGCTTGTAACCGAAAGGTTGTAGGTTCGATTCCCAGGTAGGACACTGCCGTTGTACCCTTAAGCAAGGTACTTAACCTAACTTGCTTCAGTATATATCCAGCTGTATGAATGGATAAATGTAATAAAAAATAAATAAATAAATAAATTTTTAAAAAACAAGTTGTGTAAGTCGCTCTGGATAAGAGCGTCTGCTAAATGCCTGTAATGTAATGGAATGTACTTCCACAGCAAACATCCAAAGACATTTTAACACTTATTTCCCAAAACAAGTGTTTTGCCTTAAGGAAATGGAATATACATTGAAATAATTTTTTTTTTTAGAAATTGAGGGTTAATCGTAAAGTCATCCTCAATGATTCCTTCATGATAGTATTTGACACTGTCCTTGCAACAATTTTCAGATTCATAAACATTAGTTACCATGGCTTTCTTTTTTAGCCTTTCTCTGACCCCTGTCTTAGCATTGAAAGTGTACACTTTTATATTTGCATGTAATTGTAAAGTCATTCATAAAATAAATACTCAGAAACAAAAATACCACCTGGTCCTTTGTGGACTAGGACAGGTGGAATGTTGCTAGTCATTGTCATTGTGCTAAAGACGTTTAATAGATGTCACCTGGACTGCCATACCCTTCCCACAACATTGTTGTCGAAATGGGGCCCTCTCGTCTCTCTAATGTAACGATCACATTTGCACACGTTGGTTTCATTGTCGGTTAATGTACCGTGAAGAGTAAGACAAAGATTAGCGGACACAGCCACAGTAATCATTCGGACGATACCGCCGTGCATTAAGATAGGGAATCATTTTAGTATGTAAGAATGTGAAGCGTGAAGGTTGTATTAGCACCTGGAGGGAGACCAAAAGGAGAGATGGTGAGCAGGTAGATATAGTAAGGGCCTGATTTACTAAGACCTTTAGTGGGTGAAAAACCATTTTGCACATGCAAAACTAATAACACAACCAACGATTGGTGCAAAGCAAATACCATGACCAATCATTCGCCATGTTATTGGTTTTGTGAGTTCTAAAAGGTTTTGCACATGCAAAAGGCCTTAGTAAATCAGGCCCTAAAGGTATTAAAATTAACTTTGACATTGATTTCATAGCCAGAGAAAGGGCCTCAATTATTAACCGTTATTAATACACGATAAACTGACTTGGAGACACCAGAAATACTTAAATAAAGTTCTCAGTGTGCAGAAGAATATGATGAGCAGTACCCATAACAAAAATCAGTTCCAGCAAAATTTCAGACAGGCCCGAGAAGGTGGGCAGCCTCCAGGTATCTGAGAGAAGTGTTGATTAATTTGATTCAGTCTGTCTGTACAAAAGCAATTGGTTTACAAATAGCGCCAATACAATGTGTATCAAGGCGGGAACAAAACAGATTCTTTTCAACATGTATACAGATGGTGCCACTTTTAAGTGTCTACTGAAAGTGTTGTATGATACACTTTCTTGGTGGGGGCAGTGTATCTTTGTATCACTGATTGACTGAAACTCATGACGCCAGCTTGGTCATAATGTACAGTGTAGGATGTACAATGGTGAGGCAGTGCTATTGCTAGCTGGGTAGAATCTATTGATTTCCAGGTTCACTGGTGGGAACGCCCTGTACTGTTGTGGCTACTGGACCAACAACTATATGAGCCTGTTATGCAAAACGGTCTTTGTCTGATCAACTCCACAGTTAGCTTAGCTGTGTAGCCTGCTTTTGAGGTGGGAAACACACTTTAAGTTTAATGCATACTTGGAACATTCAATATTTTCCTTGAGGGTGTGTAGTCTGCTCATTGCTGCTAACTTACTGAAATTAGTACTTGCTGTTCCATCCATTAAAAATGTGCATTAAAGGTACCATTATACAAGATTTTTAGCCTTGCTGTGGTCCTGTGTTTACAATCAAATAAGTCTCCTCCTCCATACTGAACCCCACCCACTCACCTCCATTGATGGCAAGAAACACCCTTGAGTTCACCAAGCATAATGCACCTTTAACCGCATTTGCTTTCCTTTACACTTGACAATAGCTATGGGACTCGGGACTCAACGGGCTTAGGTAGGCCTAATGGATTAAATTAAACACAGAAGCTTTCCGGAAGATTCTTCTCACTGATTTGGTGAAGTTCAGCCTTCTGCAGGTGGAAGTTTTGTGTCCTGGTCTAATGTACACAACCCTTAGTTCAGCAGGAAGCAACTCTCTCATGGCCATCCGTTCAGAACAGAAATATCTCCTGTAATAAAACGTTTTTTTTTTTTTTTTTTTTTAAAGAGGAATGGATGACCTCTTCTCTCGTCTTCCACTGATGCGTGCGAGAACGCTGTCTGAATGCAGAGACCGCCTCTTCAGAGCCCGCACGCGCAAGCGTGATTTATAGCGGCGCGAGCGATGAGCGATATTCACCTTCCACCGGCGCGCTGACAGAGGGGCTGCGTGATGTACGACGGACGGGGCCGGAGTTTTGGGGGGGGAATCGTCATTACACCCCCGTTATTTAGTTGCCGTCTCCTGTACCCTCCAAGACGGTAGCTCACCGTGAGTGATGCTGGCGACCGGAGTAGCCAAAAAGCAAGCTGGAACACGTCGAGACGGAAAGATAAGCAATCTCGGCCGCGCCACCCTCGCTCGATAAATCAGCAGGCGGCGAGATGGCAGAGAGGACGGCATTGGACAGCAATAAGGAGCCGTTATTAAACTCTTGAGAGGCTCGTCTTTGCAGCTGGCCTCAAAGTCTGTATAAAAGAACGGCCTTTGCCTTCCTCTTTTTTCATGTTTACACTGACTGAGATGACTATGCAGGGTGTGTGTGGGTGTGTGTGTGTGTGTGTGTGTCTGTGGGTGCCTGTGTCTCTGACATCGGTGTGCGTACTGTATGTAGTGTGGGGCCTATATCTGTGAGCCAAGGTGTTGCGGACCGTCTCCATGCCTGTGCAGACAGGCCACGGCGGGCGTACGGAGTAGGGCTGGGAAATAAAACCACCTTTATAATTATCCTCTTAAAATCTGTCGCAATAACACATTTTCTCAATAAACTATTTTACGTTTTCATCCGGTTTTGTCTGTTTTCCTCAACTTCATCACATCACTTGCCTCCAGAGAAATGCAACATGGACAGCTAATCATACTGCAGGAACAAGCTGTTATAAACACAACGCTGCTCAGAGTGAACATGCCCAAGATCTGAGAGTGCAGAAACTGAGGAGAATGTAGCCCCCAGGGATCAGAACATTGGTGCGAAGAAATGTCAAACAACTGATTTATATATTTTTTTAAAAAACTGGCAATACGCTCTCCCTCTGTAACTGGATGTTAGGTACAAAGTTAGAAGCAAGTTTCCAAGGGAGCATGCACTCCAATGAAATGAAAACCATACCACCGACAATACAATACAGTAATTTAGGCGACAATAAAACACAGATGACAGATGCATTTATTTGTTAACATTGCTAGATGCAGTCTAACATAGACTGTGTCTCAAACAGCTAAGAAGCTGCCTTCGAAGGCAGCATTTGAAGGCAGGAAGGCATCGAGGCGTGTCTGATTCGAGAGGTTGCATAAAATGCTGCCTTCTAAGGTGTCTTTGAAGGCAACATCTCATGTATCCTTCTCCAGGTATGATATCCCATAAGTCATTGTGATTACCTCAGGCTTCTCACTTCCAGTAAATGAATGGCGGCCGAAAACAACAAAGCAGTTGTTGCGGTGGCAGCAATGGAGCTTTTTTACAGTGTGAATATGCGTAAACATCATAATTTGTTGTAGTTATATCTACATTTTTTCTTATTTAATACACTGGAATAGTGTATCTGATGTTTTTAAGCCTCTGTGGGCTTTCGAGTAACTAGCCAGCTGACTTGCTAGCAAGCTGACGTAGTGTAATGAACAAATGTAAACACTGATCTCACGTTACATCATCCTGCCTTCGAAGTGCGTCCCAAATTCATTGCCTTTTGAGGTACCTTCAGAGGGAGCGAGACAGCGGCCTTCTCTTTGAGACACAGCCATAGTCAGGAGCCGCCTGCGCTTCTATGGGTTGTTGCTTCCCCTGTCAGTTTTCCCTCGCTGATGTCATGTCTTTTATGACATCAGAAGGACCGCCCCTAAGCTTGCTTTGAATCCCTGTGTGTCCACGTGGCGCATTTTTTAGTTGAATGCTTTCACTTTTTTTGTAGGCCGAAACAACACACCTTGGCTTCATTCTTTAAGACACGAACTTACAGTTTGTAATGTTTTCTTTTTTAAGAAGCTAAGATGGCAGTCCTTAACTATAGACAGGTTTTTAGTATCCTGCATCGTATTTCTTTCAGAAAGCGGTCATGAAAAACAGTAATTTCTCTTGTGTTCCTGCTTACAGATAGTTTGATTAACTTATAAAACGATATATCGCTTCAACATAAGAGCCTGTTTTTAAAACAAAATAAGTCTAGCTTAATGCAAGTAACTGTTCCAATAAATGATTCAATTAAAGTTGGTGTATTTTTATTTCACTTTCAAAGTTATAAACATTTCAGAGTCCTGCACGACCCCCATTTGCAAAGGCTTCATATTGCAGGTTCTGCTGTATTTGTATACCTACATGTAGCCTATCATTTTTATCACTGAATGTCAGCTAGTAATAATGTTGTTTGATTGTGAACTGCTGGTTCTATTATTTATTGTCTGTTACTTTGGATATTTGGATATTTTAGCCATCGGTGAACCCTTTCGATTTCTTTAGGGTTCGTCCATCATGTCTTAGATTGAGTCCTAAATCCTCTTCATGCTTTACATACAGCACTATTTGATGTATATTTTGAACATCATTGCTACTGACCAATATATAAAATATATTGTGGTAGCATTTTTATGCCGTATCGACAGCCCTTGTACAGACCATGCTGTTGTACGCCTCCGCAGTAAGAGGCAGTAAACCTCATTACATTTTGCTCTCCCGTCTCTCTTCACAGTGGTGTATGAACACAGATCAAGGCTGGAGAAATCACTACACAAGGAGAGACTGGAGCATAAGAAGTCCAAAGAAGGTTTCATTCAGTTTGTTTTTGAAATGATCAGCAGGTTGACAACTTGCATTACGAAATGTTTCCGCATGTCTTACTTGAAGAGTGTTTACTTTAGTACGTTGGAATGTACGTTCCGGATGTACTTTGTTCCCCTAAATGGTTGTGTGTTTGTACTATTTTCATCAAAGATAACCTTGTATACAAACTGGAAGCACAACAAACACTGAATAAGGAGAAGGTAAGAATCGTATTACAATTGTACAATTGTGTAATGTAATTGTAATTATTATAATAATTGTATATTGAATCGCCCTAGTAATGTAATATCATAATGAGGGGGGATGTGGGCATCAAGCGGTCATTAGAAGAACATCAACAATTGGACAAATGACCAAGAATTACACGTATGTCATGCCCCTGCCTCTATAGTCACTTGTCTATCTGTCTAGAGCAGGGGTAGGGAACCCTGGTCCCGGAGAGCCGCAGGGTCTGCTGGTTTTTGCTGTTACTCCCCACTTAATTGATCAATTAAAGCAGTCGATTACACAGTTAACTCACCTCACCTGGTTTCTTTGGTCTAAGTAGTTGCTGTATTTAAGGTGAAAACAAAAACCAGCAAAACCTGCGGGTCTCCAGGACCAGGGTTGCCCACCCCTGGTCTAGATGAGACATTCAATTCTACATTCGTTCTAGATTATACATTGTGTGGATTAGCAGATATGGATGTGACTGCTATTGAGATGTGTTAACGATGTGAGACAGGAAGAGCTTTTAAAGTTGTGTTACTTCTCTTTGTTGTTAACAGCAAGATTCCGGCAACAAATTCAATTCATTGCATGTGCAGCACCAGATGCTCAAGGTGAGTAAATAAACACTATCCCATAAAAACACATCAAATTAATTAGTGTGAAATACTGTTGCATCCTCGTACACACACACACACACACACACACACACACACACACACACACACACACACACACACACACACACACACACACACACACACACACACACACACACACACACACACACACACACACAAACACACAGACAGACGTGCACACACACACACACACACACACATTCCATTGGTCTGTTTCTTGAGCTGTGTTGCCAGAGGACTCACTGATTGGTGTGCACATACACAATAGCCTTTTGAGACACAAACATAAATTATTTTACGTATTAACTCACTAACTCACTCATTAACTCAGTCACTCACTCACCCTCTCACTCACTCACTCACTCACTCACTCACTCACTCACTCACTCACTCACTCACTCACTCACTCACTCACTCATGAATCTCAGATTGTCTTATTCCCAAACAAACTGTAACAACCAAGTCCAGGATTTAAACCATAGCCCTCACATCTGTGGTTTGGTTCCTTGGCCACAAACTTCTACTGGTTCCTCAAAGCATTTGTGTGCTGCTTGGCTTCAGAACCAGCATGACGACCTGAAGAAGCAACTCTTCAGCCTCCAGGATGAGCACCAGGCCCAGAAAGAGGACCACAGTAAGGTTCTGGATGACCACAGGCAGAAATATGACCAGCTGCAGCAGGTCAATCAGCTGGAAATGTCCAAACTAAAAGGTACTGGAGCTGGACCTTCCCGGCTCACCTTGTCTCACAGGTCCCTTGGCAGAGGAATGCTGGATTAAAGCTTGGGCTGCAGATTTGTAATAGGGCAGGAGACTATAGTGTGGTGCTGATACCAAGTTTAGGCTGCCGTCAACTTTCACTGGAGCTGTTTCAGCTCAGGCATTTGGCTCCCTCTGTTGGTTATGTGCAGGAATTACACCGTGGACATACCAGAAACAAAATTGCTGCATTCCGGTGAAGATGATACTGAGTCACGCTGATGTAGTCAATTGTATTTTTATTCTATAGCAATAGTTCATTGGGAAAAGTCAAGTCATGAATCCTTATTTTACCGTACGCCCAGTAGGTATGAGTCTTTGGCTGGCGGTGCCAGTGGATGTAGCCTACATAATGTTGAGCAATGAACCAATATGAACTATTAGCTCTACAGTGACAGCTGCTTACTCCATAGTGTGATTGTGCGTGTTCAGCTGTATCTCCAACACCTGTTACACTCCAGTACAATTTTCTCTTTCTTTCTCTCTCTTTCTCTCTCTTGTTCTCTTGCTCAGAAAATGTGTACAACCTGCAGGAGGAGAACAAGCAGCTGAGGAAGGCCCACCAGAATGTTCACGTCCAGCTGCAGGATTTCAGGGTGAGCGTAGGCCTGGAGCTTCTGGGACGGGGGGCAGGGGAAGGAAGTGGGTGGGCCTGGGCAGGGCATAGCAGTCCTGGGGAGACAGGAAGTGGGTGGGCCTAGGCAGGGCATTGCAGTCCTGGGAAGACAGGAAGTGGGTGGGCCTGGGCAGGGCATAGCAGTCTTGGGGAGACATGAAGTGGGTGGGCCTAGGCAGGGCATAGCAGTCCTGGGGAGACAGGAAGTGGGTGGGCCTAGGCAGGGCATAGCAGTCCTGGGGAGACAGGAAGTGGGTGGGCCTAGGCAGGGCATAGCAGTCCTGGGGAGACAGGAAGTGGGTGGGCCTAGGCACGGCATAGCAGTCCTGGGGAGACAGGAAGTGGGTGGGCCTCGGCAGGGCACAGCAGTCCTGGGGAGACAGGAAGTGGGTGGGCCTGGGCAGGGCATAGCAATCCTGGGGAGACAGGAAGTGGGTGGGCCTGGGCAGGGCATAGCAGTCCTGGGGAGACAGGAAGTGGGTGGGCCTGGGCAGGGCATAGCAGTTCTGGGGAGACAGGAAGTGGGTGGGCCTGGGCAGGGCATAGCAGTCCTGGGGAGACATGAAGTGGGTGGGCCTAGGCAGGGCATAGCAGTCCTGGGGAGACAGGAAGTGGGTGGGCCTAGGCAGGGCATAGCAGTCCTGGGGAGACAGGAAGTGGGTGGGCCTAGGCAGGGCATAGCAGTCCTGGGGACACAGGAAGTGGGTGGGCCTGGGCAGGGCATAGCAATCCTGGGGAGACAGGAAGTGGGTGGGGAAGGGCATAGCAATCCTGGGGAGACAGGAAGTGGGTGGGCTTGGGCAGAGCACAGCAGTCCTGGGGAGACAGGAAGTGGGTGGGCCTGGGCAGGGCATAGCAGTCCTGGGGAGACAGGAAGTGGGTGGGCCTGGGCAGGGCATAGCAGTCCTGGGGAGACAGGAAGTGGGTGGGCCTGGGCAGGGCATAGCAGTCCTGGGGAGACAGCAAGTGGTGGGCCTGGGCAGGGCATAGCAGTCCTGGGGAGACAGGAAGTGGGTGGGCCTGGGCAGGGCATAGCAGTCCTGGGGAGATAGGAAGTTGGTCGGCAGGGCATAGCAGTCCTGGGGAGACAGGAAGTAGGTGGGCCTGGGCAGGGCATAGCAGTCCTGGGGAGACAGGAAGTGGGTGGGCCTGGGCAGAGCATAGCAATCCTGGGGAGACAGGAAGTGGGTCGGCCTGGGCAGAGCATAGCAATCCTGGGGAGACAGGAAGTGGGTGAGCCTGGGCAGGGCATAGCAATCCTGCGGAGACAGGAAGTGGGTGGGCCTGGGCAGGGCATAGCAATCCTGGGGAGACAGGAAGTGGGTGGGCCTGGGAAGGGCATAGCAGTTGGTTGATGCTAGATTGGATAGCCCGGAGGGACCTGGGTGGGACCCTGGGACACTATCTTAACAGTTTGGGCATGAGCCCGAGTTACGTGAACTCCTGTGAGGTTATGTTTAGGGGTTGGGAAAAGGTTGATGCTAGATTAACAACCAATCACAGCAGAGCGTCCCTCCCAGGGTCCCGCCCAGGTCCCTCTGGGCTATCCAATCTAGCATCAACCATAGCAGTCCTGGGAAGACAGGAAGTGGGTGGGCCTGGGCAGGGCATAGCAGTCCTGGGGAGACAGGAAGTGGGTGGGCCTGGGCAAGGCATAGCAGTCCTGGGGAGACAGGAAGTGGGTGGGCCTGGGCAGGGCATAGCAGTCCTGGGGAGACAGGAAGTGGGTGGGCCTAGGCAGGGCATAGCAGTCCTGGGGAGACAGGAAGTGGGTGGGCCTAGGCAGGGCATAGCAGTCCTGGGGAGACAGGAAGTGGGTGGGCCTAGGCAGGGCATAGCAGTCCTGGGGACACAGGAAGTGGGTGGGCCTGGGCAGGGCATAGCAATCCTGGGGAGACAGGAAGTGGGTGGGGAAGGGCATAGCAATCCTGGGGAGACAGGAAGTGGGTGGGCTTGGGCAGAGCACAGCAGTCCTGGGGAGACAGGAAGTGGGTGGGCCTGGGCAGGGCATAGCAGTCCTGGGGAGACAGGAAGTGGGTGGGCCTGGGCAGGGCATAGCAGTCCTGGGGAGACAGGAAGTGGGTGGGCCTGGGCAGGGCATAGCAGTCCTGGGGAGACAGCAAGTGGTGGGCCTGGGCAGGGCATAGCAGTCCTGGGGAGACAGGAAGTGGGTGGGCCTGGGCAGGGCATAGCAGTCCTGGGGAGATAGGAAGTTGGTCGGCAGGGCATAGCAGTCCTGGGGAGACAGGAAGTAGGTGGGCCTGGGCAGGGCATAGCAGTCCTGGGGAGACAGGAAGTGGGTGGGCCTGGGCAGAGCATAGCAATCCTGGGGAGACAGGAAGTGGGTCGGCCTGGGCAGAGCATAGCAATCCTGGGGAGACAGGAAGTGGGTGAGCCTGGGCAGGGCATAGCAATCCTGCGGAGACAGGAAGTGGGTGGGCCTGGGCAGGGCATAGCAATCCTGGGGAGACAGGAAGTGGGTGGGCCTGGGAAGGGCATAGCAGTTGGTTGATGCTAGATTGGATAGCCCGGAGGGACCTGGGTGGGACCCTGGGACACTATCTTAACAGTTTGGGCATGAGCCCGAGTTACGTGAACTCCTGTGAGGTTATGTTTAGGGGTTGGGAAAAGGTTGATGCTAGATTAACAACCAATCACAGCAGAGCGTCCCTCCCAGGGTCCCGCCCAGGTCCCTCTGGGCTATCCAATCTAGCATCAACCATAGCAGTCCTGGGAAGACAGGAAGTGGGTGGGCCTGGGCAGGGCATAGCAGTCCTGGGGAGACAGGAAGTGGGTGGGCCTGGGCAAGGCATAGCAGTCCTGGGGAGACGGGAAGTGGGTGGGCCTGGGCAGGGCATAGCAGTCCTGGGGAGACAGGAAGTGGGTGGGCCTCGGCAGGGAATAGCAATCCTGGGGAGACAGGAAGTGGGTGGGCCTGGGCAGGGCATAGCAGTCCTGGGGAGACAGGAAGTGGGTGGGCCTGGGCATGGCATAGCAATCCTGGGGAGACAGGAAGTGGGTGCGCCTGGTTTACATGGACCCTCCACTGTGCAGCATAAAGGCCCAAGCAGGGTGTGACATAAAATAAATTCTATACTAAACTCTATACTTGCTAAAATTATTATTATGCAATTTATCCTACGATATGTATACTGTTATATTTCTAGTAATGACATGAATGTGTTTTTTAGTCCGGAGTATTGGGTATCGTACAGAAGTGTATTTGCAGTGTTCGACTGAATAACTTATCAGCAGTGGTATGATATCAATCTTTCAGTTACTTATGGGCATTAAGGCTTTTAGAAATGGCAGCGGACAGAGAAATGTCTCCTAACATCAGTGCTTGGTCTGTGAAATGTTCACTATAGCAACAGCACAAGGATTTAAAGTCGTCACATGACCGACTTGCACTGACATTAGAGGACCACAAGAGTGCGCTGGCGTCAGCACAGGTCAGAGGCCCCTGCCTGGATTTTGGTGGAGGGTTTTGTGGGGAGGGGGTGGGTGTATTGCATGAGGGGCACAGTGCATTCCAATCAGCGCAGAGCCTGGCTGTGGGAGCTCAACGCTTGTGGTGGCTTCCCTGCTTGGACACTGGTCAGCTTACTAACGGCCACTTGTCTTTCTTTCTCCCTCTCATTCTCTCACACATACACACATGGGCGCACACACACTTTCTCTCTCTCTATCTCTCCCTTTCTCTCTCTCTCTCTCTCTCTCTCTCACACACACACACAAACACACACAGACACACACATACACACACACTCTCTCTCTCTCACAGACACACTCTTCTTTTCCTCTCCTCAATCTTATTTTATGTGTCCCTCTATCCTCCCATTCTGAGCGATTTTCTGATCATTACCGTTCCTGCCTCTACACAACACCGATTAGACCCGAGATTCTGCCTTCTCATTACCGTTCTACACAACACGATTAGACCCGCAATTCTGCCTTCTCATTACCGTTCTACACAACACGATTAGACCCGCAATTCTGCCTTCTCATTACCGTTCTACACAACACCGATTAGACCCGAGATTCTGCCTGCTCATTACCGTTCTACACAACACCGATTAGACCCGCAATTCTGCCTTCTCATTACCGTTCTACACAACATCGATTAGACCCGCGATTCTGCCTTCTCATTACCGTTCTACACAACACCGATTAGACCCGCGATTCTGCCTTCTCATTACCGTTCTACACAACACCGATTAGACCCGCGATTCTGCCTTCTCATTACCGTTCTACACAACACCGATTAGACCCGCAATTCTGCCTTCTCATTACCGTTCTACACAACACCGATTAGACCCGCGATTCTGCCTTCTCATTACCGTTCTACACAACACCGATTAGACCCGCGATTCTGCCTTCTCATTACCGTTCTACACAACACCGATTAGACCCGCGATTCTGCCTTCTCATTACCGTTCTACACAACACCGATTAGACCCGCGATTCTGCCTTCTCATTACCGTTCTACACAACACCGATTAGACCCGCGATTCTGCCTTCTCATTACCGTTCTACACAACACCGATTAGACCCGCGATTCTTCCTGCTCATTACCGTTCTACACAACACCGATTAGACCCGCGATTCTGCCTTCTCATTACCGTTCTACACAACACCGATTAGACCCGCGATTCTTCCTGCTCATTACCGTTCTACACAACGCCGATTAGACCCAGTTCATCTAGTTTGTGTTTTTTGCTTTACGCGTTCATTGTTCAATGTGGCAATTTGGCCTGAGAGGAAAAGGCTTGTTTTAAGATCCATTAGTGATTCATTACGAACTCCTATCAGGGCCTGCGGAGGCTGCTTCATTTGTGGTAATAGGTGAGGTCCTGTTGTTTTGGCAGAGGGGTGTTCTCACTCCTGGTGTCCCCTGGGCGCCCCCTGGGGGCAGTTTTGAGGTGATTGCGCTGCGCACTGCATGCACGCTTGTGTAAATCAACAGGAAAAGCAACACGGTGTCTAACAAGGGAGACAAGATGGGGAGATAACTAGGTGAGAAATTTGTGGGAATGGACAGAACTGGTACTGTGGTGCAGTCTGGCCTCATCTGAAGGCTCCCCGTATGTAGGCCGTCACTCTGCGTGCAGCAACACACGTGTTGACCTTTGACCCCTTCCCTTCGTTATCCTGTGAGCTAGGATATTGGCATTGATCGTTTGCATGTGCAGTTCCTGTCTGCCTGCCAGATCCTGGGCACATCATTGCTAACTCTCCATTTTAACCTTAATTGTGATCACATTTTTATAATAAAAAATCTTTTGCTGCAAATGTGTATTATATACAGGCTTAACAACATTCCTATTTCTTTTCATTTCAATCTTGTTTGTGGCGAAAGGTGATGGCTGTTTGTTTGTTCCCACTTAGATCTGACAAACCCTCTGCATGATTCTGTCTGGTCAGCCCACCTTATAAGGCCTCCCCAGACAGTGCATGTCTGCCTTATGTCCTGGTGTAAAAACGCATTCTATGGTGATCTTTTGGCTTCTTTAAGCTCCAAGTCGAGGAGTATAAACAGCTGAAGGAGACGTTGAACAAGATGCCCAGTCTACGGCAGGTGGGTCAGAATGGGCGCCCCTCGCCCCTCGCCCCAGTGGACAATGCCCAGAACCAGCTCGCCCACCTGCAGCCCCAACCCCAGGTACGAACGGTCGTTCTGCTATTCGGTTCTAATCCAGGCAAGTGTTCCGCTCTTGGGCCTCTGGCCAGGCACTGAAAAAGCCTCTTGTGTGAAACTGCATAGAAAAAATTCAAATAATTTGTGACGCACCCACTCACATGCACAATGTCCCAATCTGACTGTCCCGAAGGTGGAGGAGGGACAGGGGGACCACCCGAAAGCGGGCGGGGACCAAAAACCGCTGCCGGTCGTGTCCCAGCATGCATTGCGGCCGGATTCCCAGGTCGTCCGTGGGGCGGGGCCTGAGGTAGGAGGGAGGCAGGAGGAGGAGAGACGGAGGGAGCTGGCAGAGGAAGAGATGGAGCAGGCGGGGCAACCCCAGCGCCTGGAGGAGTCCGAGCAGCCCCAGGAAGAGGTGGAGCCGGACCAGCCTGACGAGAACGCTCTGGACCGTGACAGACGGGAGGATGCACAGGTGAGAGGCGCTTCCAGGTGACCGTCTCCAGCTCTTTAAATGACCCATCCGCTCAGCGTTACCGGAACACCACCGGCTGTTTTCCCCATGTGTCAGTTCACCTGTTTCTCCTCATCCTGTAATTGCTTTTGTTGTGACGAGACAACTGTAACCTTCCCACTAGCTTTGGCAGTCAAATGGTGACTAACATTTATAGTTAACACTGCTAAAACATTTCAAGTATTGGAATGTATGTCTTCTTCTCTAAATGTAGCCAGCTGTGCCAATTGCCTGGAATATCGAGCCGTACTTAAATCCTGCACTTCTACAGAACAATAAAACGTGCGCATGTGTTCACACGCCTGTGTGTTAGGTGTAGGAATGTGAAACGTACTTCAGATTAATTACTACTAGGTAGTACATTACTACTAGTCTTCCTTATTTAAATATCAGTTCTGAATGTACACACATATGCGCAATGGCTTCTTGGTACTCAACTGTTGAGTGGACTTCATCACAGGTGAATAACATTTGACAGTTTGAGCTGTGTGTTCATGGTCCTTTGATTGGAATGATTTACACATCCTCCATGTGGCTTGCCCCAGCTTGCGCGTGTCCAGTGACTACGCCAAGCACATAGACATATTCACGTGATGTAAAGGAGAGATATCTTTCATAAGAATTTCATAATCTGTCATGGGAAGTGATTGCATCTGTGGCACGCCAGGGAGAATGATGCTGGAGTGTTGTGGGTCTTCAAAATGTAGCCAATGAAAATTGTGCCTTCAGAGTATCTTCCTGCAGATAAACTCTCTGCTCTTCTGACGTATGGGAGTGTTCTGGAAGTTTATTGCAAGCAGCAATGAACAAATACACCAAGTTATACCGGGGAAGACCTGTTGCACACGCAAAACCAATAACATGACCAATGATTGGTCCTGGCCTTTGTTTTGCACCAATCAATGGTGTTGTTTTTAGTTTAACGGGTGCTAAAAAGGTTTTGCACATGCTAAAGGTCTTAGTGAATCTGGCCCTAAGTGCATTAGAACAGATTTAATAAAGTCGCTCTAGAATAATGGCAGTGACGTCACATGACACCGCCGCGTCACATGACACCGCCGTCTCTCCCCTCGCAGGTTCCTGTGCAGAGGCCGCAGCCGGACGTGCTGCTGGAGCCGCCTGCGCATGTCGAGCGGGTGAAGTCTGCGTACGAGCAGCAGCAGGAGCAGCAGCGCTTGGCCGCGCGCCTGGCGGAGGAGCGCAGGGGGGTGCTGATGCGCCAGGAGGCGCTGCAGAAGCAGCGGTGGCAGGCTCAGCGGGAGAGGGAGCTGATGCTGCGCACGCAGCGGGAGAAGGAGATGCAGCAGCACCGCGACGCCAATCGCAAGGAGCAGCTCCTCCGAGAGCAGCAGCTCAGGTCAGGGGTCAGGGGTCAGGGGTCGCCCGACAGTCACGGTTCACGGCAGGAAAATAAGGCGCAATTTAAGTAGGAGTTTAGTACCACCATACTAAACTCTTCTACCACCATAGCTGTTGATATCAGTCTGGCTCAGATATGCATTTTGATACCTGTTAATTTGTGCATGTTCATATCTGGTTGAAATTTACATAAAGGGCCTGATTTACTAAGACCTTTACAACCTTTTAGCACGCAAAACCAATAGCATGACCAATGATTGGTTGTGGGATTTGTTTTTGCACCAATCATTGGTTGTGTTATTAGTTTTGCGTGCGCTAAAAGGTTTTGCACATGCTGCAGGTCTTAGTAAATCAGGCCCAAAGTGTATTGTCCTGTAGCCTTACTGATGGTGATATGCATATAACCATGTCATAACATAACCTAATATTAAGTCAACGCAATGCTTTATGAAGGATGACATAACACTATGTTAAACCAAATTCCCAATGGTGATATAACACACTGTCATTTGACGTTCAGTCACTGTTGTTTCCAAACATTATACGCTCATTAAGCTTTGGTAATTAAGGTGAGTCACGTACACGTACACGTACACGTACACGTACACATACACATACTGTGTGACCCCATTTCACATGTCTGCATTGCGTTTGAGTCCACGTCTCTGCCTTACATTTTACAGACAGAGGATTCAGTATGAAAATATTAACGCGGGCATCGTCCAAGGTGTGGAAGACCAGAACAAGGAAGTGGAATGTGAGTGTTTGTTCCCATGCTCTGAGTTTTATTATCGTGCATTGTGCGGCATTTCCATTTCATGGGGTCTTCCCCAATTCTGCGCAGTGGCAGATTAATTACATTAATGAAAGGGGTGTGTCAGAGGACTGCTCACAGATTGGTCAGCTGATGGGAGTGGGTGTGTCTTTGAGGGTGGGGCTTGTTTGGGCAGCGGACTGTAACCTGCGCCTTGTTGCAGTGAGGAAACTGAAGATAGGGGAGGAGAAACCACAGGAAGCGGGCCATGGGAGACTTCCTGAGGGGGTGAGCGAAATATTATATTCCTCTGCAGAGTTATTTTTCTCTTGAATTACACATGAAATTGCAAATGTAATTTTCCTAGAATTCTGAATTTTATTCACATTTGTATGCATTCGAAAACATCTTAGAACGTTGTTGCAAACCTTCTAAATGTAAATGATTTCCAAGACAGTACACGCACACACACACACACACACACACACACACACACACACACACACACACACACACACACACACACACACACACACACACACACACACACACACACACACACACACACACACTTTCCATGCTCTATCCCACCCACGCTTTTTGGTTTTCATATTTCTCACACATACACCACACAGCCAGTGTTTTTTATTTCAACTCTGGTCTCGCTTAATCTGTTTCTTACTGAGCGAGAGCCATGACTGGCCCCTAATCTCATTGTCTCAATTTTCTCAGCCCTTCCTCCCAGCGCTGCTGAGACTTCCTGATTGATACTGTCATTTTCAGCCGTTGCCATTCAGCAGATTTCCAGTAGTACGAGGGCGCTAGACTCTTGACCCCTCTGTCATGGGTTTGATTATTGTACAGTGCGCTGCCGTGGTGAAGCGCTCTACCTTATATGACCTTAAATGGAACTGGTCCCCCAGAAACACACAAGCGGAAACCGCGACGCTAAGCTCGATTACCTGCGACTTCGCCGGTCTCACCGCGTCTCCCGCGTGTCTCCCGCCCCTCCAGAATCTGCCTGAGAAGGACCTGAGCCCCGAGGACGACCCCAACAATCAGGGCGAAGACGAGTTCGAGGAGGCGCAGGAGCAGCGCGGGGAGGCGGGGCCCCCGGCGGGACGGTCTGAGCGGCGGGTCAAAGAGAGCCCAAACCGGCCTGTGGTGGGCCATGCAGACGGGAGAGGGGTAAGAGGGGATTTTTGGGGGGTGAGGCCGGAGGCAGAGGGGCAGGACTGAACTCAGAGTGAAGGGGGGGAAGAAGGAGGGATGTGGAAAGAGTTGACATAGATGGACAGAATGGAGGAGAGAAGCAATCACTGGGTTGAGGAGAATTTGGTGACTCTTTATTTTTACAAATGCAAACATAGTACAAGCTGGTAGTGAAAGGGTGCCAATAAACTTATTGACATATTTGTGTCAGTAATATTCTTGCCAGTTTTAACATTGGCATTTACTGGTGAATGATTTGTGTCACACAAGTGGTTTACGAACACCTTCAGTTTATGCATGCAACATGTTTATTAACCATTTCAAAGCAAGAGCCATAGTTATTTAATATATTGTAAATATTTATGAAATGCTTTTGATCAGTATAAAATAAGTTGTTGCTGACAAATGTAAGGGTGAGTGAAGGGAAGGGACGGTGTTCTGCAGTTATTGTCATGGCGATACTAAGCCAAGCTGAAGAATGGTCCTGGGCGGTCAGTGTGAGCGAGTGGCTAAACGGTAACAGGAAATGGTTTTTATGGTTTCATTGATGCAGGTAGCAGTAAATCCAGATCAACAAGAAGACGCTCTGGATGAGCAGTACCAAGAAGAGGGTGAGGAGGAGGTGAGATGACCGAATAAACACATGCATGTGCATGCACACGCACACGCACACGCACAAACACACACGCACATGCACACGCACACGCACAAACACACACACACACACACACACACACACACACACACAAGCAGACGCTTTTATCCGAAGTGACATACAATAAGTGCATACCGAAGGTCATTGAAGGAGTCTGTAGTCATGACATAGCAGCTATCCATAGTCATGAACATTGAGAATAGTACATACAGTAAGCTATGGCTAAGTCAGCAAGACATTTTAAACTATAAAATCAAACAAGAAACTAACAGGAAACAAGCAAAAAGCAGGAAACAAGTTTTTTCATCCCACACCACAGTACCGGAGACCCACACATATGTATACCCTCACACATTACACAGGAACATGTATGCAAGTGTACCTACAAAACAAACAGGTCTGGAGAACGGTCTGACACATAGAGTTCTGTGTACTGGACACAGCGTACTGCAACGGTAACACAGCTGTGCCTATAATGTTCAGAGTGGCATACATGTATACTCAACACGGTGGTGTCTGTAATGTTCAGAGTGACATGTACTCAACACGGTGGTGTCTGTAATGTTCAGAGTGACATATACTCAACACGGTGGTGTCTGTAATGTTCAGAGTGACATATACTCAACACGTGGTGCCTGTAATGTTCAGAATGACATTTACTCAACACGGTGGTGTCTGTAACGTTCAGAGTGGCATATACTCAACACAGTGGTGTCTGTAATGTTCAGAGTGAAATGTACTCAACACGGTGGTGTCTGTAATGTTCAGAGTGAAATGTACTCAACACAGTGGTGTCTGTAATGTTCAGAGTGGCATATAGTCAACACGGTGGTGTCTGTAATGTTCAGAGTGACGTATACTCAACACGGTGGTGCCTGTAATGTTCAGAGTGAAATGTACTCAACACGGTGGTGTCTGTAATGTTCAGAGTGACACATACTCAACACGGTCATGTCTGTAATGTTCAGAGTGACGTATACTCAACACGGTGGTGTCTGTAACGTTCAGAGTGACATATACTCAACACGGTTGTGTCTGTAACGTTCAGGGTAATGTGATGTGCTGTAAGCTTAAGTGTGAAAATCATGTGAAACTCCTACTGTGTGACTGACCTGCAGGCTCAGGATGATCTGTTGGCAAGCCAGAAGAGAGAGGAAGAGGTGCTGGAAGAGGAAGAAGACCTGTACAATGATGACAACAGGGGACATGTGAGTCTCCTTTAATCAGTGTTTTACTTATTCCTCCAACTGGACCTACATACAGTGTGGTGAAAACAGAACTATTGGATCGGCCGTTTAGGTGTACAGCATAGAAGTGCTGTCCTGTATGCCTAAAATTCTGATCTGCATCACTGAGCCCAAAGTACAGTGTAACTCCTTACATTTCAACAGTCATCAGACACTCATACCAAGAGAAACTTACATAGATTGCATTTTACATAGAGTGCGTAAATTTATGCAGGATATTTACTGAAGCTCACGAGTGAAAAAGCAGTGTGCCAGTACTGAATCGAACCCACAACGTTTGAGTTACAAGCCCAACAAGCTTTCTAACAATTGTACTACACCGCCCAGTTCCTTAGTTAATCCATACATTCATCCATTATCTAACCTGCTTATTCCTGGTCAGGGTCACGGGGGGCTGGAGCCTATCCCAGCATGCACTGGGTGAGAGGCACACGCATCCTGGACAGGTCACCAATCCATCGCAGGGCACACACTCCATTCACTTCCTGAAATGGCAGAGATAGCAGGGCGTGGAGATGGCAGGGAGAGATAGCAGGGCGTGGAGATAGCAGGGAGAGATAGCAGGGCGTGGAGATGGCAGGGAGAGATAGCAGGGCGTGGAGATAGCAGGGAGAGATAGCAGGGCGTGGAGATGGCAGGGAGCGATAGCAGGGTGTGGAGATGGCAGGGAGAGATAGCAGGGTGTGGAGATGGCAGGGAGAGATAGCAGGGCGTGGAGATGGCAGGGAGAGATAGCAGGGTGTGGAGATGGCAGGGAGAGATAGCAGGGCGTGGAGATGGCAGGGAGAGATAGCAGGGTGTGGAGATGGCAGGGAGAGATAGCAGGGTGTGGAGATGGCAGGGAGAGATAGCAGGGTGTGGAGATGGCAGGGAGAGATAGCAGGGCGTGGAGATGGCAGGGAGAGATAGCAGGGCGTGGAGATGGCAGGGAGAGATAGCAGGGCGTGGAGATGGCAGGGAGAGATAGCAGGGCGTGGAGATGGCAGGGAGAGATAGCAGGGCGTGGAGATGGCAGGGAGAGATAGCAGGGCGTGGAGATGGCAGGGAGAGATAGCAGGGCGTGGAGATGGCAGGGAGAGATAGCAGGGCGTGGAGATGGCAGGGAGCGATAGCAGGGTGTGGAGATGGCAGGGAGAGATAGCAGGGTGTGGAGATGGCAGGGAGAGATAGCAGGGCGTGGAGATGGCAGGGAGAGATAGCAGGGTGTGGAGATGGCAGGGAGAGATAGCAGGGCGTGGAGATGGCAGGGAGAGATAGCAGGGCGTGGAGATGGCAGGGAGAGATAGCAGGGCGTGGAGATGGCAGGGAGCGATAGCAGGGTGTGGAGATGGCAGGGAGAGATAGCAGGGTGTGGAGATGGCAGGGAGAGATAGCAGGGCGTGGAGATGGCAGGGAGAGATAGCAGGGTGTGGAGATGGCAGGGAGAGATAGCAGGGCGTGGAGATGGCAGGGAGAGATAGCAGGGCGTGGAGATGGCAGGGAGAGATAGCAGGGTGTGGAGATGGCAGGGAGAGATAGCAGGGCGTGGAGATGGCAGGGAGAGATAGCAGGATGTGGAGATGGCAGGGAGAGATAGCAGGGCGTGGAGATGGCAGGGAGAGATAGCAGGGTGTGGAGATGGCAGGGAGAGATAGCAGGGCGTGGAGATGGCAGGGAGAGATAGCAGGGTGTGGAGATGGCAGGGAGAGATAGCAGGGTGTGGAGATGGCAGGGAGAGATAGCAGGGCGTGGAGATGGCAGGGAGAGATAGCAGGGCGTGGAGATGGCAGGGAGAGATAGCAGGGCGTGGAGATGGCAGGGAGAGATAGCAGGGTGTGGAGATGGCAGGGAGAGATAGCAGGGCGTGGAGATGGCAGGGAGAGATAGCAGGGCGTGGAGATGGCAGGGAGAGATAGCAGGGTGTGGAGATGGCAGGGAGAGATAGCAGGGTGTGGAGATGGCAGGGAGAGATAGCAGGGCGTGGAGATGGCAGGGAGAGATAGCAGGGCGTGGAGATGGCAGGGAGAGATAGCAGGGCGTGGAGATGGCAGGGAGAGATAGCAGGGCGTGGAGATGGCAGGGAGAGATAGCAGGGCGTGGAGATGGCAGGGAGAGATAGCAGGGTGTGGAGATGGCAGGGAGAGATAGCAGGGTGTGGAGATGGCAGGGAGAGATAGCAGGGTGTGGAGATGGCAGGGAGAGATAGCAGGGCGTGGAGATGGCAGGGAGAGATAGCAGGGCGTGGAGGTGGCAGGGAGAGATAGCAGGGCGTGGAGATGGCAGGGAGAGATAGCAGGGTGTGGAGATGGCAGGGAGAGATAGCAGGGTGTGGAGATGGCAGGGAGAGATAGCAGGGCGTGCAGGCTTCTCAGTGGTAAATATTGAGGGCTTTACCCTGAGAAACAGATTGCTATTAACCGGGTGGGATAGCAATTATCCCGGCCCAGTCAATCTGCTCATCAAAGCGATTGGCACAACGGGTCAGGAATTAGAAAACATTTTTGGAATTGAACTTCAGTTAATTTGCTAGTTTTCTTTGCACTACACAAAGGAATAATGGCAGGTGGCTCTCACCATGGCAGTGTGATAAATCTGTAATACTTATCACTCTCATAAAAGTCTGAATGTTTAATTTACCCCCTAACACTCAGACACCGAAAATAGCTCAGTATTTTACATAGTAGTAATTGACTCGAACGGAAACCAGGGCCAAAATATTGAATTCTAGTTTTAGATTTGCAATTTAAAGATCCCCCACGTCCTTGCCATCACATAAGTCACATTGATTTCTTGTCAGGTCATTATGCAGCTCAGATAGTTTCGGCTCACTTGCAAATTATTTTAGCTGTGACTATGTGGGCTTTTGAAGTGACGGCCTAGAAAATAAATGAATTCACACCTCAGGGTTTGGACTTTTTCAAGGCTTAGTTAGTAAGCAGAGAATTTTCTATTTTTCCTTCAGTATTTTTTAATTTTTTGTTTGCGTGTCCCCATGCTTTGCTCTACAAGAGCCCATCCCATCCCAATGTGCACTTGAGACACGTGTGTGTGTGTGTGTGTGTGTGTGTGTATGCGTGTGCATGCATATGTGTTCACGTGCCTACACTGCTCCTGTAACAATAGACTGATCCATATGCCGCAGTTGGGTGAACAGAGGATCGGTTACCATCTCTTCCTCAGTGTCCAGTTACAAGTGCTTCATTCTGCATCTGCAGGCAGGCAGTACAGTTTAGCCTTTTCTCTGACATGCCAACATTTACAACGTTTCCTCTGAGAAATCTTCACACTTCCACATTTCAAACGTAAGAAACAGAGTCTCTATGCCATCATTGTGCCAACCTTCCAGAACATTCTATCCCTCAGTGTTCCGGAACATTCTGTATGCCTCTCTTCCTGAACATTCTGTCTGCCGTCAGTATAAATAATTTCCCTTGCCACTTTCAGAGAGGCCAAAAACATTCCATCTGACACTGTTCCAGAACATTTTATCCTTCACTGATCTGGTCATCCCCATAGGAGTCTTGAGATGTACTCAAGTTTGTAAAGGCCCACATTTTAACAAAGGATTACATTCTGTTTCTTTTTCATTTTCAAAATAAATTTTTTCAATTTTTCTTTTTTATCACAGTAGACTTCATAAAGCTTTACAAACAGTAGTGTTTGTAAAGCTTCTATGGAGCCTTGCACTAACATCTCCTTGTGTTGCACTGCTAATGTTGCAGGCTAAAGTGAAACTGCACGAAGGCCTAGAAAAAGAACACAGAGATGTCAGAAAAGTGGGAGCGGCCAACGAGGAGGAGGAGGAGAACTACGAGGAGGAAGACGAGGAGGAAGTTTTGGAGGAGGAGGAAGGAGCACATGACAAGCCATCCAATCGCAGAGCAGAGATGTGAGAGAGATCTTCCAGCTCTTCCTCTTTCCTCAGGCTTTCCCCTACTCCCCTAAGACTTTTCCATATTTTCCATATTTTGTATTGGAATTCCACTCTAATTCCACTGGGACTGGGACTGTTCCGGCCTGCTGGGAGATGGATGTATGATTTCCTCCATCCGGGATTGGAACCAACCACTTTCCTTTCCTCAAGGAACGGTTTTAGGACACAGAAAAAAAGGGAACTGTCTGTCTGTCCGTCTGAATGAGAACACTATTTATAAATGTCTTAAATGGGAGTGGATAGTGTGAAGCAAGGAATCTTTGACGGAGTAGGTTGAACGAGAGGTCCGTGTTGAAGAAAGGCCACTGCTGTACAAATGTATTTTTTTTATAAGAAAGATTGATATTGAATTTTATAAGGTTATTAATTATGTTTTATATACTTGCTTGCTTGTTTATAAAAATCAGATCTCCCACATGCATTGTACATACAGGAGAAAACGATGAAAAAGGTTTGAAACTAGGAAAGCCACTGCTCAAATCAACCAGAACACACTCTGTACACCTTTATGGAGAAAGGGGGGATGTTTTACTACTAAACCTGGCCGGGTTCCCATAGGCTTACAACACACCCTTAGCTTTTCTGTTTGTGATCACTCATAGCAAAATTTAAGGGTGACACACAGACACACACACAAGAAATCAAAGCAACCAACCTTGCTGAGGAATTCCATGACTGTTGTACCTGGTACAAAAAAAAAGGTTCTAGAATTTCAGGAGAATTCAAGACACACACGTCACGTGTTTGGATTAAATTTGAGTGCATGTGCAATAAAAATAGAAACGGTGGAGGGCTGTTGCTGAGGTGCTGTACGACTCATTAACCTGCTGGAGACAAAAAGGGACGATTCCTAAGGGTTTACTTTGCTGTCGTTGACCAAGCGGCATATCTTCCCTCTGGTAGAAAGGAAGAAAGCAGTTGTTGCATTGTGCAATGGGAGGGAAAACTAAATGTTACGGGCTGAATGCAAACCTTAAAAAAACAAAACAAACCTGAACAAAAAAAACCCAGTGTATTTTTTCCTGGGTGAAATTTTAGGAATTTTGTCAGGCTGTTATTACTGATGTCTTCCCGCCTGAACGAAATATATTGACCTAATGTTCATCTCTTTGAAAAATGTTTTTTTTTTTTTTTTTTCCTATTGTGTACAATACGGGGATTCTGTTGTGTGTCATGAAGTATTCTATAATTGTTTTGAAAGCATTTTGTTTTTACTGAGATAAGTTTTTTCATTGTATGATTAATTGTAAAGTGTACATTCCCAAAAATATGCAACACCTGTTATTTATTTTTTCGAATACAGAGATTGTTAATCTATTGTAATTGTAATCCTGTACCATTGCTCTGTGTATTCCTTCTTCCAGGTCATCTCCAGGTCACATACACTATAAAAGCACTGTAATGTATATAGATATACAAATATATGCATTTGTACATATTTTATTTGAGCAACTGTGGACCTTCTTTTTCTTTTAAAAAAGTGCTTTATACTGATAATGCATATTGCATTCTGTGTATAGATGAGGGCAGGTGGAATTAAAATAACAGGATATTTCATGTCTTGTCTCGGTCCCTGGGGCTGAGGTACTTTAACTGTTTTTATTACCCAAGTGTAGGGTGTGGAAGAGATTTTCAGAAATACGGTACAATTGAGCGCAACTCATTCTCGGGTCACCAGGGAGACCGTGTTATTTTCAGAGAGAGGGAGAGAAAAAAAACCCCCAGTTATGCTCACAGACATGTGAGAATATGTTTGTAATTGTGTTGAAATGTCGAGCAGATTCCTGTTGCCATGGAGACGGGTTAGTTGTTGATGAGGGCGGCGGCGTCGTTTGGCAGGGGATGATTAGAGGGTTAATGGTTACTCGGCTCTCTCTTCCCGGGGTGTGTTAGTTATTTTAGGAGGGAGGAGGGCGTTGTCTGGATGAATCCGCCTTTCCTTCCTCGGGTTTGGTCTCAGACACTGCCCCTCGCCGTCTCCGTTCGCCTCTTAAACTGCGGGCGCACGCTCACACCTCAGCCGCAGCGGTGGAAGTCATGTGACCCCCCCCCCCCCCTTTGTGGCCCCCAGGGGCACTCTGTAATAGTGTAGGAGCTGTTGCACTCCAGAAGTGATTCATTACTTTTCTCAAAAGAGGGATGGCAGAAGGATTTCTGAGATGGCCATGGAACTTAAATGTTCGTGCGGAATACGCGCTGCAGGAATACAAGGTGGTAAGTAACGGCAGTGAGGAAGTTATAATGCTGTAATGCGGCTACGGGGGCGGGAGGAGTTGCCCACGTCAACCGCTAAACAATATGTAGCTCCCCACTGGTTCCTGATTAGGGAATGATTACATGGGCACATTTACATGCTAAGTGTGATCATGAACGACACCCGTGAATGAGAACGATTCATATTAACAACGGCATCTCCAACACCACTATAGACTCAAAGAAAATACAATGCATATCCCAGTAGAGTGTAACCTTCAGAAATTATGGAAATTATGGAAATAATCTTGTGTAGGAAACAATGTAAGCGATGGAACAGTATTATGGCATCAAGTACATTTCAAGGAGACATTAAACTTCATGATTACCAGGGAACCAACAATCAGTTGAACAATGAACAATTGAAAATAAGAGTCTGTGATTGAAAAATGCAATGGCCTGTAAAAAAAATAATAATAATTACGTTTCTGTAGATATCATTAGAGATGGTCCTACAATACCAAAGTTAACCCTTACCCCTTTTATCCTAACTGAATTCTAAGAGACAGTTCATTAATAAAAAATAAATATTACAGCAAGATGTTTTACATGCTTATTTGCTTTAATCAGTTTTGGCTGCTGCAGTAAACCATACATAACAGTCTAAGTAGTGCTGTCTTTATAAGTTTAGCACATAGTTAGCACTGTAGAATGAAGGAGCATCTTAAGGAGGAGGTTTTATTTTCCGAATGGATCTGTCTGTCAGTCAGTCAGCTCCAGTCACCCAGTCTTGTTTATTAGTGATCCACCTGGGTGAACGATTGTTCCCTTTGGCGACCCTTCTCACTCCTTTACTGTAACCCTCTCTCACTATCGTCTTCTGTAACTCTTCTTTCTGTTTTTCCTTCATTACGTTCTCTTACTCTGTTTCACCTTTACTATTATTATTATAAATTATATTTACATGCGCCTTTCAAGAAACTCAAGGACACAATAGTGAAGGGGAAACTCGCCTCAACCACCACCAATGTGTAGCACCCACCTGGGTGATGCACGGCAGCCATTTTGTGCCAGAGCGCTCACCACACATCAGAGTTCCTGTGCCCCTCGCTCCCTTCCTCTTTCTCCATCTCCCTCTCTCCTTTATGGATCTCTCATCTGCGTTTCCCCGTTTCACACTGCGGGTGTCACAGCTGCCTCATTAATATAACGCGGGCAGGCATGCTAATGTAAACAGCTTAAGCGGGGCTCTGATGCCGCTTGTTTGGGCCCTATTCTTGGACGTGCCCGCAGCACTGCCTGTGTTCCGTAGCCAGAGACCCGTCCTGTTTGTACTGCGACACAAGAGGGGGGACGTGAGGGTGATAAAAACGTAGATCTGTCACGGAAGCCACAGGCCACAAAATGCCCTGCTCTTTGTTTGTTTAAACCATTATGGACACATTTTATCATCGACTAACCAGATGGTCAGGTCACTGTTCTATCCGCGCTGCGACGTTCCAATTTGGTGCATCTGCTAAATATTCATTAGGGGGCGTGACCAAGAAACCGTTTCAGTGGATGTTGGGAAATACAGGAAAGCTGTAGGGTAGAACGATGGAATGTAGGTACTTAACATTTTGTTTAGTCTATAATGTCTGTGCATTTAGGCTCAACAAAACACCAAACAGTATTTTGTATGCAGTCCCTATACTGAGTGTTGTACTGTAGATTGCTGCGCGATATTGCCTCAGGTATGGGTCTGCAATGCACATAAAATGCCTTTATCCCACAGAAACAAACCCTATGACTTCCTGTGGGGGGGTCTGTGTGCTTTACTGGAAACAATGGCGATGCTTGCATGATTTCATAAGGCCAAAGCGATTGGACGCGTCTTTGTTGTCGATGCTGCCCGATCGTGTTTCGGTGGAATTGAAATCAACACCAAGATTAAAACAGAACACTGTACCGGAGATGAATAAATGAAGCAACGATGAAAGGGGGCGGACCTTGTGATTGTGTCGGGGGGCGGGGCATGAATGGGACACCTCCATGGTGCCTCCTGTGTCTCGGCTCTGGCACACCACCATCAGGAAACGACCCTCAGGTACAGCGCAGGTAGACGGGTATGAACAGGTAAACTACAGGTGCAGTATATCAGTGTACCGTATGTGTGTATACTCACGTTCAGGTGGGCAGGTGTGTGCTATAGGCATATACAAGCAGACAGTTTTCTGGTGTAGGCTGGTGTTTAGGTTAGCAGGTGAGAGGTGAAGACCAGTATATGTGGCACAGACTAATTTTAAGGTAGACAGGTGTATAGCATTGTTCAGGTCAAAAGGTGTGTGTGATACAGATTGGTGTTCAGGATGACAGGTGACTGGTATACAGGGCTGTGGTGTAGATTGGCGTTCAGGTGTATACAGGTGTGTGGTACAGACTAAAAGTCAGGTAGACAGGTGTGTGGAAAAGTGGTGACTTCTGAAGGGGGTGTCACTGTTCTCAGAACAGCATCGCCTGTCTGTGGCTGATCCCTTCCACGTTGTCTCCCGCAATAAGAGATCAGGAATCAACCCGTGTCACTGAGGGGTCAATTACTGTTAGAAACAGAGTGGGATGCAGTGAAAGCCAAGGAGGAGAAGACACACAAACTACACTGAATATGAATGAGGACATAGCCACTCCATCCAGTGAACATTTGCCCTAATTTCAAACGGTTTCAAAACACTGAAACAAACAGTCATGATTTGTTAAAAAAAGAATACTTGCTTTTACTTATAATTCCACCACAAAATGTGAATTGATAAAGATTCCACCTGTAAGAAAATGTGAACCAGGCACAACTGACAATATGTTGAAAATGCATGTACACAAAATGGCTTACACAGCGTCCGCAAATACAAAAGTCACTGTTAGGTTGTACATTAGTTTCTTACTGAGAATTCAAATACAATTAATTTAAAATATCTCTACTGTTTGCACTTAATAAGCATAATCTTATATGAATGCCTTACTATTGGGCTTGTATGCAGTATAAAACCTTTGGAAAAGATTTAACATAAATGTTACTGTCGCGCGCATTTAAATGGCATGAGGGGACAGCTCTCCCGCCCTGAAGTTAAAGAATAGTGCACATCCTGGAAGTGGCCTGGGGCGTGGGAGGCACAGAGTCTTCTGGCAGTTTGGGGATCCCATCCAGGACTTCCAGTTTTGGCAAACAGGAGAACACTCTGTGGAAATAAGGGACCTGCTTTAGAGCAGTGGTTCTCAAACTCGATCCTGGGGACCCCATGCGTCTGCTGGTTTTCGTTCCAACCACAATTGCAATCCCAGAATTTTAACAAGTTGTTAATTTATCTTAATTGGGTGCTTTTCATGTTTAGAGGGATTATTTACCCTCTTAAGCCACATTGTCAGAAATAGCTATGCATGCCATGAAGAATAAAGGTCCCATTACAAAAAGAGAGGGAAAATGCTTTAACTGGTCAAATGAAGATGTAAGGCGAATCAATAGGATCCTAATTGGTGAAATTGTGGACACATGGTCACCAAAACTAAGCATTTGTTAAATAATGAAAAATTCAAAGACAAAGCAAATGATAATGAGTCAAACTTGCATTGTGTTAATAAATTGAAGGAAAAAATTATGAAGGAACTAAAACCATATGTGCTCAACAACCCAATTAGGAGCCATTGATATACCTCAGTCTTTAATTTGACAGTTAAAAAAAATGGTTAACTCTTTTTGTAATTCTTTCCAATATAGCACAATAAACACAATAAGTGAACATGGGACCTTTATTCTTCATGGCGTGCATAGCTATTTATGACAATGTGGTTAAGAGGATAAATAATCCCTCTAAACATGAAAAACACCTAATTAAGAAAAATTAACCACTTGTTAAAATTCTGGGATTGCAACTGTGGTTGGAACAAAAACCAGCATACACGGAAAAGAGGGAAACCGACGACAGAACATTAGCCTGGAGGTTAGTTTAAAAATGCATGAAATGATTGCGAAAGAAAAAACTTCACAAGTGCCTGCAGAGGAGTGTTATCTGTGCCTCAATAAAGAGTCAATAGCAGGTTCCAGGGTACGTTTTTAAATAGCGCACACGTTACATAACCTGTACAGTAGTGTTGTAGTTCGAGAATCTACCCCCCTTCCTCAAGATGGTGGGGTATCTGTATGTATCTGCAGGGTATGTGTACTCCTGTGACATGCTTGTGTGTGTGTGTGTGTGTGTGTGCGTGTGCGTGTACATGTTTACACGTTGATTGCGTGTGCGTAAGGGGGTGCGCAGGTCGGGACGCCCCTCTCTCACCGTGAGCGGTAGTCCTGCAGGAACTCGCAGGGGTTTCGGCTGAGGGTGAGGGACAGGAGGGGCGTGGTCTCCAGCAGCTCCAGCTCCCCCAGGGCCTCGATGCTGTTCTCCGACAGGCATAGGTGCCGGATCAGAGGGACCTTTGGCAGCTGTCGGATCGACGTCAAACGGTTCCTGTGCAGATTGAGGCTTATGCATCTGTGTGGTAGAGGGCACACAGTTTCCTTCATACACATTTAGGAAATTAGCTCTTTTTTACATTTTTTTTAAATTTTCATCATAGCGGTCTCATATCACAGGTTACGCTTAAGCTTCACCGTGCAAGGTTGTCTTTTAAGTTCAATAATCATTTTGCAATGTAGCTACAGATGCTAGAGATGTTTGAACTGAATAATCAAAGGCTCAGCAACTCATTTACAATATTTCTAAACAACGTAAATGTTACATTCCTGTTTCTGCAGCGCAGTTTTTTTCCCCTGGGATACTGTCTTTCTGCCTATAGGTGGCGCTGCAGAGGGAGATTAAGGATTTATCAAGAACACCTGGCCACCTTAATTCCTGGGGATAAAACAGCACATCCCCACTCTGCTGGAGGCCTCTCTCTGCTGCTGAGCTTGGGTACCAGATTGCGGGCATTTGTGTTTTGATAGTAAGTTTTAGACTTCGTTATTTATTTGTTTCTTATGCCTTTTTGCGTGGTGTTGCCAAGGACAAGCAGTGTTCATTTCCCTTTCTTATTTTTGTGCACCTTTTTGTTAGGGTTTGATTCAGAGTAGGAATCCTGCGGAAGACTCACCATTTTGTCGGAAGGAGTCGGAAGGAAGACTAACTGTTGTTCCAAGATCCCGGTAGTAGTGTTCTGTAGGCCCTACTTTGGCCTTGTCTTTGTCCCATCCACTTCCACACCCAACACATCCTTTTATTTGTATGTATTATCAGATTTTGGTTTGTTTTCGATGTCTTGTATCATTTTGTAATGTGTTTTTGGGGGGGTTTCAACACCTTGTTTAGTTTCTTGGCAAATGGGTTTTGTCTATGTCCAAACCATTGTCCTCCGGTTAATATAACGTGGGTAAATTTTGAAGAAACAATAAAGTAGAAAGTGGTATATAATATAGTCAATAGCAACCACATCATGTATTATTTATCATGAATCATGTAACCGTGTGTTGGAAGTTTGTCCGAAATAATAATTCAGGCTTCTTCTGGTCAATATTAACAATATACAGTAGGATTCACCTGAATGGTTGTGAAATAAATATCTTTTCACATCTGTGAGTCTATTGCTCTGACTCGCTTGCCCGAGGGGATGGGTCTCTCAGTGAATCTAGGGCAGGGATAATCAAATCTGGCCCTTGAGGCCAGTAATACTGCTTTCCCTTGAATCAGGACTAATTTTAACCAGGGACACCAGGTGAGCTAAATCTCTGGATCAGTGGCATTAATCGATCAATTAACTATCAGGTAGAAAAGAGGACCAGCAGAACTACAGGCCTCTGGGGCCAGATCTGAGTGTCCCTGCCCTATCGTGATGCTGCCCGGCAGTTCCCACTGCATTGTGGGAGGTGTACCTTGGCAGTCGGATAGAACTCAGGTCCCTCAGCGTGTTGTCCACCAGCTGCAGGTGCTCCACTCGTATGAGCCTGCGCAGAATCCTGTTGAAGTTCTCCAGCTGGTACGGGTCTCCCAGGTCCTGATACGACAGGTTCAGCTCCTGAACGGGGGGAGAAAACATAGCGTCATATAAGTACACAGCAACTAAATATGTTACTGAAAACACGTGGGGTAGAGGAGGTGGAGTAAGGATGGTGAGGAAGGTGGTAGGAGAAACTATTCAATTCAATTTTATTTGTATTGCATTTTCTTTACAGAGAACAGCCTCAAAGATGCAGTACAGAGAAACAGAAGGAAAATTGCACAAAAACCTGGCCTGAACCCCCAAAAATCAAACGAGGTAAAAACTCCCCAATGGGAAGAAATCTCAGGAGGAACCTGGCTAGAGAGGGGGAGCCCATCATCCGCTGGCTGGCTCGGTTTAACTAAAAGTGGAATGGATGGTAACAAAATGTAATGAGGGATCTATCACAGCAATTAACCAAATAGGTTGAGCAGGTTAAAGTCTTGAGATATTAAACTACCAGGTAAGTAAACGATGAGAATCAGTATGCTTGTGTGTATGTGAGTGAGAGAGATTTTTCATTTACAGTTTTCTGTCAGTTCTCAATAGTATAGGCCTAGTGTTTCTGTTAAAATGTGTGTATGAGCACATGTACATCATGGTTATCAAACTCACCATACAGTTCTCCCAGTTCTCCTGCAGTCTCTCCTCCCACTTCTGCACCTCCTGCCTTCTCCTCCTATCCATGAGCACATTCTGCTCCTCCCTAAGAAAGAATTCCTCCTCCGAGGGACCTGATTGGGTGACAGATATACTGTACGTTACATCAGGTACTTAATTTCCATCAGTGAATCGGTCAATCAAAATGTATTTGTCATGGCATATTTTTACAATAGCATTTTACAAGCAGGGAGGCTTTCCTAGATTAAACCAGAATAGGTGTGGGGGTGTTCAACACCATTATGGATGAAGGTGGGTGAATGACCAAGTCTACAGGCAAATGTGAATATTTTTTGCTAAGTACTTTCAAACAGAATCAAAATGTTAGTGTATCTTCACCATGAAAGTAATAATCTGCATGGTAATATTTCATTGCACTGAAGTGTAATTATTGTCCAAAATGAATCTATTTGGTGTGCAAAATGATTTCCATTCTGTAGAGCTTGAATTGAGCCTATTTGTATTGCATAAGACTGCTCACATTTTATCATTCCATTTGGATGAGTGAACAGCTGAAATGCTACCCTGATGATCAGCAAATTAATGTGTTGTTGTTTACGTTCTCTCAGCGTTCCAAGGAAAAAATGTTGGAACAATGACATTACCAGATTTGTATTCATAATATTCATTGGTCCTATTGCGATTAATGTGTTAACCTCTTCCTCACAAATTTACAAAACAGTGTAATACACGTTAATGTAATTCAACACAATGTTACAATTCATCAGTTTCTGTAATAACCTTTGTGTTTTAAGGATAGAACGATAATGGATTACTGCACCTCAGATACATTACCATCACTTTGATATACAGATAAAAATATGCAAGCTATTTTGTGGTTCCTGAAGCGGTATGAAGATAATAATAAGACTGCTCCTCACAGGAAAACACAATGACTGGTGCAAATTCATGACTGCACTCTATCTGGTTAACCACTGTTTACTCTGCAATGAGACTGTATGGCAATGCTTTGCATGCAGACATGGATTGTGTCTGAATCAACGCCCTTCCATAGTATTGAGTATGCTTGTTGAGTACACTGGATGAGAAAGTTGTTAAGTAGGTGAAATGTTCTCTAAATGCAGTGAACTTAAAATCCCTGGATGATATACTTATTTCCAGGTTTTTGCCGGTAATAGTATGGAGGATATTTTTCGCATACTGCATGTTGTGTACTAAACGGTATGCAGTAAACATTACACAGTATGCAGGACACAGTAGATAGGGCTCTGATACGGACACAGCCTTTGAGAAGTGTAGCCACACACAGAATGAGGGCAGGTCTGACCTCACCTTCTCTGACCCTAGGGCAGACGAGTTGGTCTCCGCGGACATCATGCTTCTCTAACTTGTACCAGGAGACAAAGCGGAATCGGCTAGATGGTGACTGAAACAGAGAAACACCATGAGAACTACAACATAAGCAAAACGTAAGCTTCCTAATGAAATCTGAACTAGTTCTGTAGTTATATATTTCTATAATATAGACTATGAACATTAGCAAAACCTTGGCCTTACACTATATAGGAAAAATCTAGCTCTTTAAAAAAAAAACAATCAGTATAATCCCATGGAATATTAGCCTTATTCAGAACATATTTGGCCTAATTATACCTTAAAGGCACCTGCTCCAATAGAAAATGGTCATTGCTCTGGAGAATAGAAGTTGAATCCAACAGTAAACAGATAAAATCCTGTGCTGAACTGATCACCCCACATGATGTTCTTGTAGCACAAGCATTTTCTACATGACCTCCCCACACGACCACCAGCCCCTGCTGTCTGTTGTCACACCGCTTCAGAGCCTAGCTTTTGAGCATGAGTAGCACATGACACATTAAATAAAATGGGATTAGCCACCAACATTTCTGAACATGACGGACAGCTAATATGCGCATATTCTCCATCTCTTCTTTTCGTAACAGTTTTTCTTAACCTTTTCTTGCATTTCTTAACATATGCACTAAACGCGTCTTGCTACAGCAGCCTTAAATGTCCTTCCGAATAAATGCATCTGCTTAAAATGTATGAGTAAGTGATAATGGCAATAATAACAGTCATCATCGTCATCACGGAAGCTCAGGATTTGGTCTGCGAAGGCAAACCTTTCAAAGCGTACTTTAGCGATGAGGGGCGTGTGATCACCCTGCCAGGATGCACATGTCATGCGTCTTTAGCCCGCTCTGCAAGCACACGGCGTGTCTGCAACCCTTCACTTGCACCCAGCAGGCTGTGACAAACACCTCACTGAGGTGATTGTGACATATCTGCAATAGCAGCTTCGCTCTGAATGACAGGAAGCTCACTGATGAGTGTGAGTAGAATTAAACAAACACACACACACATACAGTCTGAGAATACGCCCAGTAAGTGTTAGTACAGACAGTTCTCTACCATGCAGGGAGACTGGGAGAGAGCAGCTTCCTCCCCCACTGTTACCTTCAGCAATCTGTCTCTCAGATCACGGTCTCCCGTGTCCATGATCAGACCCTGCTGAAGCTCTTGGTAATGTACGGCACTGTTTTCTCCTGGCCTGATCTGAGTTCAGTGCTGTGTCAAGAAATAAAGTCAGGCCTGCATGCCGTTTCGCTTCAAACAAGTGCACTTTTGCAAAATAAGGACTTTTTTTTGTCCAAACTGGACCTTGGTCAGATCTGCCAGCTATGCACCAGCTATGAGACTGAGCAAGATGGCCAGCCCTGTGAAACGTCTTTCATATCTGCATCAAAGCAACCTTCATATTTTTAATATTTCAGCTTTTTCAACGTATTTCATGTCTTCAGACACCCTTTGCCTGCCGGTTATGAGGACACTAACAATTCAGAAATATCATATTCTCAGCTTGATATGTATTTTATCATATAGTAAATTGTTAACATCTGACTGAGGCTCTGTGCCGCAGTGTTTTAAGAACTTGTGTGGGTCTCGTAAACATAAGGTTGGTGCTTTATTCCCAGGCGGCACAGCCAGCCGTGGTGCCCTCAAGCAAGGTCTGTAACTCGAAACACTTCAGCAAAGGCCCAGCAGTTCAAATGGGTAATATATTAAATGTAAACCGTGTAAGTTGCCCCGGGATAAGAGTGCACCGCCAGGTAAATAAATAATACAATGTAATGTTATGAGCAGTGCAGCACAATTTAATAGTCCATAGTAGAGCTGAGCGATAAACAACCAGTGTGGGGGCTCTGATTTCATGACGTTACATCACTGGTGGATGTGTGTCTCTGTGTGAGGCGAGAGGCTAGGTTTTACAGGACAAGATAAGATAACGTAAGATACTTTTTTGACCCTGTGGGGTAATGTGTCATCTGCATTTGACCCATACTAGCCACTTAGGAGCAGTGGGCAGCCACAGTGCGGCGCCCGGGGACCAACTCCAGTCCCGAGGCCAGTGCCTTGGTTAAGCAGTATACCTAACCTGACATACATGTCTTTGGTGTGGGAGGAAACCCGGAGCGCTACCCACGCGGACACGGAGAGAACATGCAAACTCCATGCAGAGAGGACCCGGACGGGACTGGACATCCGAATCTTTCTTGCGAGGCGGCAGAGATAACCCCTGCACCCCCAGAGTGGTACGAGCAAGGCACTCACAGGGGTGGCGATGAAGCCTGAATCCGGACTCTGCTCCACTGAGACCCGTTGCCGGGAAGGTCCTCCCGGAGACGTGTGGGCGTCGCTGAGGTCAGAGTAGCGGGCGGAGTGAGACTTGGGAAAACTGCCATTGTTGGTTACCACTCCTGAGGAGCTGAGAGAGAGGGGGTACACGAGAGGGAATGGGACGGGGGAAAGCAAAAAGAAACACACAGAATTTGGGAAAAAGGGGAGAGGGAAAGGGAGTGAATCAAATCAATATTTATTTTATTTATATAGCGCATTTCACAAAATTGTGTGTGTGTGTGTGAGAGAGATTTTTAGCAGTTTTATGTTACAATTATCAATATTAGCTACTAGTAGGCCTATACGACTAGTGCCTCTCTTAAACAGTTAACATGTCTACTTGTCTTTCCATGTTATTCTTTGGCAATATTTACTCTATGTATCAAATGCCATTAAAGCATTATGAATGTAACCAAGACAGCTTGTAGGCTATTAACCGAGAATCTGATGTAGCCATTAACTCATGTGAGGGACCTACAACAAAAGAAGAGGCCTACATACTGTAGCCTACGTTTGGACCACTTTTTTTTACTGCGTGCTCATTTCCAAAGCCGGAAATTTGAATAGATAATGATATAATGGGTATAATAGGTTATCATGTCAGGTAGCCTACATTTCATATTAAAATTTTGCGTTCACAAATTCAGTGGCTTCTAGATGCCTGCCTTGCATCAAAACCACTTGGGACTTCTGACGCAATAAACGGATCAAACATGTTCTTGCGTGAAACTGCGCAGTCGAGTCCAAGTTGACTGACTGAAATGCTACCCATCCCATATATCCGCTCCGCTGAAATTCTGACCTGCATCGGCCCGTTTAGGGTTACCGTGAACTCTGCACCCTGTACCGGATTAATGCGGTAGCCATAACAGCGGGACACCTGAGCAGGTGCCATTAACTAATAATTGTTGTACAATGGAGAGCGTGGGCACCGGCTTCTGGCCTTTTTATAACTGACCATAAGCACATTCATTGATGCCATGTTATGGCTTCTTATAATGACGTTTCTTTTTTAATAAAAAAAAAGAAAAGAAAACTTTTTAAGATCCGGTGACACATTTAGCTACAGCACCACAACTTTCTTTCAACGAACCGGAAAATGGCTGTTGCCTAAAACATTAAAAACTATGTAAGCTATTATGCGTACAAATGCATTAGATACAAACATCAAATGCATCCCAAAAGAAAAATAAACAAGTTGCCTAGGCCCAAGGGGATACGCTTTTGAAATTAAGTTATTCTAGGCTACAATTACCTGCGGCCATGACATGGCTTTTTACGCGGAGATAACTAGCTCCTACCTTTCTGACATGTCCTGACGCTGTCCCGAGCTGCTGTTCTCTTTAATTCATGGTGAAGTTGGCGTTTTAATGATCCACCGGCGCTGGTTCCCATCAGGACTAACAGTCCTGTTATTGGCGAGGTAAATCTGCACTGGCGGTTTGGGTTTGTGCTGCAAGACAGCGTACCTCTCCTGAAGCCGCAGGAGCAGGTCAACAAGCGCAGGTGTTTGTTGCCTAGCAATGCGGTCTAGCGGGCTGTGTCTTTAAAATTGTGTAACATACACGCAATTCGTCCAATTCAGTTTAAAATAATTTTAAGAATAGTGGGTTTTGCTCTAAATGTATTTCTGATAAATTATTTCAGCTGTGATCAAATATTAAGTAAAATGGGTTGAGGGAGACAAAAATGAATCATATTACTTGTATTACCATAACAGTAATATTGACACAAGAGGAAGCCATTTGCTGCACAGGGTCGTGAGCGCTGTTATTCATGTTCTGTGCGATGAATGAAGATTTGCTACTTATCTTGGCAGTGAGACTCCAATAAGCTGCAGCTTCAATTAACTGCAGGTCAACCTGGCGGTGATCAATCACGCGCTGGGACAACCTGCAGGCGCGGATGCTTTTGGTCTAGAATACAGAAGCGACCACGGGACGATTGTTCAGAACAAACAACCTTTTTTTTAAAAAATTTTTAAATTCACGTAACTATTTCTCGTTGATTTTTTTTCTTATTCGAATTTGAACATGGATCATGATTTATGTTTTTTTTTATACAGCACCCGCTAATTCGTCACGTTCAGCACGTGAAAAATCCGTTGTTTCCAGTTCATCACTATGTGCTCATTGCAGCATCTGTCTGAGGCCCGTTTGGCCATTGTTCTCACCCTTGGAGAACGTAATTTGGACCTGGCAGACCACCCTGCCCATGTAAATCATCTACTCTAAAGTCCAGCTGGTTTGTCTGTACCCACTAACCCGTGTTACACCCATCTCGCTATCCCTGCCCCCTCCAACATCTATTGACAGCATTCGTTTACCTTGCTGCATCAATCTATTCATAAATACAAACAACTCTCTATTCCTTACCTCTCCCTTGCCATACATGAAATCAGAACAAATACATGGCTGTACTGAGTACTGTTGGTGACCCTTTCATAATTAGCGTGCAAAGTGCTAAGCCACAATATGAAACTATGAACCATTTGAAATAGAGTGCAATGCTGAGACGAGCACAGCAAAGGTGTCGGGCCGACAGAAAACACATGGTTTACATCCTAAAGAACGCACAGGGTGGCCACTCCTGTGAAACATGCTCCACATCTTAACACACAAGCTTGCCTTGTCGATTTGGAGCATAAACCTTTCCACGTACTGCCGCTGACCTTCCCATCTCTGCCACGTGCTGTCCAAGGGGCCGTGCTCAATGCTGATCGTATCTTCTGTGTGCAGCTACGCTCCTCAATACCAGGGTAAGAATGGTGTGTGTGTGTGTGTGTGTGTGTGTGTGTGTGTGTGTGTGTGTGTGTGTGTGTTGTGAGTCCGCTGCTGTGCTGAATAGCACCTCCTGGCCTCCCAATACTACCCGGAAATACAGTATAATGTTTGCTTCTATCTTCCATTAAAAAGCTAGATTGTGCCATTATCTCATAATGTGCCAAGTTTGGCTGTGCTCATTGACTGCGCCATTTTCTACCCGACCTCAGTGCTCTTTGCTCGCTGAATAAAGCAGATCTTTTTTGGAGGGACGCTAATAGTACCATCCAATACCACATGATAATATAATATTATAATATGTATTCCCAAAGTTGGGGGGACATCCCCCATTGGATCTATGTCCATGAGAGAGAGAAGGCAAGTCGTAACTATTTAAGTTGTGTAAAGTTATTCCATTTGACAGTATTTGACACGGTAATGCCTCTTTGGACAGACCTGTTAATCGAGCATGGCCATCAGTTTTAAGCAGATTTGTAAATCCAGGGGACATAAAGTAAAAGTCCTACCGTGTGTTTCTTCCACCCATAGACTCAGCTGATTTCACTAATTAGTTATACCTCCTCACTGAATAATTATGTTAATTAGCAAATCCAGGTGATTGGAGCAAAATACTGGGGAGGACATTTACTTTATGTCCCCTGGATTTCCACCTCTGGTTTTAAGTCACCTGATCCAGGACTGGCATTGTTTTTGACCCTTAGGAAAATTGCGTCAGCTGGATATAAGTTTAACCTCCTCACTCACTGTTTCTTTATTTCTAAAAAGAATATCGTACGTGAATAGGAAAGCACCAATGTTATGTACAAATGGTCTTTGTAGTAACATTATTTGTTCTTTATGAAATGAGTATGTAAACTGTTAAACTGATGCTGCAAGCAATAAAAACAAAAAACTGCATGGTCTATCTCCCATTGGGTAATGGGCACTTTAGAGCACAGGGTCCCACGATAGATCAGGGACCCACCATCAGGGACCCACGATAGATCAGGGAGGTGGTGTTGAGGAGTGCTTCAGATCTCTTGAGAACAGCTGGGCATTAATCAATTGGGAATATTTAAGATAATTTTGGACACACACTTCTGGAAATTGAATGAGTTAGGGTTACAAATGTTATTCAAGAGGAGCTAACATACAGTAACTTTTATTTGGCAAAAGCTTTGGAAAGACTAATATTTAATATGCTCTAATCTGTCAGAGAGATGTTCTCAGTTAAACTATAGAAATATATATATCTGAATTTGGAGGCCAGACCCTGTGAAAATTAGCAATATTAATAATAAAATCAGCTATCGATATTTTCAAAGATGTTCTCAACAGACGGGTATACTACGAAGCAGGATTACTGAGTTAACTGGTTAACTGCACTGACCAAAACCTGACATCCTCCCAAATCTGGAACACGGACTGACGGGGAAAAAAGAGTTTTGGGTTTTACTCAGTGCTGCTATCCAGCTAACTCGGTAATCCTGCTTCGTAGTATACCCCCCCAGGTAGTGGAGTAAAGAGAGGAAGCTCTGTAATCTGAACACATTCATATTTATTTCAGAAAAGAGTGCATACAGCTGCAGCTTATCAATGTACACTGAGCTATGTCACTGAGGCAGCCCACCTGCAACATCTCCTTCCTTCACAACCCGCCTGACACCTTCACATCCTGTACACCTGCACAACTCCATTAAATCAACAAATAATATAAGGCATATTTGTAGTGTAGCAGGATTTAAGCCATAATATACTTTTTAACATAAAAAAAAATTAAATTACTAAGCTCTAGTGATTTTAATACAGAACTACACAAATTTGGCAATAAATACCTACCCTCATACATAGCACAATAGTGAATGTACAATAATATAATGCAATTATTTTTTTGAGACTATTTTCTTTTTTCAAGATACACACTGTGATAACCAGTGTAATGAGCTGTAAGGATTCTGGGAGGAAGGGGACAGGAAATTGGAGATGTTCCATATAGAGAAAGCATATGTAGTATATGCGTTCTGTGAAGGGAAAGGGTTAAGGATATACACGTTCTGTAGAGAGGATATATGGGGTATGTGTGTCTGGGGTATAGTTCTCCTGTAGTGAGATCTCTTTTGCTTAAAGACTCTGTTTCCTC
>CM056378.1:9641177-9743248 GCA_029718625.1 Synaphobranchus kaupii
CTCAACACAGATCCTGCTTCAGAATATCCACACTCAACACAGAACCTGCTTCAGAATATCCGCACTCAACACAGATCCTGCTTCAGAATATCCGCACTCAACACAGATCCTGCTTCAGAATATCCACACTCAACACAGGACCTGCTTCAGAATATCCACACTCAACACAGAACCTGCTTCAGAATATCCACTCAACACAGCACCTGCTTCAGAATATCCGCACTCAACACAGATCCTGCTTCAGAATATCCACACTCAACACAGGACCTGCTTCAGAATATCCACATTCAACACAGAACCTGCTTCAGATATCCACTCAACACAGAACCTGCTTCAGAATATCCACACTTAACACAGAACCTGCTTCAGAATATCCACTCAACACAGAACCTGCTTCAGAATATCCACACTCAACACATAA
This sequence comes from Synaphobranchus kaupii, assembly GCA_029718625.1. Lineage (NCBI taxonomy): Eukaryota > Metazoa > Chordata > Actinopteri > Anguilliformes > Synaphobranchidae > Synaphobranchus > Synaphobranchus kaupii. Next base: position 9,641,599 of record CM056378.1, read on the forward strand.
CCTGCTTCAGAATATCCACACTCAACACAGAAGCTGCTTCAGAATATCCACACTCAACACAGAACCTGCTTCAGAATATCCACTCAACACAGAACCTGCTTCAGAATATCCACACTTAACACAGAACCTGCTTCAGAATATCCACTCAACACAGAACCTGCTTCAGAATATCCACACTCAACACATAACCTGCTTCAGAATATCCACACTCAACACAGAAGCTGCTTCAGAATATCCACACTTAACACAGAACCTGCTTCAGAATATCCACTCAACACAGAACCTGCTTCAGAATATCCACACTCAACACATAACCTGCTTCAGAATATCCACACTCAACACAGAAGCTGCTTCAGAATATCCACACTCAACACAGAACCTGCTTCAGAATATCCACTCAACACAGAACCTGCTTCAGAATATCCACACTCAACACAGAAGCTGCTTCAGAATATCCACACTCAACACAGAACCTGCTTCAGAATATCCACTCAACACAGAACCTGCTTCAGAATATCCACACTCAACACAGCACCTGCTTCAGAATATCCACACTCAACACACTTGTTGATGGAAATGCACTGGGGGTAATTATCTGTGGGGGAAGCAGCTTGGGAGGGATATGCAGGTAGGGGTGGGAAGGGTTGAGTAATTCTCTATGGGGAAGCAGGTTGGGGAGGGATATGCAGGTGGGGGGGGGGGGTTGAGTAATTATCTATGGGGAAGCAGGTTGGGGAGGGATATGCAGGTGGGGGGGGGGGGTTGAGTAATTCTCTATGGGGAAGCAGGTTGGGGAGGGATATGCAGGTAGGGGGGGGGTTGAGTAATTCTCTATGGGGAAGCAGGTTGGGGAGGGATTGCAGGTAGGGGGGGGGGGTTGAGTAATTCTCTATGGGGAAGCAGCTTGGGGAGGGATATGCAGGTGTGGGGGGGGGGGTTGAGTAATTCTCTATGGGGAAGCAGGTTGGGGAGGGATATGCAGGTGGGGGGGGGGGGTTGAGTAATTCTCTATGGGGAAGCAGGTTGGGGAGGGATATGCAGGTAGGGGGGGGGGTTGAGTAATTCTCTATGGGGAAGCAGGTTGGGGAGGGAATATGCAGGTGGGGGGGGGGGGGGTTGAGTAATTCTCTATGGGGAAGCAGGTTGGGGAGGGATATGCAGGTGGGGGGGGGTTGAGTAATTCTCTATGGGGAAGCAGGTTGGGGAGGGATATGCAGGTAGGGGGGGTGGGTTGAGTAATTCTCTATGGGGGAACAGGTTGGGGAGGGATATGCAGGTGGGGGGGGGGTTGAGTAATTCTCTATGGGGAAGCAGGTTGGGGAGGGATATGCAGGTGGGGGGGGGGGGGGTTGAGTAATTCTCTATGGGGAAGCAGGTTGGGGAGGGATATGCAGGTAGGGGGGGGGGTTTGAGTAATTCTCTATGGGGAAGCAGGTTGGGGAGGGATATGCAGGTAGGGGGGGGGTTGAGTAATTCTCTATGGGGAAGCAGGTTGGGGAGGGATATGCAGGTGGGGGGGGGGGGGTTGAGTAATTCTCTATGGGGAAGCAGGTTGGGGAGGGATATGCAGGTAGGGGGGGGTGAGTAATTCTCTATGGGGAAGCAGGTTGGGGAGGGATATGCAGGTAGGGGGGGGTTGAGTAATTCTCTATGGGGAAGCAGGTTGGGGAGGGATATGCAGGTGGGGGGGGGGTTGAGTAATTATCTATGGGGAAGCAGGTTGGGGAGGGATATGCAGGTGGGGGGGGGGGGTTGAGTAATTCTCTATGGGGAAGCAGGTTGGGGAGGGATATGCAGGTAGGGGGGGGTTGAGTAATTCTCTATGGGGAAGCAGGGTTGGGGAGGGATATGCAGGTGGGGGGGGGTTGAGTAATTATCTATGGGGAAGCAGGTGGGGAGGGATATGCAGGTGGGGGGGGGGTTGAGTAATTCTCTATGGGGAAGCAGGTTGGGGAGGGATATGCAGGTGGGGGGGGGGGGGTTGAGTAATTCTCTATGGGGAAGCAGGTTGGGGAGGGATATGCAGGTAGGGGGGGGTGGGTTGAGTAATTCTCTATGGGGAAGCAGGTTGGGGAGGGATATGCAGGTAGGGGGGGGGTTGAGTAATTCTCTATGGGGAAGCAGGTTGGGGAGGGATATGCAGGTGGGGGGGGGGGGGGGTTGAGTAATTCTCTATGGGGAAGCAGGTTGGGGAGGGGAATATGCAGGTAGGGGGGGGGGGGGGGTTGAGTAATTCTCTATGGGGAAGCAGGTTGGGGAGGGATATGCAGGTAGGGGGGGGTTGAGTAATTCTCTATGGGGAAGCAGGTTGGGGAGGGATATGCAGGTGGGGGGGGGGGGTTGAGTAATTCTCTATGGGGAAGCAGGTTGGGGAGGGATATGCAGGTAGGGGGGGGTGAGTAATTCTCTATGGGGAAGCAGGTTGGGGAGGGATATGCAGGTAGGGGGGGTTGAGTAATTCTCTATGGGGAAGCAGGTTGGGGAGGGATATGCAGGTGGGGGGGGGGGGTTGAGTAATTATCTGATGGGGGAAGCAGGTTTGGGAGGGATATGCAGGTGGGGGGGGGGGGTTGAGTAATTCTCTATGGGGAAGCAGGTTGGGGAGGGATATGCAGGTGGGGGGGGGGGGTTGAGTAATTCTCTATGGGGAAGCAGGTTGGGGAGGGATATGCAGGTGGGGGGGGGGGTTGAGTAATTCTCTATGGGGAAGCAGGTTGGGGAGGGATATGCAGGTAGGGGGGGGGGGGGGTTGAGTAATTCTCTATGGGGAAGCAGGTTGGGGAGGGATATGCAGGTAGGGGGGGGGGGGGTTGAGTAATTCTCTATGGGGAAGCAGGTTGGGGAGGGATATGCAGGTAGGGGGGGGTGAGTAATTCTCTATGGGGAAGCAGGTTGGGGAGGGATATGCAGGTAGGGGGGGTGAGTAATTCTCTATGGGGAAGCAGGTTGGGGAGGGATATGCAGGTGTGGGGGTGGGTTGAGTAATTATCTATGGGGAAGCAGGTTGGGGAGGGATATGCAGGGTAGGGGGGGGGGGGGGGGGGTTGAGTAATTCTCTATGGGGAAGCAGGTTGGGGAGGGATATGCAGGTAGGGGGGGGGTGAGTAATTCTCTATGGGGAAGCAGGTTGGGGAGGGGATATGCAGGTGTGGGGGGTGGGTTGAGTAATTATCTATGGGGAAGCAGGTTGGGGAGGGATATGCAGGTGGGGGGGGGGGGGGTTGAGTAATTCTCTATGGGGAAGCCGCTTGGGGAGGGATGCAGGTTGGGCATAAGTGAAGGGGGCAGGGTGGGGTCAGGGCATGATGAAGAGAGGATAAGGAAGGATACGAGAGGCGGTAAAGGGATTAGTTGGGAGAGGCTGTGGGACAGACCATGGCGGGGAGCCTTTAAGAGCATTTGTGCCCACACACACACACACACACACACACACACACACACACACACACACACAAGCTGGTATCAGCCTCCTGAAAGCTAGAGAGCCTGCCGCAGTGTGTGGGACATGGAAGGGCGTGGCGCACCACTAACTGAGGCTCGGCTATAAGACCGTTTGGTTTTCGTATTTTAATTCCATTTTCAGTTTCTGAAGTGTTGCTTCTGTTATCCATCTAGCCCCCACCCTTTGCTATGCAAATGCGAGCGAATTACACGCTCACAGAGAGGCTACCTGGACTGCATCTGTCACTGTCCCGCTGGTGTTCTCTCTCCACGAGTCACCCTGCTTTACTCTGTACTCATAGGACCAGCTGAGCTTTCTGTTTGAGATACTGTTCTCAGTTTCAGCTGAAAGTCATTCCCCTTGCATCGCCTCTTCCAGGCTCTTTCCCCTCCTGCTCGCCTCCCCGGGGGTGAAGATAAGCAGGATTTGGCTTGTTGCTGGGAGTGTCGCTCTTCATTAAAATGTGAATTGAATAGTCATTGCTTTGTCTTTCACATTTTCAGCGACACAATGAAAATATCGCGCCCCTCCGTCCATCTAGAGTGACTGGAATCTTAAATTAGTCTGTTATTCAGAGCTCTGGAGGCTCTGAAGAGGCCTCATATTATGTTGACATTTTATGACGACTTTCATGTTTGGGGTCAAATTGACCCCGAAAGTTAAACTCACAAAAAACTATTGTAATAGAAAACTTTTGACACTTTCTGTGTCACCTTTTGTGTGTCTCTCAACGACTACGCTTTTATCCCTAAATATTAAAAATCTGTGATGAAACATCTCATTTTAGAGCCTGAGGTAAGTGAAAGTTTGTGAAGTTTAAAACCTATATGGGAAAGTGTCACCAGAATCACCCATGAAAAATCTGAGATAAAAAATAAAAAAAGGTTGTGTATTTTCTTATATTTTATACAGCTACCCCACAAATGACCCCACACAGCATTATGTTTTCTGCACGTTTGCTATTTAATCCCAACAAATTAGGAAAAGTCATACTGTGTCAAAATGAAAAAATAAAGGTAAACTGGTTTTTAAGTAACATGAGGGTTAAAGGTGAGGTATGGGTGACTGGATAGACAGCTGTGATCTGAACTGTTTGCGAGCCCGTTGCTATGCTGCCGGGACCCTGGGAAAGAAAGCAACCTCAGAGATCCCAGGAGATCCAGAGAAGGCGGCTTCGGGAAGCGTTTCCCTCGCGTATGACATGATTTATTTTATATATTTATAGACCGGAGTCATTTATAGCTAAGACTCATTTTCACAAAAGCCTTTCAGCAAATTGCCACTGCCGCCTGCCTCTGCACTCACCCTGTCTGACCTGCGACGTTCTCACAATATACTTACAATGTTTGCAGTCAAGTTACATTGTCACCACAGTTCGCACAAGCTAAGGTACCCCGCTCTTGGACATCGGCTGTCACTTCATCTTAAGACACGCCCTCCTGGAACCTCCTGGAATCTGCAGCCTTGAGTGACAGTTTTCAGACACTGTGATTTGCTTACAGGGAGTCCTTTAGGCTAATGCTGAAAACTGCAGCAATGCGTCTCTTTGTCTTGAGCTGCGTGCAGTACAGGGGCCCTGTCCAGTATCTGTAACTTCACCTAGCATGCTGCTACTGCTAAACATGGTCAATGCCATTTAAAGTTGAAGACATGACCAGACCCTTGGTTTGGCCCATACGCAAACGTCAGTCTCAAGCACACCTGCATGGGCACCTTTCTGTGTGTGTGTGTGCGCGCGCGCGTGTGTGTGTGCCCACGTGCGGTAGTGTGTGCTCATATGCGCTTATTGTGGATGCTTCACCCTCCTCTCTGGCTATAGACTTCCCTGTTCATTTACAGCCCAGTCAGTTTGGAATCAGCACTCCCACTGTCTGGCATCTCTCAACAGCAGGCTGTGAAACAGGCCGTAGCTTTTTTTTTATTCAAGCAATGAGACATTGTGCTCAACCTATGGGAGCCTCACGATAGGGCGAGAGAGAACAGCGGCTGTGCGCTCAACCAATGGGAGCCTCACGATAGGGCGAGAGAGAACAGCGGCTGTGCGCTCAACCAATGGGAGCCTCACGATAGGGCGAGAGAGAACAGCGGCTGTGTGAGAAAGTGATGCGAGAGTCAGGAGAGAACAAGCGTAAGGCTGAGCCCGAGAGGAGTCCGGTACAGCACCCCCCCCCCCCCCTCCCCCTCCCCCCGGTCTCTGTCCTCTTGGCCGGGACTGTTTAGTGCCATTGATCAGGGGGAGCATGAATCCGCGTAATGGCTTAAATATGCACCGAGCAGGGTTTTTAAACTTAATTGAATGGCAATCAATATTAACCAGCCTTGCAGATTTGTTTATGGAGGTCGCCACCTTAGATATTTCCTCAGCAGGACTGTTGTCCTCCAAGAATGACAGGATGCTAGAAGAAGAAGAAAAAAAACACCATGCACTGGATCAAATCTATCGATTCGCCACTTGGTCGCCAGCTTTTAGGAGAAGCACAAACAATACGAACTGAATAACTAATAGTGCACGACAACAATGGAATGAATTGTCGTGGTCTGGTGTGTGACAAATCCTTTTGTATTGCGGCTTTTTGTTTAAACTCTATAAAGGGAAACACAAAAGAGAATGAATAGAAAAAAGCCCGCTTCCTTTTCTTCCAAACGGTTGAAGAAGGAATATGCTTGCAAGCTGAAATTATGGGGTATGGACACAAGTTCACATTTATAACCACCTGGAAATCAGAATATTGCTTGAATGAAGAATTCTATATTATTCAGATAAACTATTATATTTGCCCATTTCTGGATTAAAACCATTACCCTCCTGGTAACAAAACCAGATCCCTACCCCACTCACAGTCTTACTTAGTTGCATATTTGAACTTTCTTACAAAATTTCAGATATCTGTGGCTACCGGTAATTTTGTAAAATTAAATTTTTTGTCATCCGCTTTAGGCCACCAAGAGGCTGACCAGCGTCCTCTAGGTGGGGTCACCTTTCAGCATAAGTCTGCTTACGTTCCTGCATTACCAGGACATGCCACTGGGTTTCAAGCCACAATCTCATGGTTACAAAAACTCTCTAATCACAAGGGCACTCTCAGTCTCAGTCTAAAAAGGCCAGATTTGCAATACTGCTTATTTGTAATTAATGCTTCATGGGGTTGGTGCGGGTATTTGGCATTTTGGTTTTGCAATTTGGGCATAACAACAGCATCGTGAGCCAAGAGATATGAACCCGTAACCTCATGGTTACAAACCAAGCTCCCTAACTAAAACGCCACTAGCCGAAACAACTGTAAAACTACTGCATTACTGACACAACATAATGGAATTCAATCACAATTTTTTTCTTATTGATATGATATTTAACATGAAGATATTAACTGATAGCCGATACGAACTGGTATTTTTGGCTAAATGTGATAAAACTCAGGATTTATGTAATTAAAGTATAAATTACATTGGAAATGCTCATATATTATTGCTCACATATTGTTCAACTTTTAAACTTCTCATTAAAAAAACCACCTTCGAAAATTTCTTGCATGCTCCAGATTTGACCTTTTATTGAGATGCTGGCCGTCTCAGTATACTTCACCATGGGGCACTGCTCTGCATTAGGATTCTGAGCTTAGCACAGTTGGGGAATAGATGGCCAAGCATTAAATGCAAAAACCATCCAGCTGACAATCAATTAGGGATAATTAAAAGCATGATACTGTAATATATATAATTATGTACAAGTGCATTTTTAAACATCAGCATAACTGAACGTGGATATTGATATTAAATATGGAATTACTTTGGAAAAAAACCTTCTTTGAAATTCTACATTCTTCATGGGTAACTATGCAAATGTGCAAAATCTCCCATTTCATATTGCTTCTGGAGGCCATACTGTTACAAGCAAAAACTTGTATTTTATAAACAAAAAAGATAGTAGTTCAAAGATGTTGCATATCACGTTTTTTATAAATCAGCCCCATGGGAAATAAGAGCTAGGAAATCATTGCTTGGAGATGATTGGCCCCTAGCAGCCAAGGTTTTTGAAGAATCAACTTTGACTTCAATATTTGGATATATAATCACTGCAGTGTTCTAAGTGTAAAAACCAGCCAAGTACTTATTTAGAGAAATTCAAATTTTTAGTGACCCTTATGGAAAAAGAATATACTGCAGTATATTGTAAGTATATCAAAATTATCGTCACAATATATTTAAAATATACTGCAGTATATTACATTTCCATAAGGGGAAATTTGGCAACAATGAGAAATAATCAACAATTAATCTAATGGAATATGATGGCCATGTTTTTTTAATATTTACATGAAGATTGGAAAAATCATAGAATAAGTAGAATATACTGTATGTGGAACATTAATATTAAATGTAACACAGACAGACGGTACAAAAATCATAGATTTTGGCCTCATTTACACTATTATGTGGGTAGGGTGTGCATATTTTCTTGCTATTCAGAGGCCTTTTGACTTTCCATGAAGATTTAGGTGAAATGCAGATGACGCATACCAGATGACTCACAAACCCCATTCATGAGATGATTTTTACGCCTTTTGAAATATTGTAAAATGTAGAATGAATCAATCATAGAATAAGCTGCACTTGCAGCGTCAGGAAAACGTTTCAGGATGAGCACAGGGATATCTGCACCAAGGCTTAAGTCTTTACGTCAGTGGTTCCCAAAAATGTTTTTTTATTACAACCATAAATGCAATATCTGAAGTATGACAAGATTTTAACTGCTTTTAAACACCGTTAATGTATAATATGCTACATTAAGTCAGACACAGATATTCCTGTTACAATTTATGAATATGTTAGCCTGTATTAATTTAACATTATTTAAGTGGTACGTGCTGTAGGCTGTGTACATGTGCTGTGGCAAATGATTCAGCTTGAAAGAGATTACATTTTCACAATTTGATTTATTGACAGAGCTACAGTTGTAATCAGTGGTAAAGACAACACGGTTCCAAGAGAGAATGAGAGGCTTCCAGCCCCTGTGCCGTACAGACCCCTGAAAATAAGTGATCACACTAGCATCCCTGTTAACAATGTGCTTCCATGCAGAGTCCTGGCACGGTCAATTTCAGGCACTCAAACGTTCCCCTGTGTTCATGCATTTCGGCACAGTCAGGCCGAAGTAAACTGTGACATTAGCTTTGGATTCAATTCACGAAGACATCCTCTCAGTCAGATAACTTGTTTGTTGGTTTTTGTAATTTGCGTATGTGAAGTTTCCTCGCCTTGAACGTCACGTGGCCCGTTACCCAAGCTACGAATAAAATACCAAATAAATTATTAACCAAATGTGCTTGCCTCCTTTGTAAATTAAATCTAGTGTCATGCGAGCTTCTCCAGGAATCCCTGGAAACTTTCGGCCGAAGGCTAGAGGTCACCAGGTTATTAATCCTTGTTAACAGCCCAACAAAGAAAGGGTCTATTCAGCAGCTCATAGCAGAGAAGGCTTTAAATACAACCGCCACCCTTAGAAGCATGGAAACAAGGGCTGGCGAGCCAAGGTTACCCAAGCCCTCCTGCCCGACACAGCTTGCCCAAGCCCTCCTGCCCGACACAGCTTGCCCAAGCCCTCCTGCCCTGAAATCCCCGCTCCCTCCGACACCACAGAGGGGCCACACCTCAGAGATTTCACCAGTAATTGGATCGGCTTCTATTTAGATTTATTCAGTGGAATAAAATACTGAATAAAGATTCTAATACTTTTGAAATGTACCAAAGAGAGAAAAGGCAGAGAGAGAGAGATGTGCAAAGCAGAGGATGAAGGGGAAAGCAAAGACAAAATGCCACGCGCATAACCTTGATACTTTCGCACAACACGTCATGATCACAAAGCCATGGAGGTTTGGTTATGAGGACTATAAACTGAGAACAGTGACTATTGCCATCAGTCAGTCCTACCAATTGATAAATCCTTTAATGTTTTATTTTTCTTGGGTGGGGGATCCTGCATTGCATGCCATGGAAAGCTTCTGTTTAAATGTAGTAAATGAGGGGTAATAACCAAATTAACAAAATCCTCAAAGTAATCCTCTCTCCACAAAACACACACACATCTGACCTATGATTTCATCACTGCTCAAGGGAGGGAGGGGACTAGCATGTCCTCAATCATGACACTCGCTCTCTCTGGGGAAAACCCCTCTCCTACCGTCTTTAATCTGCCTCTTCACTGAGTAAATATTGATTTTGAAATATGGTTATTATACATATATATATATATAGGCTACACATACATACTTTTTAATATATTTTTTATATGCACACACACGCATACACAAACGTGATTAGAATGAATGTCCAATGAAAAATATGTATAGCATCATATACCCCTCACATTACTTTCAGAGAGAGAAAGGTACCTTTGCAAAAGACAGATGCTTGGAGGTAAATATAATTATTGAAGCGCAATTAATGCAGAAAATCTGCATATACAATGAATTAAAGACTTACATGAGAAACGTACAGTAGCCTATATACATTCAACATAACATAACATTTTCCATACAAGGATATGACGAGAAATATGTGTCAGCCACCACATCAGATATTTATTTCCGTTGGGCTTATTTTTTGTAATCAACCTAATAATGATACATTTTCCCTCGCCAACTTATTCGATAGCACGTTTGCCAGTTGCCACGTTACATTTGTATGCTATGTATAATAGCCTATATCATCTTCATACACATCAAAAATCAACTATTAGCCTACTTCGCAAATGTCACAGGATACATAGCCTAATTATATTTTTTTCGCATTTTTGCAAAGTAAATTAGTTGGAATGGGTAGGCTAAGCGTTACTTGGGGGGATTTCCAGATGCATGCGCCTATTATTACAGCAAATGCGTGGCGGGAGGCAACTTCACAGGACTGGATGTCATTTGACTGAATGTAGATGCATAGGCGTATTTTCAGTTAGGTTTGCATTAGGATTAGGATTTCAATACTATTAGTAAAATACGAGTAAATCTAATCTAAATAAACCAAATAATATGTATTATTATCATTATTATTATTATTATTATTATTATTATTATTATTATTATTATATTATTATTATAGTGCGTATAACCACAGGATCAGTAGATCAGAAGAAAATATAAGGAACGTAACCCGTTACTTTCGTCTTCATCGTCAATCGCTTGATAACTGAAAATACATTTCTGTCATAATCACAGCTGGTACTCTATCGTTATAAGGGAAAACAACTTTGAAATATTACAGCAGGATATATTTGAATGACACATAATATTATTTAGACATTACAACACTATAGCATTGGAGACATTTGCGTCAAGTCGCCATTCATACAACGCAATTTATAAAGAACAGCACATTAATACATAATAAAATGTCCTTACCGAAGTGTATAGAGAGCGATGCTGCACAAACTAACTCGTGTTGCCTCGTCTTCTCCGACGTTGCTGCAGGTTCAACATACAGCTAAATATTTTCACTATGACCCCACCTTTCTGCATCCCTATTGGTCCTTAATACCCTACCTTAAGAACCCTTTAAACTCATCGCACGTCTTTTTTATTTTGCTATTATCTTAGCCTATTAAACGTATATTCCGTCACATTTGAAGCATTACTTTTAACAATATTAGAATTGAAGCACAATTCCAAAAAAATCATATTTATTTGATGGAATCCCTATACCTAATAACCATTTGATAATCTAGGTGCTAATCACTTTTCGAAGACCCAATGACAACAAAAAGAATAGACTTCCGGGACTTGTATTTCTGATGGAATATGCTCCTATGCTGATGCTATTGTTGTAACAGATAAAAAAACTACATTTCCTCCTGCAGCACACAGCGGCGGGGACTCATGAGTGGTGCCAGTTGATTGGTTTGTGCGCGGAATACGTTTCCACTAGTCTCTGTTCATGCAGAAAACTTCCGTCTTCGGATAAAAAAAAAGAAAACACGTACAGAGGAGTTGTTGGGCTTACATTGAACACCGAAAAGAGCAGGTAGGTATCAAACGACTAGTTTGAATTATATACACACCTTCGTTGAACAACGATGGCTATACTTTCTCCTAATTTTGCCATGTAATCCAGTCCATCACGCAAGAAATGGATTGGCTTGCTAGACTAGCTGTCTTGCATATTTTAGCTAGCTAGCTAGTTGGCGACGTTCAATTCAGGTTACTGACTGACTGGACGATTCCTAAATACGCACAAATTGTGGCGTAAATGTAACTATATGCGTGTAATAGTTATATGGCTAACGTTAGTTATCTGTCGGTTCACTTGTCCAGGGGCTTCATTTCCAAGTTGGTAGCTAAATTAGAGGAGAAGATCAGAGGAAAGGGCCCCCGGGTTCGGCCTGTGCTTGGTCGTGGACAGTGTCAGTACACCCGGAATTTGACTAGCTTGGTTGCTAACGTTAGGTTGAATGCAACATAAACATTGTCAATATCCAGCTGATTAATGTAACGTTACATCTGCCTTGTGCAGAGCATCAATGCTAGCTAACCATAAACCAGAGGCCTCACTAGCTAGCTAATACATTTAACCTAGTATACATCTACAATCAAATGAGCTAACATTGATGTAGCTAGCTGTAGTTTATAACAAACCTTAGTGGTTAGCAAACTCACTGACATTGGCAGAACATGTTTAACTTACACTATTTCTGACCCAGTGGCAGTAAGGTTGTGATGAATTATTGAGCAAAGTTAGCCTTTAATCATATATTTTGAAAGATCAGTTGCTGCTTCGGGGCAACAAAATTGGTTGGCAAATGATAGTTTTGCTTGCTACCTACCTAGCTCCACATCGTTATGCAATTACTTTAACATTTAGCTAGCTAGCTAACACAGATAGTAGCCAACGTTAATGTTCGCCCCGACAATGCTCATTAGCTAAAGTTAACGTTATATATTAACGTTGTCTAACTAACGTTGTACTTGTTGTTCCTGTTACTTTGTTTTGTTCATCTGCGAGGCTGCTTTTCTCTCCACATCTCACGTCCTATGTGCAGCAAGTTAAATACATTTTTCTCGCGAACGCCTTTCTGTCTTTCCACGTCCTAACTTAACGTTACACAGCTATGAAATGGTTATAAAGCTGCGCTAGTCTGCTTGTGGTTGGGTTAGATACACGTTTAACGTTACATTTGGCCGGGCAGTGTTGCCTTGGTGAGTGTAGTGTTATAAAGGTTTGTTCCGCATTCATGCACATTTGTGGTTTCACATTCATAGCTACACTAAACGCATTATCTGGGATATTGTAACCTCTCTTGTCAGCGGTATTGTTTGAAAGCAGCTCGGTCTATGCTAGCTGGGGAGTCATAACTTGAGAGTGGCTCTGGTTTTTAAAATTAGATTTAACGCCCGGCCATAAACCACTTAATTTAACAACGCAGTTGAGCTTGCTGTGGCTGCTTAAAATAATGGCTAATGAAACAAAGTGTGTGTTTTACGCTGTGACAAGCAGGCAGTTTACAACATTATTTTAGTGAATGATGAACCCCCCCCCCCCCCCCAAGAGCCTCTTTGGGCTGAAATCCTGAGTCATTTAATCAGCTTTAAGACTGCCTTGTGTTGAAAACGTCAGGCAGACGAGCACCAGAAGGCTCTCTCTTCCAACGGTTTGATCTCTCAAGCCTACAAACTACAGAACGTATTTATATTTGGTGGGGGTAATTTTCACATTTAGCGAGGTCGCTGATTCATAGGTGTCCTGATTAACCATTCTTCAAAAATCTCAGGTTATCTCGTGCTGAAGGCCACATTTTTACTATGGCAGTTATGTAACTCATGCTATAAAGTCAACGGTGTGGAGGCAAGGTCATGTTTGTAGATGGCGTCAGTCAGATAAAACTGAGTTAGACTATTGCTTGAAGTGCCTGGTGTCACAATTTGCGCACTATTCAAAGGATTGTGAGTCTATGTTCTTGACCCTTCCCATGGGCGGATGCTCCAATCAGTGCATAGGCCTGCACTTCCACTTTCGCTGCAGTCTCTTATCTTGAGGATCGTAGCGACCTGCAGAAGTGTCACAGGTTCAAGTCCAGATTTTTACTCAAAATATAGTGGTTGGATTGTCTGTTTAATTCAAACGATTCAAGTCACCTTCGATGTAATCAGAAAAACTATTACTTCATGTAATATTTTTGTAATTGTGTTTTTTTGTAATATTGGCTGGCAGTGTAGTATGACGGTTAAGGCTTGTAACCGAAAGGTTGCAGGTTCGATTCCCAGGTAGGAAGCAAGGCACTTCACCTGCATTGCTTCAGTATGTATCCAGCTGTATAAATGGATACTATGTGAAAATGGCAACAGCTGTGTAAGTTGCTCTGGGTAAGAGAGTCTGCTAAGTACCTGTAATGTAATGTACTCTGATGCTCAAGTATAATTTGTCCTGCCTCAGGAGTTTGTCACCTGAGGTATTCGGTAAGTATGGCGCTAGTTTTCATTGCATGGCCGAATTCTGAAAGACATGATACAGGGAGCGTATTGACTTAGAGGGCTCATTACAACCAATAGTGATGAAGATCAATGGAATAAAAAGCAAAGCTCTCGTTGTTACTGGGTATTCATAAGCTCATGTCTTGAGTCGAACTCTTAAGTAATGACACGGACAGACAACACAAATGGAGAAGACACGTATGTTGCTTTTGTGTAGAATATCTTTGTCAATACCTTGTCTATCTTTGCAGTGATTTACTGGGCTGTACCTCGGCGGAAATCTGCCGTGAATGAAGAGTATCTTGCCTCTGTGGCACCTTCTCACCGAAAGTGGGCCTTCCGACGAGGATGACAATGGAAGAGATGAAGAATGAAGCTGAGACGAACTCGATGGTTTCCATGACGCTCTACGCCGTGATGTACCCAGTGTTCAATGAGGTGTGGCAAATGGGAAGGGGGGGTATTGTGGTGTTGTAGGGCTAACCTGCTACATGCCAGCTGTAGTGCTTGCCCTCAGCTTTGTGCTTTGTGCTTTTCAAACTTTGGGGATAATGGGGATATGAAGGAGCCCTGGCTGTGCAATACAGTGCAGAGTAATACAGAAACTTGTCATAACCGGAACTTATGAAATAACATAATTTTAAATTGGCACGTAAACGGCCTATTTCTTAGTCTAGCTCCTAACCATGTTTTGCTTACAGAATTTGACCATTTCTGCAACACAAACTCTTAGCATATTTCTGTCTACCGGAATAGCTTCACGTTTTTGAATGTTGATATGCTAGAGTTGAACAGTTTGAAAGACTGTCTCATAAATTTTTTAGTTGTGCTTGCATTACAATGCCATTGACGCATGCTGTTGAAACGGTACATTTGGAACCCAACAAATGTATACTATTTGTACTGCGTGGAACCTGAAAATCATATTGAAGTCTTGAAGTCCAATTTGTGGAGATGTTCAGATTACATAGTTTCTTTATTTTATTATTATTTTTTTCTCTTTTTCTCCCAAATTTGGAGTGCCCATTCATGCTCACTTTGTAACACTCATCCCAAAGCATATGATCTCCGCCGCTGTTTCTTATCACACTCCCAAACCTGTGAAAAAGGACCGAATCTGAAACGGATTCGGTGCATCCCTACTACCACACTGCCGTTCGCATGTTGGGCTCACACAGACATGAGTCAGAGGAGGACACTTAATATGCAGCTCAACAGACGAACTTGCAGGTGCCCATTTGACTAGCGGGGGCTGCTGGTGCGCAATGAGATCCGTCATTTTGGCCAACTGTAACCGTCCTATCTCCGGCCGAACCTAGAACCAATTTTGCAACCCCCCCACGGGGCTGCCGGCAGCAGTAAACACTGGCACAGTCCAAATTCGATACCTGACCAATGCGGCCTATCCAGGCACTATAACCCTGCCTTAACAGGGCGAGCCACCCGTCAGCTCTCCCGTTACACCTGTTCAAAGACGAGCAGAATTTGCAGACTGTTGTAGATTCGCTGCAGCCTCTACGGTACCGTGTGCTGTGCCATCCTCTAGGGGTCACTCTTGAGCTGCAGTCTCTGTCTCCGCTCCTGTTGCGTGGCAATAAACGCACGGTTCCTTAATGTGACAAGGAAAGTGCGGCTAGTGTATTGCGAAGCACCTGGGTGGGTGAATTTGCTTATTTGGGGCGGGGGGGGCGGGGTGTTGAGTGAGGAGTTGGTGAGGGAGTTGTGTGGGCATGGATATTGCATACACGCCGTCACTGTGAGCACTCTGGCATTAGCGAAAATAACTCTAACAGTGATGATAATGAGTTGACAAGTCCCAGCGTGTACGCTCGGAGTGGGAGCGGTGTGTGATAATTGCTCTGCCCAGTGCTGCCGTCTTTATAATGCAAATGATGCGGCCTTCTACTTAGATCAGTGGAGACTGGCGTTTCTCCCGCACAATAATGAGCTAATCCAGGTATTAGAGTTTCCTTGCACATCACCCCACATACAGGCACGCACGCACACACACACACACACACACACACACACACACAAGCATCTCGCTTTGAGGATAGGAAATGTGTAAACAAGTATCAATCTCCGTTTTTATGGACGTAGTTAATATGAAGTGCCAGATTGCCCATCACTGTGGGTGTAGAGATTGGCGTTTGCAGCCAGGGTGGGCGTGGCTGTGTGCAGGATGGTTGAAGGCCTCCATTAGTGCCCTATCTGTCTTCGTATTTCAGTATGGCCCATTTGCCACTCAGCCACAGTCTGCCACAGAGTCTAATGAGAATTAAGAGCTCCGCTAATTAGGGGAAGCTTTGCCCACCAGAGGATGTTTTTTTACATTTTTATTTTTTTTGTATATTTTAAATTCACTTGCAGTAGTGTCCCATATCCATGTGTGTGTGCGTGTCTGTCTGTCTGATGTCCTTTGCAACATAAGTGTCCATAAATAAAGCATTAGATGTTATGGAGCAAAAGTTATTTCTTTGGCCATGAAGATAGATTTGGCGTCGGAAGCACGCCTATGTTGAAAAGTGCGTCATACCTACAGTGCAAGGACACACCTGTCTTCTTGGGAAATAAAAATGATTATTTGTTTAAAGAAACCTTTGTGTGTTTGTGTTTGTGTGCAGCTGGAGAGAGTGAACCTGTCAGCAGCACAGACACTACGAGCAGCCTTTATCAAGGTAAGGGTGGAACCCGCATGCCTTCCTTTGGTCAGAGAGGGCGCCAGCGAGCAATCTTGCCTAGGGTGGCACAAAAGGTTTTGTAATCATTCAGAGAAAATACAAAAATGCCCCACCCCTAGTTACAACTGTAGGGATGATTAAGAGGATGGCGACCATGATCGGAGACTGGTTCCTCCCTTCTTGGCCAGGCGGAGAAGGAGAACCCGGGCCTAACCCAGGATATCATCATGAAGATCCTGGAGAAGAAGAACGTGGAGGTGAACTTCACGGAGTCCCTCCTGCGCATGGCTGCTGACGATGTGGAGGGTGAGAGTGGGGCGGGGTCTGGGTGGTGGGGGCGGGGTCTGGGTGGTGGGGGCGGGGTCTGGGTGGTGGGGGCGGGGGGGTCTGGGTGGTGGGGGGCGGGGGGGTCTGGGTGGTGGGGGCGGGGGGGTCTGGGTGGTGGGGGCGGGGTCTGGGTGGTGGGGGCGGGGTCTGGGTGGTGGGGGTCTGGGTGGTGGGGGCGGGGTCTGGGTGGTGGGGGCTGGGTGGTGGGGTCTGGGTGGTGGGGTCTGGGTGGTGGGGGCTGGGTGGTGGGGGCTGGGTGGTGGGTGGTGGGGGCTGGGTGGTGGGGGCTGGGAGGCTGGGAGGTGGGGGGCTGGGAGGTGGGGCCTGGGAGGTGGGGGCTGGGGGCCTGGGAGGTGGGGGCTGGGGGGGCTGGGAGGTGGGGGCTGGGGGGCTGGGGGGCTGGGGGGCTGGGGGCTGGGAGGCTAGGAGGTGGGGTCTGGGTGGTGGGGGCTGGGGGGCTGGGGGGCTGGGGGTGGGGGGTGCGTGAGAGGGTATTCTCCTCTTGCTGTCTTTCATAGGTTTTTATATCACATCAGACCACCTGCTTGGTTTTATTAATTGAGCTCAAGTACATGCCTGTATTATAAATCAGATAACGGTCTTTACTTCGCAGACAGTTTGAAACGCCTCTTCCTCCCAGTCACCGTATTAAAAACAGCTCTCTAATTAAGTTTCATCGTCCAAACCATAAAGTCAGTCTGTGTGCAATAGGGGACATTCATACAGTGTTGATTCAAACCTGGCTTGGCATTCTGGTGCAATTGAGAGAGAGAGAGAGCAAAGCATTACATGATGTGGTTCTCACCCTAAATATTGATCTAGAATGTTCCACGTGTCATTGAGCCTGCTGCACTGCAGTGGGCATGAGCAACGATGGCTGTTTCATGCTGGTGGAAGCAAAATTCATTATGGAAATTGGTAAAAACCCGGGCCCTTCGAATCGGTGATGTGGCCCGAAGACACTGTTGGTGCAGAGCGAGATAATGCTCGCACTTTAACCCTTTCCTTGAACGAGGGCCTGTACAGGAGCCCACTGCGCTCGCTGTGTGTCTTACCTGCTGCGTTAAATACACAGACCCTATGCAGGGCACTTCTGCTCATAGATGGTGCTGTTTCATCACAAATGACAGAATAAGGGTCTGATCCAAGATATACCCCCCCCCCCCCCTCCCCCTTGTCATGTTTGCACATCTTTTTTATTTATTTAAAGTCTTCCAAATATGCTGCGTTTTCTCGCACGCAATCTTCAGATTTATGCTCGTAATGAATTCATATGCACACGATTGTATTGGAGTAATGGCTTGCACGTATGACGTCTCTAAATTAACCTCTAGCAGTAATCCAGAGCCGTCCTTCCACCTTAATCCAAGTCCCTTCCGCTGTAATCGTGCGACAGACGATCGGGGGGGGGGGGGTGAGAGGCAGGCAGGAGAGGATTTGCATGATATCATTTATACATTTATCCAGTTTAGTTATGGTGTGTTTATGGCTTTGCGTGTTTCTTCTTGGGCCTTGTTACGCATGTGTTCTGGATAAGGGTTTTGGTTATTGGTTCGCATATTTAATTTGCATTGTTGTTAATGAGGTCTGGCACTAAAGGTCATCTAAGTCAGGTTAATGCACGTATGTTCTACATTGTAACCTGTTCTGATGACAGCTTCTGTAGATGAATATAATATAATGTCATGTCATGCAAGTCCTCTGCATGTCAATAAGATGCTGAAAGCAGAGAATTCTGGGAAATGTCATGTTTCTGTCTAGGGTCAAGCACAAGTGGGCACTGAGTAATGGTTTGAGCAGAGAGTGAACCTCTATTGTGCAACTAATCAAACACTGGTCTAGAGCAGGGCTTCCTAAACTTTACAGGCCCGAGACCCATTTACTGAGTCCACACATTTTCTTGTAGTGCACCCGTTAGGCAAATGTATGCACTCACCGGCCATTTTGTTAGGTACACATATCGCGTACTGTGTGGGAAGCCCTTTTGTCTCCAGAACAGTCTGAATTCTTTGTGGCATGGATTCAACAAGAAACTGGGGGGTTTTCATCCATGCTGACTTTATAGCATCGCACAATTCCTGCAGATCTTTTGGCCACACATTCATGCTGTGGACCTCCCGTTCCACCTCATCCCCAAGGTGCTCTGTTGGATTCAGATCTGGGGACTGTGCAGACCATTGGAGTAAACTGAAGTCACTGCCGTATTTGTGGAACCAGCTTGAGACGACTTCACCTCTATCCTGCTGGATGTATCCATTAAAAAAAACAGGGTAGACTATGGCCATGAAGGGATGCACTTAGTCTGCAACAATGCTTAGGTATGCTGTGGCATTCAAATGATGCTCAGTTGGTATTAAGGGGCCTAATGTATGCCAAGAACCTTACCTTCCCCACACCATTACACCACTAACCACCAACAGCCTGCAATGTTGACACAAGGCAGGATGGGTCCATGGAATCATGCTGTTTGCAGCTAATTCTGACCCGTGTCTCAGCAGAAATCGAGATTCGTCAGACCAGGCAACGTTTTAACAACCTTCAGTCGTCCAGTTTTGGTGATCACGTGCCCACCGTAGCCTCATCTTCCTGTTCTTAGCTGACAGAAGTGCAACCCGGCGTGGTATTCTGTTGCTGTAGCCCGTTCGCTTTGAGGTTCAGTGTGTTTTGCGTTCAGAGATGCCCTTCTGCACACCACTGTGGTAAACGGCTGTTATTTCAGCAATTGTGTCTGTCCATTCTCCTCTGACCTCTCATTAACGAGGTGTTTTCGGCCATTGAACTGCTGCTCGCTGTATGTTTTTTTTTGTTTATCGCACCATTCTCTGTAAACTCTAGAGACTTTATTGTGTGAAAATCCCAGGAGGGAAGCCTTTTCTGAGATGCTGGAACCACCACGTCTGGCCCCAACAATCATACCACGGACAAAGTTGCTAAATCACACTTCCTGCCCTTCTAAACCTCTTCACCGTGTCTACGTGCTTTATATATTGAGTGGCCACATGATTCGCTGTTTGGAGGAGCGGGCTATTAGCGTTAATTAGCAGGTGTTACTAAAAGTGGCCGGTGGTATGTCAGATATGTATAATATTTGTTTGCTATAGGCTGTGTTGTAAACAGCATGTAAACCACCCAGCACATTGTTTATGTGAGTAAGTACGTCCAATAAAAGGGTGTAACACGTTTTTTCCACACGTATCTCACAGCCCACAGCCGACATATTCTTAAGGACACAGTTTTGGAACGTCTGTCATGGAGACGGTGTGTGTATACTTACAGGGGACAAGAGGAGAGTGTGTGTCGTATCGAGCCCTGCCTTTGTTCTCAGTGAATTGCAGCATGTGGTGGATGGTTGAGCAGCGTGTTTAAGTTTTGTGTGTTATGAGGACCGAAGCAGACTTCGGTTCATGTGCTGCGTTCTCTGTTGCTGCAGGCCGTTTTTCTGTGGAGGCGTCTAGATTTACAGAAAGTGTGTAAACATGATTAGACTGGATTATGTCAGAGTTATCATTCAGACTGTGGATGTGAATCTTTAATATGTTTTTGCACTATATGTTTGATAATGAGCACTCTCAGAACTAGGAAATTTAATTAGTCCCCCCCCCCAGAGTCAATGTTAATTAGACAACCCAGGTGCTCCTCATTTGTAATTTTGGCTTATTTTTAGTTTATTATACTTCATTTGTAGTTTATTTTTATTCATGTGGAAATTTACTGTAACAGTGCAACCTCTCCAGAATATATCAAAATTAATATTCCCTAATAACTCTAATTACTTGGAAGAGTGGGGAAATCATTTCCTTCCTTATATTGATGGTTTAGGGAGGTTTTTTTTTTTTACCCGTTTCCATGGTGATTGACTTGGTGCCTGTCTCCTGGGCTTCCCTGCAGAGTACATGATTGACAGACCAGAGCAGGAGTTCCAGGACCTGAACGAGAAGGCACGTGCGCTAAAACACATTCTGAGTAAAATCCCAGACGAGATCAACGACAGAGTGCGCTTTCTGCAGACCATCAAGTGAGTGACACATGCACGCACGCACGCACATAACATACAAAACTGACAAAATGCATTATTCACTTGGATAATTCCGCATATACAGCTGGTGAGGTTTTATCTTCATTTGTCACAATCTGTTTTCCATTTTATTCTCTTCACTACATAGCTTGAATCCTCCTTTCGTAAGTTCTTCAGCTTTGCAACAACAACAACAACAACAAAATGGCACCTTGTTTCTCTTCATGAAAGTGCTGGGCTTGATATGGATTGGGTGTGAGTATTGAAGTCTTTTGGTGAATTATACTTTAATTGTCATCCACAGAGACATCGCTAGTGCCATAAAGGAGCTATTGGACACAGTCAACAATGTGTTTAAGAAATATCAATATCAGAACCGGAGGGTAAGCACCACACGCTAACACGCTAACACACACACACACACACAGTTTCTGCTCCCTTTCACCTGCAGAAACCCTGTAGTTAAGAAATCCGCCTTGGTCCGTATTATACATACAAACGGATGATGCATAATGCAATGTTGTTTTTTTATCAACGTAAAGGAAACAAACTTTCTCTTTCAGGCACTTGAACACCAAAAGAAAGAATTTGTGAAGTACTCCAAAAGCTTCAGCGACACCCTGAAAACATACTTCAAAGACGGAAAGTAAGGAACGGCACCCCTATCCGTATCGAGCCTGATTAAGTTCTGTGCCCACACACTGATTCTCAGTCCTAGTTCTAGCCGGCACAGGGTGCTGGCTCTTGTCCTAACATTTTTCGAGTAATGAGGTTTTAGGTATTCATTGAATTCTGATTTGTTTTTCACATCTCTTTGATTATTTCACAGGAGTCCTTTGTACAAAAAGTCCTATTGAGGTGTGAAGTCCATATTTTTCTCATTTTTTTCCCCCCTGCAACAAATTGATAATATAAATTGGTATTCACTTTAATTAAGATTAATTCATTTTACATTAATTGTTTTAGGGCTTAAACTAATAATTGAGCAACCAATTAAACTTACTTGAGGGACGCCCAAATTTTCATTAAGGGGCTATACTAACAAAATTTAATTTGAAGAAGCGCCTTAACACAGAAATGCACATTTGCTGAATTTGACATTCAGAGCAGACTCGTGTGAAACATAGATGGGAAATCCAGATCAAGATGTGTCTGTTCTCTCACTTAAATGCATTCTGGGTGTGTTCACCTGTGCACCTAGAATATGAATGGGCATGCTGGTTTGGAATGCAGGAGCCGGCCTCAATTTAAAAGGTTCTTTTCTATTTGGATTCTGGACAGGAAGTGCTCCCGTATACGCAGAGATCAACAGCTCTGTAAATAGACTCCTTGACCTAAAGTCGCCCCTCTTGTTCGCAGCCATCAATTTAGAGCGGCTGCTGTGCAGACCCACAAGGTCCCCGTTCTGTATAGGCTTGCCAGCATTCATCGTGTGTTTCACCGTTTTTGACCATTTTGGATTTTGATTGTGAATGAAATTAGATTTCTCGCACGGCCTTTTCTGTGGCTTTCTATAGCCTCAGAAGCCTGCATGAATCCGTTTGAAAGACGTCTACAGCCATACGCTACTGAATCGGTATCACCTGAAATAATTATGGTTCAACAATGCCGGGCAATTTAAAAATAAATAAATAAATAATTTAAGTGGATTTTGCATTTGAATCCATAAAAATAACACCTGCGACCAAAATGACCCCCTCTATCCATATGTAAATGCAACCTTAAAGAAGTTTGAATGAAAACCGATATATACAGGGGGTCCAGCATTGGTGAATGGCACCAAAGACTGGTACAAACATTTCTAAAGTGCCAGTGATGTCTTTAAGACATTAGCTGTGATCCCAAAGGGAAGTTTGGCGAGCTACACTAGGCAGAGACCCCAGTGCTTAGCATGAGACCGCACACTAAGGGTGTTTGAGAGCGATCAGGTGAGCTACACTAGGCAGAGACCCCAGTGCTTAGCATGAGACCGCACACTAAGGGTGTTTGAGAGCGATCGGGTGAGCTACACTAGGCAGAGACCCCAGTGCTTAGCATGAGACCGCACACTAAGGGTGTTTGAGAGCGATCGGGTGAGCTACACTAGGCAGAGACCCCAGTGCTTAGCATGAGACCGCACACTAAGGGTGTTTGAGAGCGATCGGGTGAGCTACACTAGGCAGAGACCCCAGTGCTTAGCATGAGACCGCACACTAAGGGTGTTTGAGAGCGATCGGGTGAGCTACCCTAGACAGAGACCCCAGTGCTTAGCATGAGACCGCACACTAAGGGTGTTTGAGAGCGATCGGGTGAGCTACCCTAGACAGAGACCCCAGTGCTTAGCATGAGACCGCACACTAAGGGTGTTTGAGAGCGATCGGGTGAGCTACACTAGGCAGAGACCCCAGTGCTTAGCATGAGACCGCACACTAAGGGTGTTTGAGAGCGATCGGGTGAGCTACACTAGGCAGAGACCCCAGTGCTTAGCATGAGACCGCACACTAAGGGTGTTTGAGAGCGATCGGGTGAGCTACCCTAGGCAGAGACCCCAGTGCTTAGCATGAGACCGCACACTAAGGGTGTTTGAGAGCGATCGGGTGAGCTACACTAGGCAGAGACCCCAGTGCTTAGCATGAGACCGCACACTAAGGGTGAGAGCGATCGGGTGAGCTACCCTAGGCAGAGACCCCAGTGCTTAGCATGAGACCGCACACTAAGGGTGTTTGAGAGCGATCGGGTGAGCTACACTAGGGCAGAGACCCCAGTGCTTAGCATGAGACCGCACACTAAGGGTGTTTGAGAGCGATCGGGTGAGCTACACTAGGCAGAGACCCCAGTGCTTAGCATGAGACCGCACACTAAGGGTGTTAGAGAGCGATCGGGTGAGCTACACTAGGCAGAGACCCCAGTGCTTAGCATGAGACCGCACACTAAGGGTGTTTGAGAGCGATCGGGTGAGCTACACTAGGCAGAGACCCCAAGTGCTTAGCATGAGAACGCACACTAAGGGTGTTTGAGAGCGATCGGTGGCCCACGTTTCTGCACACAAGGGTTCTGATGACCACTAATCTCCTTGCCTTTGTCTCCCGTTTTGTTCGCAGGGCGATAAACGTCTTCATCAGCGCCAACAGGCTCATTCACCAAACCAACTTAATACTGCAGACCTTCAAAACTGTTGCCTAGGAGGCGCTTCTGTTGTTAGAGGTGTGATTTATTTTTTTTAACGTGGGGTAGGATAACCTTTATGTAAAATGTAAAGTTTTTTTTTCTTTTTTTTTTCTTTTCTTTTGACTGTATAATTTATAAGTCTTGCTTCATGGGGGGACAACTTGAGGCGGGGCATTTTGGACGGCATAAATGACCAGCCTTTCTATTCCTTTTGCTTTTAGCTTCTTAATCATGATCTCACCACAAAAGACTCTTGCTTCACATCCTGCTGTCACTACCATTCTATCCAAAAGGAAGCCAAAAGATTTTCGCGCCTTAAAGTGTCATGTAACATTCCTTATATGAAGTGTAAATATTGGTATTCTGTTTCAGACATTCTAACTTGAAGAATAAGAAATGCAAGTTATGTATTTAACAGATATTTGGTGGCAAATGTTCAAATAAATAGTTTACATATGTTGAAAATTTGAAGTAATTTCAGCATGGTTTTTCATTCCCTTATGTTGTGACTCGTTTTTCAGCGCTGAAGGTGTGTGTGTGTGTGTGTGTGTGTGTGTGTGTGTGTGAGATTGAGAGAGCGAGAGTGTGTGTGTGTGTGTGTGTGTGTGTGTGATTGAAAGAGAGCAAGAGTGTGTGTGTATGAGAGATTTGGAAAAATATTTTTTCAAAGGTTTCCTTGGACAGTGACACATTTTTTGTTATTTTGGTTCTGTACTCTCGCACTTTGAGTTTGTAAGGATACAATGACAATGAGGTTGAAGTGCAGACTGTCAGCTTTAATTTGAGGGTATTTTCATCCATATCAGATGAACCGTTTAGAAATTATCGAACCTTTTGTACCTAGTCCGCCCCCCATTATCAGGCATCAAAAAATATTGGACAGTTTAACATAATGTAGAATAAAGTAATCATTTTTCATATTTGGTCGCATATCCTTTGCATGGCATGACTTCCTGACGTCTGTGACCCAACAATATAAGTTTCCATAAAAAGGATATGTTGTGGCTCCATCAGTTACAACTCGGGCATTATCGCAGAATTATGAAGCAACAGAAAACTGCATCATCGCTGTGATTCAGTGAAGACGGACGTTTGTTTTTCAATCGCTATATAAATGGAGCGGTTTTAAATTTTTGATCTACAAATTTCAATAGTAATGTGTGTCTTTCTGTCTGTCTGTTTTAAAAAAAAAAAATCACTTTACAATATAACAAGTCATCTTTGACCATATTCAGTTCTTACGTGACACTTCAAAGCCGCAGTTCTACCGTGAGAACTAATTAATGGTTCCGGCGGTTACTTTGAGCAGCCATGGAATGGCATAGCAGGCCCAGGACAAGCCTGCCCTTGGGTCGGTCTCTGGAATGACAAACGGATTCCTGCCCTCCCTTGTACAGTAGAAATTGGCAAGCAATGGGATAGAAATCAATTCAAGCCGAGCGACTGTGGCAGAGAGCGACTCGCGGCTGAAGGAATGCGTGAGAGGTGGAATGATTCGAAGCAAAGCTTGCTGTGGAGTGAATTGCTTTACGCCACCTTCAGCATGCATCCCCAGTATAATGTAATGAGCACTGTGGGACTTTAGCGTGGGCCATTGTGTGACTAATAAAATTCATTGCCCCCCCACACCCGTGTGGAGGGGGCTGGGTTGGGTGTCGATGTTTAGCCCTAAGCTAAACCACCGCTCCTGTGTCCAGTCTGAATGGAGGCGCGGCCAGGAGGCACAAACGCAAGCTTCTCGCTGCCTTGGTTGCCAGGCGATGTTTCCAAGGCAGCGAGAGAGTGAGGGTTGGGGAGAGGGGGTGGTGGATATTGAACGGAAAGCAGGAGTATGCGTGTTGTGCTGCTACTGGTTAAATCACTGCTTTCTCTAGGTCTCTGTAAACAAAAACTCACATTTTGACTTGTTTTATTTTATTTTTTTAATGGAGTTTTTGGCAACTCCCAGAATTCCTGTAGAGGGGTAAACAAACAATTTTCAGTAGCTGAAAGGTAGGGAATAACTTTTTCAGCGTTTTATTTACTGTGTGTGTGTGTGTGTGTGTGTGTGTGTGTGCGCGCACGCCTATGTACCAACTTTCAAACTACCACTATCACTCGATTGATCTGTTGAATAATGGCATCTGCGAATGTTATTTATCCTGAAACGAACTAAACAATCAGTTTGCTTAATTTTTACTTAAGTTTAGTCTCTGGGATTCATGTGCTGTGCTTAGAATATCTTTCCTGTCTGGTAATGTAGCCTCATTTTCATTATTTATTGTGTCTGTTTGGGAGTTTGAATTTTACCTTTCATCGTACTTGTCATTTTTACATTTGAATTCAACATTCAGGTACATCTGTTTTAAATGTGCTACTGGAGTTGAGCTTTCTGGGAAGGAGCGTGTTTAGGAGGAAGTCTTCCAGGGGAAAGCAGCCCACACGTGTGAAATAAACCATGGTTGCCACACAGTGAACCTGCATGTAGGGGCTGGACATGCATACAGCTCTGTGCAATGGAGCATATAATGTAGTAATAGAGAACAGTTTTTATTTATTTATTTTTTTCTTTCATCCCCAATGGTTGTTCGGAGAGGGAAACTGTGGTCTGTATTCATGTATTCCCCCTTCTTACGCATGCAGGCCTGGTGCTTTGGCCTCTGTTACTTTACTTCATCTGTGGAGGTATTCCAAAAAAGTGTCCAGGCAGGAACTGAATACCAACTGCTTTCAGTTTTAGGCTATTGCATTTTAGTGCAAGTGTAAAGCAAATGTGAGGAATTGCTTAATTTATACAGCGCACACACCCCGATGTGAACCATATCTCTTTATGACTCCCATTAGCACAAGGTATGTTCGGTTAACTTTCCCGAAGGTCTGCTCGCGAGCACGGAACTCGCGGAGTGACGGCAGGATCCCAGGCAGGTTGGAAACCATGGAGACCAGGAAGGAGGCGGTGCTGCTGGAGTGCCGTCTGAGTGTGCAGGACTTTGTGAAAATGCAGAACCTCTTCCTGGTAAGATGAGAGCCATCATGGTGGCTATAACGTTGTGAATATCAGAAGAGGCATGAGTGTGTGTGTGTGTGTGTGTGTATGCATTTGTCTGGTTGAGTCTTCGCTCAAGAGGAAATACAAAACAAGATTTCTATCGCCAGCCTGACAATACTTTGTTAGAGTGCAACTGCCTGTTATAGTTACTTGGGATAACGTTTCACACATTTCAGCATATCTATACAGCTGGCATATTGTGCAAGCATTTTTAAATATAAATACTATATCCCATTCCAGAACAAACCGCAGCACTCGGGTCCAAAAGCATTTCCTTTGCTTTTACTCCGAGGTTTCTCTGGCAGTGTGTGCTTATGGGAATTTATGGATTTGGGTATCTACTAAAATCAACAATGTATCTGAAGTATACCCCAGTCAGAAGCAGCATCGGTTTAAAGATTTACTTCAATGGGGTTTTCACGTAGACGAAAACTGAGAGGGACACCTCTCCCTGCATTCTGACCCTCAGCCGGGTGTAGAGGGTGAGGCCCGGTGACCCCGGTGACCCCTGTGACCCGGTGTCCTTGGGGAGGGAGGAGTTTGTGGAGCGGGGCGTACTCCCTGGTCGGCCGGGGGTCGCGGGAGGAGTACGGGCAGCTCTTCGACAACGTGGACGTGACCCGCGAGGGCTGTGTGGACTGGGAGAAGCTCACCACGTTCCTGCTGCTGGAACTGTCGGAGAAGGACGAGCAGGCGCGCGCGGCTATGGTCATGCGCTGGAAGCCGCTACGCACCCTGGCCGCTGCGCACAGGGAGCCCGTCCAGCAGGTGGCGTACCTCAGGAGGGGGGACGGCTACCTGAGCGTCAGCAAAGACGGCGTGCTGGGAGCGTGGACGGACGACCTCGCTCTTCTGAAGACCCATCGCCTCGCCAATGACACGGTCAGGCCTAAAGATCTCTGGGTAACGGGCATGGAGGTCATGTCAAACGTTAACAAGGTGAATGTAAACCTAAATCCTAGCTTTTGGCAGTTATTGTTTGTAGTATTGTTTATTGTAAATCTAAACAAAGCTTACACTAGGGATCTGTGGGTTTGCTATTATGTTTTCTTTTTAATGAAATACTTTCTATATGGCCCGCATGTTTAGCAACATGGTGTCTGTCATAAATATAGAATTGAAGTGATAAACATTGCACATTTTAATGATAAAAGGCCTCATTTGAATATCAAAGGCAGGAATGCACCCATTATTTTCCACCAGTTTAAACAAAGGCCTGAGTCTCATTGTAATCTAGAGGTAAGGGGGCACACAGATGAGTGTGACTTCAGTCCTGGCTCTTCCCCCTCTATTGAATGTATTTCTGTCTCCGTCTCTCGCTCTCTAAAAATATCAACCACTGAACATGTGTTATGAAACGTATTACCACTTAAAAAAAACTATTCTAAACCTGGTTTGGAACATTGCAAATGTCTGTTCTCTGAAATAATCTTGTTGTATAGAAAGTCACTCTCTCTGTCTCTCTCTCAGGCTGTCTGTCTCTCTCTCAGGCTGTCTGTATCTTTGTCTCTTTCTGTCTGGCATCTCCCTCCTCTTCTCGCTGTGCTTCTCTCACTCTTATGGCCTTGCGGTTTAGTGCTGGATATTGCAGGCCTTTTCTCCTCCTCCCTGACTGTAAGCACCTTCCCTCTTTCCTGTTGTTGGCTGTTTGTGCACCTCAGTGTCTCTCAGATACAGCCTTTCATTTTCTCTCTCTCTCTCTCTCTCTGCCTTCTGTCCCCAGATAGCTGTGAGCTTCACCAGTAAGGAGATCTGCTTCTATGACCTAAAGGCCAAGCAGCAGTTCGGCTGCCAGTTCAAACTCCAGGGCCTTAAACACACACCCATCAGCCTGGACTATTGGTTCAATCCTGACAATTCAAATGAGGCTGTGCTCAGCTTTGGAGATGTTGGGGGACGGGTAAAGTTCAGGTGTGTGCGTGTGTGTGCCCTGCGTGCGTGTGCGTGTTGCTTACGTACGTGTGTGTGTGTGTGTGTGTGTGTGTGTGTGTGTGCGCGTGTGTGCGTGCCGTGCGTGCGCGTGCGTGTGGGTGTGTGTGTAAAACTGTAAAACACCATGTGTGAAATCTAGGGTTGAGGTAATAATTCACACTCTTTCTATGAGGTGCATCGTCCCCCATGCTGTTAAGCATTTGGTGTTTAAATACAGTATACTGAACGTGCAGGGTCCCATTTCTTAAAAGGTCACCAAGTAACTACGAGTAACTACAAATTAATCCAGGAATCTGCTTATGGCTCTGTTTTTGTGGCCTTGGTACATCTAACGCAGCACATTCCATATTTCATTTTCAAATAATCGTGGGCTCTTTTTTTTCCTAGAGAAACTTAAAACTAATTTGCAGGCCCAATTACAATCCAATAATAATAGGTGATGAAGCAATGGTCATTATTCAGAGAATAATACCCTCACCTTTTTGAGTAATAACCCTCAGGCCTAGCTAACCTTAGGCCTTCTCTCTGCTTTAGTGGAACACATTAATCTCCTGACTCTGCTCCCCGTCATCATACACAGTCATTCTGCGGCATGCTGTTCTCCCCCTGACCTCACGCCTGCGGACATTGACAAATATTGTTTTATGACATTACATTAGTCTCTCTCTTGGCAGACACCCTTATCTGAGGTGCCTTACAGCGCCTGCAAATTAACACCTAAGACACACATTGACTCAATTATACACACACTGAGACTCCATTATTTACTGCGGAAGGGGAATGAGAAGCCATTTACCTGGGATGCTCTTAGGGTCTGCTATTTTGGGAGGGTAACAGCTGCGCTCCTGTGCACCTGCAGGAGTTTGTGAGCTGTGTTTACCTGTGCGCTTGCAGGTGAGCGGCATCTGCTTCAGGACGGCCCAGATGTCCCTGTTCGAAAGGCCCAGCGCGGGGGCGGAGCAAGAGGCGGCCGTCGTCGTCAAGTGGGCGGAGCTCGCACAAGGCCGCCATAAGTGCTGTTACACAGTCCAACACCAGGCACACGGCCAGGTTTGGGTTCGTAGAGGTGAGCTCCTCCTCCGCAGGTTCTTCTGCCCACCCCCTCCCACTTCCTGTTTTCTCTGCCTTGCTTCCTGTCTCAGAACCGGTGTGGAGGCGGATATGTACATGAGCGTCTCTCACTGTGTGTGTCACCTCCAGATATTCCAATCACACGTAATTAATAGAGCAGTGACCCTGCGCGACATGTTGTCAGTCAACGCATTTTATAGTCTGACTGCCAAATACTCAAACACGCTGAAATTTCATGCCTCTTGTTCATTCATTAAGATCACATCTGTTTGGGCTCCCTCATTAACACAGGATAATCACTTGATATGCAAATGGAGTACATTTCTTAGTCCCTTCATTACACTCAGAATAAAAGCTCCGTTCTTGTTGTTGTTATGATGCCCAATGAGCTGAACGAGAGAGATTACAGACTGTGCAACTGTTTTTGTGATGGATATTCTTTGACTCTCCTGTTCACAAGATGACACGCTAGGCAGTGTACGCTCTTAATATTTTAAAAGGCAACTTTATCAAATGAATCGAAACTGTGCTGTATCCATTACTTTGTTTAACTAGGTTCACATGGCATGGTGTGTCCTCTTGCTATCAACCTGACCCTGCAGTCATGGTTAGAATTATATGATATTTGACTATATAGCACTCTGAAAGTGGATCTGTGTCACTGTTATTTTACGGTTTTTGGACTCATGGCCTCATTCTGGTGTCATTCCGACGCGTTGCTCGGTATCGGCAGATAAACACCTCAGGGGAGCATTCAATCTAACTGCCAAGGGTCATTGTCTTTAACTTCAGGCCCTTGTTCACAGTCCACAGAAATCACACAGCAAAATACGGTTCAGCATTATTCCGTAGTTGCTGGGCGCTGAAGTTCTGTTATTTTGTCTGGGGAGTTTTGAACTTGAGTGACTTGTGCTGTAACCATGGTGACTCGCTGCAGTAGGTGCTCAGTGTATAGCGGATCACCCTGCGGTATCTTAATTACATCATTAATGACTTTATTATACCGCGGCGTGTCCTGCCCCGCGAGCATTCGTTCAACTGTCAGCTCCACTCAGATGTGGAGAGGAGGCAGTGCGGTCCGTCCATCTCTGTCTCTTTCTCTTCGTTGATAGGCGTAAATGTGTGCATATGCATGTGTGTGAGTGGTTAATAGAGGGGGGGGGGAGGGGGGGGGGGGGGGGGGGCTTAGGGGATGGGGTGAAACTGGGTATTTAGGGGGCAGAGAAAAGAGCATCAAAACTAATTAAAAAGAACAACACAAAAAAAAGCAAATCAGAAACAGAAATTAAAACAAAAGATGAAAAAGACCTGCTAATGTACATTTTCAGGATACATTATCTACACCTGGGTCCGTGTATTTGCTATTCTTTTGAAGTTTATAGCCCGGAAAATTGTCTGATGTTGCAACGCATTAGATGGAAGGTCACATCCAAACCACTTCCCTGTAGCACTGGGTCAACCTCAGGCTACAGCGAGAAAACTGACTCACTGATGACGGAGGAGTATGTGTCCACGATAAGAGCGGAACAAGTCTCTTTAAAGCTCATTGTGAATATTAGCACACATTTTTATCTCCACCCTCTAATGTCGAAAAAGGCAGTGAGTCATTTTCCCCCCTTCAAAATAGCAGCGGTTTTCAAGTGCAGCTGGTCCTAGACTCGTGAATCTTAAGAAAGCGAAATTTCCTGGCCGTAGGAGTGAGAATTGGTCAATTACTCTTCCTCCTCTTCTTTATCTTCCTCTTCCTCACACTCCCACGCTCGTGTGGAGCAAGGCCCCCTCGGGAAAGGCTGAATTATTAAGCAGCGTTGCGCCCGGTGTTTCCTTCCTCTTCCAGTGAGGTTCCTGGGAAGTCTGGAAGCCTTCATGTCCCTGCTCACAGCCAGTGAGAACAGCCTGGTCCTGGCGTGGAGAGGGGAGGCCAAAACCCTGAGAAACCACACCCTTTCACATCCCCCAGGGCACCAACGACCTGGACTACCACACCGGACTCAACCTCATCGGTATCGCCCCCGTTAACCCATCGCTCTTCTCCCCGCAGACCAGCCCCGCCCCCACCCCACCCCCCTCTCCCTCCTCACACACACCCCCCTCTCCCTCCACCACACACCCCCCCTCTCCCTCCTCACACACCCCCCTCTCCCTCCCCACGCACCCCCCCTCTCCCTCCACACACACCCCCCCTCTCCCTCCTCACACACCCCCCTCTCCCTCCTCACACACCCCCCTCTCCCTCCCCCACGCACCCCCCTCTCCCCTCCACACACAACCCCCCTCTCCCTCCTCACACACCCCCCTCTCCCTCCCCACGCACCCCCCTCTCCCTCCACACACACCCCCCCTCTCCCTCCTCACACACCCCCCTCTCCCTCCCCACCCCACCCCCCTCTCCCTCCTCACACACACCCCCCCTCTCCCTCCTCACACACCCCCCTCTCCCTCCTCACACACCCCCCTCTCCCCTCCCCCACACACCCCCCTCTCCCTCCTCACACACCCCCCCTCTCCCTCCTCACACACCCCCCTCTCCCTCCACACAACACCCCCCTCTCCCCTCCACACACACCCCCCTCTCCCTCCTCACACACACCCCCCTCTCCCTCCTCACACACCCCCCCTCTCCCTCCTCACACACCCCCCTCTCCCTCCTCACACACCCCCCCTCTCCCTCCTCACACACCCCCCCCTCCCTCCTCACACACCCCCCTTTCCCTCCCCACGCACCCCCCCTCTCCCTCCCCACGCACCCCCCTCTCCCTCCCCACGCACCCCCCTCCTCCCTCCTCACACACCCCCCTCTCCCCTCCACACACACCCCCCCTCTCCCTCCTCACACACCCCGCTCTCCCTCCTCACACACCCCCCTCTCCCTCCTCACACACCCCCCTCTCCCTCCTCACACACCCCCCTCTCCCTCCTCACACACCCCCCCTCTCCCTCCTCACACACCCCCCTCTCCCTCCTCACACACCCCCCTCTCCCTCCTCACGCACCCCCCTCTCCCTCCACACACACTCCCCCCCTCTCCCTCCCCAGTGCGTTAAAGGCACTCGTTACTTTTGTCTGATTGTTAATTATAACACTCCTCATTTATTCCTCTCCCTGCTGACGAACATAGATTCCTCAGTCACAGCGAGCTTTATTTTTTATTACTCTTATTTTTGGAACAAACAGGATAGGTTTTATTATCGGAAGTTTTTTTTTTTTTTTTTTTCATTCATTAATAATTATAATTATGGAAAATTCCTGGGCTACCGTTCTGCTGATCAATGGGAGATTAATTGACTTGTTAACTAAAATGAATTCGGAGGAAAGCAGGAGACGAAGGCAACAGCAGGGGTTTTGCCTCTGTGTTTTTATTCATACCCCAGCTTTGCTGTTGCATTTAGATCATCCGTCATGCACAACCCATTGCATTTTTCAAGCACAATACTTTTGGCAGGAGCTCAGCACAAGTGTATTAATCATATCTTCCCTGACACAGTATTACCTACATCTGAGATGTTGTCACACAAGTACAGTTCTACATCTTACGTTACGCTGAATTATACATTTGATTCTCCCTTTCAGGGCCACTTGATCACTGAAACAAAAGCAATTTTGTGACCATTTTAACCCTTGACCTCTTAAACTGGATTATAAATGAAAGGAATTGAGACCTGGCTTGA
Organism: Synaphobranchus kaupii; assembly: GCA_029718625.1. Lineage (NCBI taxonomy): Eukaryota > Metazoa > Chordata > Actinopteri > Anguilliformes > Synaphobranchidae > Synaphobranchus > Synaphobranchus kaupii. The sequence continues at coordinate 9,675,364 of CM056378.1, forward strand.
ACCTCATATACAATATGACACTGAGCATTGAAAGTGTGAAATATCAAGAACATCGTTTTTATCACAGTGACCTTACGACCTTTCTTTGTTACAATGTTAAATCTCTCGACAGCTGCTGTATGAATCCTCCAGTGAATGCTTCACGGAGGGTGACATGCTTAAAAAGCGGCCATAAACATAAGTAAAGTGCACCACGATTGTAAACGTATTGGAATATAAGAATAACTCCTATTAAGTCCTATTAAGGCAATGTTCCAGTGTGTGGATGTGGCCCGCTCTCTGGTATTGAATCCTGGCTGTGCCGTTGCCAACGGGAGCCAGTGGGTGAAAAAAACTGTTGCACTGTACAGTGCTATATATACACGTATATTCTATACTATACTATACTATGCTATAAACTGTATGTGCTATAACTACTGTATTTTGTAAAAGGCTGTGTTTAAAAACATGGCTTTGTTCACTGATATGCTAAATTATAAAATTATAGTTATTTGTAATTTATGAATATATATTCATGGCAATGTTTCTTGTTCCATTCATTTGAACTCAGCCCACATCTAATGATGTATAGCTTGTAAGAGTAAAAATTATCCAGGCTGGATTCTTTGTGCAAATGGGTCATAATGTAAAATCTAATGACTTGAAACGATGTTTAAAGAAATGATTCCTTTTTACACCTGCACATGCGTAGTATGAGCAGGGGGTATTGTTTTCTCTCCTGTCCGTGCGTGTGTCTGTCTGTGTGTGTCTGTCATCCATAACTCGAACAATTCTACTCTGATTGTGATGGAACTTTGTGGAAATGTTGACTGTTGGGCAATGACCTGAATCTTGAAAGTTTTAGCCCCATGCATATTCTGTTAAGGGTCGAGATTAGCACACGCGCGGGTGTAGCATCTCTCTGAGTACCATTCTAGTTCTCATTGTAAGGAATTTCATTCACAGTTATTTTCAAAAGGTGGCATTCACTCCATTTGACCTCTTTGCTGTTCCATTTCTACGACTGCAGCCACGGCAGGTATCGACTGCACGGTGTGTCTGTGGAACCCCTACGTGACCTCCAAGCCCGTGGGCGTCCTGCGGGGTCACATGAATAGCGTGGTGGCGGTGCAGTTTTTTCAGGAAAAGAATCAGCTGGCCAGCTTCTCCAAAGACAAGGTTAGGGGAGAGGAGATGAGATACTGTGTGTGTGTGCGTGCGTGCGTGCGTGCGTGCGTGTGTGCGTGTGTGCGTGCGTGCGTGCGTGCGTGCGTGCGTGCGTGCGTGCGTGCGTGTGTGCGTGCGTGCGTGCGTGCGTGAGCACGAGTGTAAGTATGCGTGATCATTTGGTTGATTGAAGGTATTAATGGTCAGTTCAATTGTGTTTTAGGAAATTCAGATTGTTGGATAATACAATAGAACTTCTGAGATATAAACTCATCAAGAATGGAGGTTGTTCAGAACCCTGAAGTGTTTGCAACTTTGAAAGCGTCTATGAACTCAGAAAATTCCACATTTTTACTAATTAGAATTCTTTGACATGTTAATTGGAATCATGCACTTGCTTTATTACGGGTTTATTTATTTATTAGCTGATGAGCATGTGGACGGTGCTCTTACAGGCTAGTCAGTCAGTGTTGTGGTACCCCTCCTCCCTGTGGTTTTGAGGGTGTTGGGGTACCCCTCTCCCCTGGGGTTTTGAGAGTGTTAAGGTACCCCTCTCCCCTGTGGTTTTGAGGGTGTTGGGGTACCCCTCTCCCCTGGGGTTTTGAGGGTGTTAAGGTACCCCTCTCCCCTGTGGTTTTGAGGGTGTTGGGGTACCCCTCTCCCCTGGGGTTTTGAGGGTGTTAAGGTACCCCTCTCCCCTGTGGTTTTGAGGGTGTTGGGGTACCCCTCTCCCCTGGGGTTTTGAGGGTGTTAAGGTACCCCTCTCCCCTGTGGTTTTGAGGGTGTTGGGGTACCCCTCTCCCCTGTGGTTTTGAGGGTGTTAAGGTACCCCTCTCCCCTGTGGTTTTGAGGGTGTTAAGGTACCCCTCTCCCCTGTGGTTTTGAGGGTGTTGGGGTACCCCTCTCCCCTGTGGGTTTGAGGTACAGCTGAGCTGCGCTCTTTTCCTCAGGTATTGAGGGTGTGGGACGTACATCACCAGCTCTGTATTCAGCGAGTGGCGGGAATCTTCCCCAGGACCCATGACTGCCAGACGCGGCTGTTCTTTCACGAGGAGAGCAGCCGGCTGTTCCTCTCCTTCAACGGCCTCCTCACCCTCCTGGAGGCCTTTCCGGAGGTGGGCAGGAGGGTGACCAGCCACGAGCACGCGGTCACCTGCGTCCTCTACAACCCCCTCTTCAAACAGGTGACCTCTCCCACGCCTTCATCTTTCTTCTTTCCTCTTACTCTGTCTTCATCTATTCATCTTTCTTTCCTCTGCTCTTCTATCGCTCCTTCAGGTCTTATTCTTATCTGTTAGTGCAGCTTCCACAGTCTGTTGAGGTCAGGATACTCCATACATTTCTGTAAAGGACACGCATTTTGATCATGGTGTGCCTTTGTACCTGAGTTTTTGATGGTGAGTACAGGGTAAAGGCGGGAAATTGAGCGTAACAAAACAGGATTGTTTATTTAGATACCATAGGTGGGGTAACTGATATTGTAAACTGTCTCTAAAATGTAGAATACGTAGGTATGTAACTACCTACCTAGTGAATTAATTTCACATCTATAATTATGGAATTATCTATCTGTCTGTTGTCTGTGTTTCTATCTATTGGTCAGTCTGTCTATCTGTCTGTCTGTCTTGCTATCTATCTATTGTAAACAAATAGTATATTGGGTAGAGGAGTTTATCTTTATATACCAGTTAGAATAGTGTCTGTAAAAAAACCCTGCTCATTCTCTCTCAGGTCATCAGCAGTGATGCCGGCTCCACCATAACCTGCTGGCTCATCAACACAGGTCAGAAGGTCAAACAGTTTACCCAGTGCCACGGCAACGCCGAGATCTCCGCCATGGCGCTGGACGCCTCCCAGACCCGCCTGTTCACCGGCGGGAGCGACGGGTCTGTCAAGGTCAGCGCCGTGGGCCGCCATTACCGCCGCCGTTCTCCTCTCAGTGTGTGGTGACCCGATTCAGCGCCGCTGCTGTCGTCATGGAAACAGGGCATGGCGGGGCAGTGTCACAGCCTCTCTCCGCTCGGGGGGCGGCGGCGGCGGCGTTTGTTTACCCTGCTTCCCAAAAGACGAATGTCAAAACGATGTCCGAGTTGACGGGTCGTCTACAATCCCTTCCTGTTATGCGTTTTCCTACAGTACCAGGCACTTTCTTTCTTGCTTGTCTGTTTCTTTGGTTTGATTTATTCAAGTTGAGCTCCCTCAGAATGCATTAGCTGGATTTTCTCTCTCTGAGGTGTGGGATTTTAACGGACACTGCCACCACAAGCTGAACGCGGGTCGGGGTCAGGCTGTGGAGATCTCCCACATTCTGGTACTGAAGCGCACGGTGCTGGCGGTGGGATGGGAGAGGTACGACGCTCCGCCCTCTTTCCCTCCAATCTTCAGTCCCTCTCACTCCATCACACTCACCCTTTACCTCTCTCTCCATCTGGGTTGTTGTTGGGCCGTGATATCTGTTGCTGCTTGTTAACACCACGCAGAGAAACTCAGGCTTTTTAATGGCCAGTGGGCCAGTATGAATCCCCAGTAGTTACAGCTTGTGGAGTGCTGGACAGATAGTGGAGTAGAGATCTGGCATCTACAAAGAACCAGCAACAATTTGTGAAATAGCACAAATAGGTCCAAGCTCAGGTTCAGAACTTGCAAGGCTTAGAGACATGAGCAACTCCCTCCCTTTGGACTATGTTTGAACAAGAAAAACTAGCACAAGGAAAAAAAAGAAAAGTCAGAAGAAAAAAACTGTAGCAATGCAGTGGTCATTTCTTAATAATGCTATATACTATATTCTGTTCATTTCACTCAAGCAGTTACATAGTAAGATGTTACATTTTCACCATATGTCGTTGAAATTGTTTCCTGTACATCCTGGGTTTTCTCTGGGGGTCCTTGAAGGTACTGTAGGGGGTCCCTAGTTAGACTTGATATGCAATGACTATACATAGATTTGGGAAAATATTTCAAAATATAATATAATATAAATATTTTCAAAATTTTAAATATAGCCCTTTTAACTTACGATAGGGGTCCCTTGCGTCTGGGTGGGGGGTCCCTGGAACAGAAAAGGTTGAAAAAAAAACCTTCTGTACAGCTTCTAAAAACATAGACTGAATAGTGAATAGGATTGGATTTCTTGAGACTGAGACTAATGATATCATTGTGATACTGTGCTATATTGTGATAAATAATGTGATGTCATGGTGATGTTGTGATATTACGGTAGCGTCGTGCTATGATACGATAACGGCGTGTGTCGCGCGTTCCTTCCCGCAGGATGATCACCGTGTTCAGACTCAACACGTTCTCCCAGTTTTTCGTTCAGCCGTCCGAGTGGAAAGGCGGCGTTCAGCATCGCGACGACGTCCTCTGTGCCGCTTTCCTTCCGCCGCAGTCCCTGGTCACAGGTACACAGCGCTCACAACTACACCTGTTCAGTCCCTGGTCACAGGTACACAGCGCTCACAACTACACCTGTTCAGTCCCTGGTCACAGGTACACAGCGCTCACAATTAAACCTGTTCAGTCACAGGTACACAGTGCTCACAACTACACCTGTTCAGTCCCTGGTCACAGGTACACAGCGCTCACAATTAAACCTGTTCAGTCCCTGGTCACAGGTACACAGCGCTCACAACTACACCTGTTCAGTCCCTGGTCACAGGTACACAGCGCTCACAACCACACCTGTTCAGTCCCTGGTCACAGGTACACAGCGCTCACAACTACACCTGTTCAGTCCCTGGTCACAGGTACACAGCGCTCACACCTATACCTGTTCAGTCCCTGGTCACAGGTACACAGCGCTCACAACTACACCTGTTCAGTCCCTGGTCACAAGTACACAGCGCTCACAACTACACCTGTTCAGTCCCTGGTCACAGGTACACAGCGCTCACAACTATACCTGTTCAGTCCCTGGTCACAGGTACACAGCGCTCACACCTATACCTGTTCAGTCCCTGGTCACAGGTACACAGCGCTCACAACTACACCTGTTCAGTCCCTGGTCACTGGTACACAGCGCTCACAACTACACCTGTTCAGTCCCTGGTCACAGGTACACAGCGTTCACAACTACACCTGTTCAGTCCCTGGTCACAGGTACACAGCGCTCACACCTATACCTGTTCAGTCCCTGGTCACAGGTACACAGCGCTCACAACTATACCTGTTCAGTCCCTGGTCACAGGTACACAGCGCTCACAACTACACCTGTTCAGTCCCTGGTCACAGGTACACAGTGCTCACAACTACACCTGTTCAGTCCCTGGTCACAAGTACACAGCGCTCACAACTACACCTGTTCAGTCCCTGGTCACAGGTACACAGCGCTCACAACTACACCTGTTCAGACCCTGGCCACAAGTACACAGCGCTCACAACTACACCTGTTCAGTCCCTGGTCACAGATACACAGCGCTCACAACTACACCTGTTCAGACCCTGGTCACAAGTACACAGCGCTCACAACTACACCTGTTCAGTCCCTGGCCACAGATACACAGCGCTCACAACTACACCTGTTCAGTCCCTGGTCACAGATACACAGCGCTCACAACTACACCTGTTCAGTCCCTGGTCACAGGTACACAGCGCTCACAACTACACCTGTTCAGTCCCTGGTCACAGGTACACAGCGCTCACAACTACACCTGTTCAGTCCCTGGTCACAGGTACACAGCGCTCACAACTACACCTGTTCAGTCCCTGGTCACAGGTACACAGCGCTCACAACTATACCTGTTCAGTCCCTGGTTACAGGTACACAGCGCTCACAACTACACCTGTTCAGTCCCTGGTCACAGGTACACAGCGCTCACAACTACACCTGTTCAGTCCCTGGTCACAGGTACACAGCGCTCACAACTACACCTGTTCAGACCCTGGTCACAGATACACAGCGCTCACAACTACACCTGTTCAGTCCCTGGTCACAGATACACAGTGCTCACAACTACACCTGTTCAGTCCCTGGTCACAAGTACACAGCGCTCACAACTACACCTGTTCAGTCCCTGGTCACAGGTACACAGCGCTCACAACTACACCTGTTCAGACCCTGGCCACAAGTACACAGCGCTCACAACTACACCTGTTCAGTCCCTGGTCACAGATACACAGCGCTCACAACTACACCTGTTCAGTCCCTGGTCACAGATACACAGCGCTCACAACTACACCTGTTCAGACCCTGGTCACAAGTACACAGCGCTCACAACTACACCTGTTCAGTCCCTGGTCACAGATACACAGCGCTCACAACTACACCTGTTCAGTCCCTGGTCACAGATACACAGCGCTCACAACTACACTTGTTCAGTCCCTGGTCACAGGTACACAGCGCTCACAACTACACCTGTTCAGTCCCTGGTCACAGGTACACAGCGCTCACAACTACACCTGTTCAGTCCCTGGTCACAGGTACACAGCGCTCACAACTACACCTGTTCAGTCCCTGGTCACAGGTACACAGCGCTCACAACTACACCTGTTCAGTCCCTGGTCACAGGTACACAGCGCTCACAACTACACCTGTTCAGTCCCTGGTCACAGGTACACAGCGCTCACAACTACACCTGTTCAGTCCCTGGTCACAGGTACACAGCGCTCACAACTACACCTGTTCAGTGCCAACAGCAGGCACTTCGGCCACCTGATCATCTTCTACCCTCAACATGAGCCACAGCATGGGGGGAAACGGTCAATGGCGTGTAATGCATGGAATGTATCCATTTTCACATTGGACATGTCAATAAACAATCTATTAACGTGAGAATAAGATTGCAAATACATGGTTGCCTCCAAAATATATGCTTATGACGCGTTTCCCCATTTCTAAATGGCTGCGCTTTCAGAGTGTGTAACTGAACGCCACGTTGGCTGTTAAATGAGGAGAATGTTGGGAATTTGGGATCCGTTGTGACTCGTCCTAGAGGGCCATAAAGAGTGGGGATGTATTTGAGAGTATGCGTAGCCTGTAGGTGAGTTTGTTATCACTTACTCAGATCTGCAGTGAATGGTTCTGCTGTTCCATTCATTAGGATATACGACTGGAGGCTAAATACTGCTAAATACTTTCTGAACGTACAACTGCAGTGTCCCCCCAGGGATTCAAACTCACAACCACCTGGTCCAGTGCGATCGCTGGTGGTGACAGACTGCGCACGAGGGACTTCGCATGCAGTGTTTTGCTCTCCCTCGAGTTGGTGTGTTATTTATTTATTTATTTATTTTTTTTGGGTGGAGGCTTATCACACCCTCCCACACCTCTGGTTTTTGAAGCGTCAAACGCTGGGTTCTAAGCCACAGGGTGTGCCGTTTCCATTTTCATCTTAAATTCAGTACCCAGTTCAGACGCAGGAAACCAGGTGAGCTGAAGGAAGTGCGTTATTAACAGCTTCACTGTATAAATTAAGTGCCGTGTAACGACAGGAGGACCAGGGTCCTGACCTAACGCAAGTGCAGGATGTCCGCTTGACATGGTGCTTGCACATGAGACTGTGTCAGGGTAAGTGCTCTTCAACACTGTGCCTTGTAAGGAGGCTTTTAATTTGTAATACTCTGCAATGACATGTAGACTCCAGGAAGTGCACTCAAGTGCCACGAGAAAAATAAATCAAAGAGCAATTAAAGCTCCTCATTAACCTCGAGGTTCATCTTATCAAAAACAACAGGCTCTCTGCCCCCCTCTTTCAGTCTTATTTCACTTGAAGAAGTGTAAATTTGTCACCCAGCAGTGTACCCAATCCACACTCTCACATGCAGAGCAGTCTCCAGCAAAGATGCGGAACATGGAGACATGCTCTCTCTCTCAAATGCATGATTTGCAAGAGAATGTAACTCACTGGAAGGGAAAGACAACAACTTTATACGACGTGCTTATATAAGCACTGTGTACATGTGAGGTTTCTGGGCCTCCTGCAGATGAATTGAATATGAAAGGGTTTGAGGGAGAGTGAGAATGAGATGGAAACAAAATGTAAAAAGGTTGAGAAGAAAAAAGAGAAAAAATTGATAGAGGGGCTGCAGTATAAGCAAAACTAACGAGGTCCCCGGTACTGTAGGAAAACAGGCATTCAGAATGATAGTGTGCTCCCCCCCTCTCTTTCTCTCTCTCTCTCTCTCTGTCTCTTTCTTTCTCTCTCTGGATTATGCTAATGCTGAAATTAAATTACGTTTATTAGTGCAAGGCGGAGACGGAAGAATTTGCTTTGCAGGCTTGAAGTCCTCATTCAGCATGCAGGGAAACATTTGGCTGTTGGGGGACTGCTCCTCATTAATATTTAAACTCTGCGCCGCATACACACACACATACACGCACATACACACATGCACACACACACACAAACACACAAACACGCACGTACGCACAGACACACACGCTCACACATGTACACACACACACACTCTCACGCACGCACGCACGCACGCACGCACGCACGCACACACATTCACACACGCACACGCACACCCACTCTAACACTCGTTACGTCAAGAGCCTTACTTTTTAATTTAATGTGCCGTTTCTCGCCTGAATAACCGGATATTTTGGGCATGGGCTCCGAAAGTTTGACCATCCACAGGGGAACGTGCTGTTGAACCGTACTGCATTGTTTTAAATAAGACAGAATAAATAATGAACGTGATTTTTTTATCAGTACAATGGGCAGAAGCTGACAGCTTGGAGTTTCGCCCCTCGGGTGATGTCACATGGTTTTGGTAGATGCAGATCGCTGGCGCGGGTTTTGTTAGGGCGGCAGTGCACAGCAGTGCACTCTTAACATGGGGGGCCCTGGGTTTGGATTTCCAGATGGAGAACTTTCTGTTATGCCCCTGAGCCACATATTTCACCTGAATGGCTCCAAATCCAAGTTTAAATTAATCCGCTCCAGAAGAGGCGAGTTCCACTGTTTTAAGAGCTGTCGCATGAGGACGGCCGTGAGACAAGTAAACAGTGTAACTCCTCAACTCCTCCTCCCTGCTCCTCACGCCTCCTCACTGCTCCTCATGGAACTAAAATGAACAGCAGCAAAGATGTGTGACTGAAAATGAACTGCATTAAAGACGGAAATCCAGTGCAAACATTGCTATGATTCTGCAGTCATCTCCTGCAGCCTGCAGTTATCTACATGACTGAGATTATCTTTAGTCACACCGAGTCTGTGGTCATCTCAAAACTTATGCAGTCATCATCGTGGTTATGCAATCATCTCCTTGGTTATGATGTCATCTCCGTGGTTCTGCAGTCATCTCCATGATTACACTGTCATCTCCTTGGTTATGTTGCCATCTCCATAGTTATGCTGTCATCTCCATGGTTATGTTGCCAACTCCATGGTTATACTATTATCCCTGTGCTGTGCTGTAATTATCCAAAGCTGTGCTGTAATTTCACTATATGTCATCACAGGGAGCTACGATGGGCAGATCACAGTTTGGAACAACAGCACAGAGAACGCCCTGCGCAAGCTTCACTGGGACCAGCGATGGTTGAGATCCAGATCAGGTCAGAATGGACTCCTCCATGGCCCTCTCCCTTTCCTTTAAGCCAGTGGTCCTCAACCCTGTTCCTGGAGATCTACTATCCTGTAGCCTTTCACTGCAACCCTAACAAAGCACACCTCATTCAACAGCTAGAGTAGTGGTCCTCAACCCTGTTCCTGCAGATCTACCATCCTGTAGGTTTTCACTCCAACCCTAACAAAGCACACCTCATTCAACAGCTAGATATCTCACTGAGCTGCTCATTAGTAGAATTAGATGTGGCAATTTAGGGTTGAAATGAAAACCTCCGGGACGGTAGATCTCCAGGAACAGGGTTTGGGGCCACTGTTTTAAACGGACCCACTGATCTAAGTTATGACGTGCACGACTGTCAAACATTACACATCCAATGTGAACTTTACTAGACAACACGGTGGCACTCAGGAGTAGGGATGCTTTGTTGAACCATAAGAGAGATACCTGCCAAAGACCTGCTCTCCCTTTCTGTGGTCTGACTAAACTCCAGTGTCGTGGTCATATCTTTGCAGACAGCAAATTACTGCGGCCACGGGCTCTGCTGACCACCCCAAGGAGCTCCCTTCCTGCCTTACCCCTGTTCTGCGCTGCCCCCTCTGGTGTGGATGACCCAGAATGCAGCAACGCTGTAACCAGGCTCTTTTTCCTGGAGGCCAGGAGGAGTGTGGCAGCAGTGGGTAGGCTCTGCTGCCAAGTAATCAATAAATGTGGCTACAGACTGAATTGAACCACTGTTTTTCTATCAATAATCCATTTCGCTGAATTAGATTAAGTGCTGTTAAGAGCAAGCACTTTCGTAGGTTAGAGTCTGTCAGCCGTTGAGTCAGCATATCTCAGTCTATTCGACCAATGAAGCCTGACAGCCATTGAACACTATGGATATTATTGAGCAGGGGATTTTGGGCATTGCTTTAATAAGGTAAACTATCCCTGGGTCTTGTGGGCCATCTTGCATTCTCTTTGCACCGCCTGCTTTCAAGGGGTTTGCACTTTATTGACCTGTGAGGTGACTACTCGACTGGATCCGACATCTTATTGTCAGTCACCTGCAAAACTTCAATGTAAAATGATTTATGTGCATAAAAGCAAAACCGTAAAGGAATTGACTGAAGTGTTAATTTGTGCCAAAACAAACTAGTATTTTCTAAAAAAATTGTTGTATGGTCTGCAACAATTACAAAATGCATTCATCTTAATTGACACAGCTGCACAAAATTTCAGGCGCAAATATTGACAAAAACACAAAGACCTTCAACAACACATTTCTATAAAATATTACTAGCGGATAGTTGGTAACCGTGAAATAAATTTTAGGATTCAACAAGCCACTTTATTGAAGTCATTAAAAAACAGGCTTGAAGAAGAAAATGGCATACAACACACAGATTTGGAAACACTGGAAGAATATTCTCTCTGGAACAAATTACCCTTAAGGTATTTTAAAAATGAAACAGAGAAATTGCACTTACTTGCGTAAAGGTGAAAATTGAAAAACTGTTGAATATGTTTTGAGCTCTGGTTCCTGACTGGTCAGATATTTGAATGTACTGCCCTGTCTCATATTCAGCCCTCGAATGGCTTGGTGACACCATGTATGTGCTTCCAGTTTCGGGCTCGATAAAATTCTGTTATTACCCCTGGATCCTGACTGTCCTGATTTGGTTCGTTCCAGGGGGGGCGGACCTTGTGTCATGTGGGGGCTCGGGTACGGTGCGTTTCTGGAGCGCGACCCTGGGCTGCATCATGGGGGAGTTTGTGGCTCACGGTGACTGCGGATCCATCATAATGACGGTGGACAAGAGTGCGAGATACCTCGTCACCGCGGACACCGACGGAGGAGTGAAGGTGTGGGATATACAGGTGAGAGAAGGCTGGAGGAGAGAGGGAGACGGAGAGATGTGTGGATTGCCCACAGAGGGGAAAAAAGATCAGATAAAGTGGGTGAAGTAATCCAAAGGAAGGTTGAAGGTAGAAAAGGTATGGTCTACACTGCAAAAAAACAACAAATAACCATATTTGTCTTATATTTAGACTTGGGGTAGAAGTGGGAGAAGGATATAGGGAAGTAAGTGTGAAGGGTATAGGGTAGTAAGTGAGAAAGGGTGTGGTAGATGTGTGTGAAGGGTGTAGGGTAGTAAGTGAGAAAGGGTGTGGTAGAAGTGTGTGAAGGGTGTAGGGAAATAAGGGTGTGGTAGACGTGTGTGAAGGGTGTAGGGAAGTAAGGGTGTGGTAGAATTGTGAGAAGGGTGTAGGGAAGTAAGGGTGTGGTAGAAGTGTGTGAAGGGTGTAGGGGAGTAAGGGTGTGGTAGACGTGTGTGAAGGGTGTAGGGAAGTAAGGGTGTGGTAGAATTGTGAGAAGGGTGTAGGGAAGTAAGGGTGTGGTAGACGTGTGTGAAGGGTGTAGGGGAGTAAGGGTGTGGTAGAAGTGTGTGAAGGGTGTAGGGAAGTAAGGGTGTGGTAGAATTGTGAGAAGGGTGTAGGGGAGTAAGGGTGTGGTAGAAGTGTGTGAAGGGTGTAGGGGAGTAAGGGTGAACGGGTGTGGTAGAAGTGGGAGATGTTAGGGAGCGGTGATGCTAAGGGACATATGGGTATGGTAGAAGTGGGAGATGTTAGGGAGTAAGGGTGTGGTAGAAGTGGGAGATGTTAGGGAGTAAGGGTGTGGTAGAAGTGGGAGATGTTAGGGAGTAAGGGTGTGGTAGAAGTGGGAGATGTTAGGGAGCGGTGATACTAAGGGACATACGGGTGTGGTAGAAGTGGGAGATGTTAGGGAGCAGGTGATACTAAGGGACATATGGGCGTGGTAGAAGTGGGAGATGTTAGGGAGTAAGGGTGTGGTAGAAGTGGGAGATGTTAGGGAGCGGTGATACTAAGGGACATACGGGTGTGGTAGAAGTGGGAGATGTTAGGGAGCAGGTGATACTAAGGGACATATGGGCGTGGTAGAAGTGGGATATGTTAGGGAGTAAGGGTGTGGTAGAAGTGGGAGATGTTAGGGAGCAGGTGATACTAAGGGACATATGGGCGTGAGAGATGGTTAGCCCAAAGGAAGCAGAACTGCTGTAACCTTTATAGAAAAAAAGCTGCTGACTCTGAACATAATATTCAATTTAGTTTCTCTGTCAGGTGTTCCAGGCATCAAACACACATTATAGCCTCTTGACAGGGCAGCTTTTAAAAGAAATGTCCTTTTTTTTTTTACTCGCCATCAGCGTCACAAGCCCCGTGTTGTCCTTGAGAGATAAAGTAACCCTGACAACGGAGTTCGGTGATTGATGGCAGGCGAGAGGGGTGTTTGTCAATTCCCAAACTTTTCTCGAAGTGTAACTACATGCATCGATGAGGATGTGTCGCGCGGCCATTTTACTCAAGCACTTTAATAAGACATGATAATTTGTGGCCTCGCTTTTTGGCAACGGGCACCGGGGTTGATGTAAACGGCTTCAGCGATTCCATTATGGATTGCCTCCGGCCTTCGTGGTGGCGCCGTCATAGAGAAAGTGGTATAGCGCGGCACATCTCACTCATAGCAGCTGCGTCTTGAGTGTGGACACTCTGGGGCTCAAGGTTTCTCTGCTGTTAAGAAAATTCCAGGCAGCATTCCAGCCCCGCTCCCACACGCTGTTGGCCGTCAGGAGTCATTGCTTCTGCCCGTCCGCCCCCGCCCGTCTGACTGGCTGTACAGCCGTTACTGTCTGACAGCTTGTCGTGCGTGCTGACCCGCGATTGGTCGTCTCGCAGGACTTCTGCCTCCTCCCCAGTGAGGGCGTGAAGCGCGAGGCTCCGGAGCTGCTGACCAGCGTCCGCCCTCACCTGGACTGCGTGACTCACCTGGAGACCTGCGTTCACGGCGGGCAGCTCTACCTCCTCTCCGCCTCGGCGGACTGCAGCCTGGCGCTCAGCTTCCTACCCGGGCCTGCCGTGGGCATCTTCGGACAGGTGAGCGGGCTGCGCGTGACCAGACAGACAGCGTAACGCACGGATGCCATCGCTTGACGGACGCATGAGAGTGCAGCGCCCAAAATGATGTCTCTGGATAGAGAGGGGATTTGCACTCAGGTGAGTCCCTGGATGAACAAAGGAATCCAGCTCAGGTGTGATCAGGTGAATGTTCAACACACATAGTCATGGCTCTTGGAAACACAGCGGCTGCCTTTGGGCAGGTGAAACCCCACGGAGCCCGCGTGACCAGGAGCACGCGTGACCAGGCACGCAGTTGTAGTCTATGAGCGAGATCAGACTGGGTGAAAAAAGTAATGTTTTTGGGATAGAACCTACAAAGTTTTAAAGATGTTTCCACCTTTTTCTCCCAACAAAGGTACGCTCACTTTTGCTCAGATTCATAGCTTTAGGCTGTTTTTGTAAATTCTTTCTCGTTTTGATTTAGCCCGAGGGGGGCTTCCGTTCCCGCTGAGCGGGTCTGTCTGACAGCACTGTTTCCCGTTGCCCTCGTAGAGCGTGCCTTTCTGCTCATGCGTCTCCTCTTCTTACCACCAGGAGGCGCACTGGAACCTCGATTGGACGGGGGAGCCCCTCCCAAACAGCAACGCCTCAGAGGAGAACCAGGAGAGCGAGTCGGGCAGGAGAGAGAAGGCGAGGTCGACCACGCCCTCCGAGGAGCTGTTCCGGGCGCGCCGTTATCGAATTGCGGAGGACGTGTCCATGTTCCCGGCTGTGGAGATTGATCCGGACTGTGTGGAAGGGAGCGTCCGGTGAGCTGTTTTTATGCACGGTCATTCATCACGGTTTCTTAAGCACCTAATCCCCTCTGTCTCAGGTTTCAGCACAGGCTTGTCTGCTAACACAGTTTGGTTCTACTTCTTGACATTTCAAACAATATTAAAAATGATTCAAATATTGTTATAACATTTCATTAGTTTGCTTATAAGATCCCCTCATTCGCAGTGACTTACACACCTTATTTTTAAGCAGGTGCTCAATGTATTTACTTAAAGCACTCAAATGTAATGGCAGAGACCTGCCTGCGCAAGTCGACTGTCTTTACTTTTGTGCAATGCCACGCCCCTCCCGCCTCACTATGCCATCTATAATCATTGGTTTAGATTTCTCAATAACTGGGAACATGATGGCAGCAGAAAGGCATTCTGGGTGAGATTTCAGACAGATGAATGATATTCATTTATGATATGCATGATCTCCCAACATGAAGGTTCTCTTTTATACCAATAATAATAATAATAATAATAATTATTATTATTAGTAGTAGTAGTATGAGAATATGAGGGGAGTTGGCTCACTGATAGATCCTTAGTTCTTGTGTGCTGTTGCAGTGCGGCATACACAGGGAAAATGCGCAGACCTGAGGACACTCTGTACGAGAGGCTGGAGTTAAACAAATCCTCTCCCTCCGTAACATTCCTGCTCATCTGTGCACCTGTATTGTCATGGTAACCACCATACCATAGCCCCGGTGGGCAGATAGGTTGGTGTTATAGGGGATTGGAGAAGGAGAACATAGTCAAGGAACATAGGGCCTCAAAACACACTGAGGACCACGGATCTTCCAGCACCATGTCCTGAGTGGATATCCACAGACACAGGGAACATTCTAGAACCACATCGGCTTCTGCTAGTGTAGCCTACTGCATTTGACTTTGATTCTGTCGTTCTGGAGCGGATCCAGCCTGCTGACGGTGTGCAGGGCATGTTGAATACAAGCTCAGCTCGTTGACTGCTTGGCATTCTCAGCAGAAACAAAAAAAGCCAAGCTTTGCAGAGTGTGTCTTACAGAAATAATGGAGACAATCTCCAGGATATATTCCGAGACTCCCTTTCATCCCTGGGTATAAAATGACAGTGAGAACCAGCATTTGGTTTTTATAAAGTTGTATTTTCTCATTCGTTCCGTAATTCGTACGGACACATCTCAGTATCCATCACAACTTGGGCGACTGCAGCTGCAGACTGAACTCATAAAAGAGAAAGATTTGTGTGAAAGTGCCTTTGATATCCTCATATACTTCTCTAGCTCTGGGCTCCAGTTGTGCTCATAATACTTTGATTTTATAAAGGCTGTCACTGTTATAGCATCCTCCCTCGCACCCCCCGAAACCCCCCCAAGGTTTCACCTGTGCGTCCCCAGTGAGCGTCGCCGCTTTTATGAAGCCTCGTGAGCAGCGTGCTAACATGCTAACGGCACCGATCCGCCCGCTGGTATATCAGATGCGAACACAAAGACTGCATGGTGCTGTTAGCCTGGTAGCACGCTGCTTTTATGAAGCCTCGTGAGCAGCGTGCTAACATGCTGACGGCACCGATCCGCCCGCTGGTATATCAGATGCGAACACAAAGACTGCATGGTGCTGTTAGCCTGGTAGCACGCTGCTTTTATGTAGCCCTGTGAGCAGCGTGCTAACATGCTAACAGCACCACGCAGTCTTTGTGTTCTCAACTCATACCAGCGGGCAGGTCGGTGCTGTTACCTTGTTAGCACGCCGCTTTTATGAAGCCTGCTAACAGGCTAACAGCCCCGACCCGCCCGCTGGTATGAGATGCGAACACAAAGACTGAGATCTGGCACATCTGCTGACCACCTGCTGTCCGTTAGGATTCATTATGAGCCATGTGTGTCCATGGGCCCCTCTGTGGCTGTGTATACCTGTGTCCACGTGTCCCTGTGTCTCCATGATCTGTCTCGGTGCCCCCTTACTCCACTTTCTTTGAATTCTTGTGTCCGTTGGTCCCTCTCCTCACCCATCCACACGTCCTTGGGTGCTTGTGTCTCACTTCCTGTCTGTCTTCCTGTCTGTGCGTCCCCGTGTTTGGCCCTGTGTGTGTGTGTTTGTGTTTCCCTGTGTGTTTCTGTGTCCTTACGTCTGTCTGTCTGTCTGTGCTTCCCAGCAGCAGTCCCTGGAGCAGCAGCATCCTGGGGAAAAGCTTCCAGGAGAGGCGGAGCCTGAGAAAGAGTGACAGCAGGTCGTCCCTATGGAACGACACACAAAGTCTCATCGGTGAGGACTAACAGACTATGATGGAGGAGACAGGCTTCTGTAAATCTTATAGTATAAGCAAAGAGAAATTTAGTCTCAGTTGAATTAGATGTGCTCTGATGTAGGATTCACAGTGAAAGGTGTATATGAGGTGACAGCTCTTGTTTTTAAAATTTTTTTTAAATTTGGTGTTCCGCTATTTCCATAGTTTTTACTATACTGTTTTTTTCTCAATGATTAGCTGTACGAATATTTGTGACAGAGTTTTGGAGACACGAAAGTGAGCAGCTACAGTATGCAGGGTTTTAATAAGGAAGGCTGGGGTCCAATACAGGCAGAGAATCTTCTTCAGTTGGTATAAATGTCCAATACATGATGATTAATTCTCTGTGCTGTAAATCATAGCTTGGTGTCAGCCTTGCGCGGAAAGCTCACCGCGAGCTACATTTCGGTGCCGGTAGCTAGTTGCAGCAAAGTCCTCCGTCCATTCTGGACGAGAACCCACATCCACACGTCCTTTATTTTCACTCAACTGACTACCAGCTGCGCTACGTATGTGACCAATGCACCAGAGAGCAGGAAGTCCCCCACTAACTGCAGCTTTCCCTCCCTGGGTGGTGCTACGGATGATTATGCATTCTCCCGCAGACCCACAGCTGGCTCTGACATGCTCGGGAGTTCGCTCTGGAGTGTGTGGTGCAACACTGCGGTGGGACAAATACTTCACTAATGAATTCCTTTGAAAGTAATTACTCTGTAAGCAAAAATATTTTATGATTTAGTATTAGGTTACTTTAAAGTTATTTTTCATCATTTTATCATTGAGGGATGTGAGGGATTATAGGAGGATGTGTTGCTAATAGCAACTTGTTTAGTAATCAGAAAGGCTTTAGGACAGAGTAGGTGATGCTTCGCTAGTTCACAGGCAGCTGAACAGGTGTTTGTTTGTTAAAGTTATGGAAGATTTCCCGCTGGCATTCGCCATGTGTCTGTGGAAGCCTATTCCACTGTCGGCTTGATAATTATGAAATATTTTTTGAAGTAAGAAAGATTGTGATAATTCGAATTGCCGATCATTTTTTATTTGTGTTTGTGTAGTGGTTTCGGTTAGGAAAAGTAAAAGGAAATTGGGTTATTTGTTAGTTTTCCTGTTCACAAAACTATTCCCATAGTATAGAATCGTACGGTGTGAAAGTACATGTCTACAAGGTGATTTTCTGTCTAGCTGTCAGTATTGTTCTTCTGTATGGAAGGAGACAGATTTGGTGGGCCTCACGTCTTTCCCGTTTGTCATTTATCTTCTCCATCTGTCTCTCTTTCCTCCGCCCCTGACTCTCTCCTCTATAACCCGGCTTATTTGTGTTTTCTCTTTCTGTCCATGGCTTGGATGTGCTGGCTGCATGTTGTCATCTCAGGGACATTCAGCTCGCTGCACATGGAAGAGCTGGATGCGGAGGCAGACCTCCACAAGCCTGGCTTTGTGACCCACCCTCAACAGTACTTCAGGGAGAACTGGGACTGCGCCACGCCGATTCCGTCCTTCCTCCCTGCCACCACGGAAAGTAAGGTTCCCCCTCTCCCCACCCCAATATTTCAGGCCGAGCTCGACGCGCACATACTGAATGAACGTGATGAATATACTGTGTGCTTTTGTGAGACGACGAGACTGTCCCTGGTCATTGTCACTCATTATACCCCTGTGGGCCTGCAGCGGTAAAAGCTGCCTTTGATATGAAGAGTCTGTTTCCGAAAGAACTCCTGGAACGCGAACAGTGGGCGGGGCCCGCACACGGGGTGTATGAGGCCGGATTGAAGAGGAACGGTGGGACCGGGCGTGGCAGGTGCGTGAGTGACCTGTTGCTTCTCTTGTGTGGGTATTGCGGTGTGTTTAAGGATTCCGGGAATTCTTCAGCATATTGCAGTGTCGAGTGATTAGAGTGTGCAACAAAAGAAATGATTTTAGTAAGGGCAACTGTGATAAAGAGAGTATTTACTTTGTGTTCTTTTACTGTTGGTCATAAACACAACAGATCTTGCACGTAGGTGCAGGGCATTGATTTAAAATGTTTGCAGCTTGTCCCTTTGTGGAAAAGACTCGTTGTAGATCTTGGCTAATGTATTTATCTCTGTTTTTCACACAGGAAACCAAAAGTTACAGCAGCTTTCAAAGCCAAATGAAAGAAAGGACACCAAACACCACACACACATGCACGCGCACACACAGACACAGACACACACACACACACACACACACACACACACACACACACACACACACACACACACACACACACACACACACAGGCGCACACACACACACACACACACACGCACACGCACACGCACACACACGCACACGCACACACACATACACAAACAGACTCAGAGGCCCCTTTTCATACAAAGCCCAATTAACACTGTATAGTACTGTCCACCTAGAAATTTGAAACTTGCTCTTACTTTATTGAAATTATTTTTCATATTTGTATTATTATGACTATGACTTTGATGACATTGAAATTGAAGGTGCTTCATATTTCAATTGTACAGTGTTCAATTTGTGCACCATTCCCCAATGAGAGAAGGATTGGATTTGCTGTATCTGAAAATGAATCCACTTAAGGCATGTCTGCATTCTTTCTTAAGTCTTTAGTCTTTGCGTGTTGTGTTGATGAGCATACTATTACACTATTGCACTATCTACACTGTGGGCCTTTAGCATACACAAAACTAATATCACAACCAATGATTGCTGCAAAAGAAATACCATGACCAATCACTGGCCCCGTTATTGGTTTTCCGTGTGCTAAAAGCTTTTGCGCACGCTAAAGGTCTTAGTAAATCAGGCCCTGTATGTAGAGGCCAGAGAAATTTGTTGAAGATGTGTTGTTGAAGTTCCCACTTCCACAGATCACTGTCCTGATGAAAGGTAACAACTTCATCTTAGAGATCACTTCATTTCTCAGTACATTGGCCTGCAAGGTGATGCAAGAGACTGTCACCTTCCCAGTCTCCACTGTGTTCAGGCAGACAGTGCACATCAATCTGATACATTCGGAAGGGCTTTAGGCCCTCATGTTTAATGATGCATTTAGTACTGATTCTGAATCAGGACACCACGCAGAGCACTGTGTCAGACTTTTGGTTGAACTTTTTGGTTTGTTTTGTACCCGTCCTCCTTGCTTTAAAGGGCAGAAGACTGACGGTTCGTGGTTAAAGAGCAGTGTTGGAAGAGGGGGAGTCTTTAAAAAAAAAAAAAAAAATAAAATAAAAAAATAGTAACCTGCATGAAGGTCATGTGGAAAAGAGAGTACGTATACGAGTGTGAATGTGTGTAAGTGTGTCGTGGTTTGTTGTTGAGGGAGCAGTATAGGCCCACCTGTAGACACTGTCCCACACAAACAGGCCCGCGAGCATATTTGGACTCTTAAATCCCCCCGAAAAAAGGAAAAACAACAACCGAAAACTCTTGAGTGCGTGACAAGCAAGTGAAGAGTTGGAAAAACAAGCAGTACCTTTAAGGTGAGATGACAGCTCTCCGTGCCAGGGGTGGGAAGAAAGCGCTTTCGGAGGACTTTTACACAACTTTAATAAGACCGACTTTCAGACTTCACACAAAGTTTTTTTTTTTTTTCTTTTCGACGCGGCGAGCGGCGCAGGCAATCCGGAGGTTTTTTCGGCCCGGTGCCAGGCACGGAGAACGGATGGGCTCATTTGCCGCTACCATGGATAAGGCCATCAGCGGGCGCGGTTCTGCTCGCACTGACAGACTGAGCCTGATACGAGGTTCGGGGGGGCGGGGGGGGATTATTGATGGTCCTCGACGAGGTGCTCTAATCTCTCTCCAGAAACAGAAGGCTTAAATTACAGCGGGGACGGCAGGCTCAGTCTAGGTCCAGCTCGCCCCCCTGTCACTGGCGGAAGACTCAATTAAAATCCCAAAGTTTCGACAGAGGTCACGGGGTGCGGAGTGGAAAACCAATTATCGTAATAAATGTGCAATTTTTTGATGATAATTAGTGTTCGTGCTGTTGCTCTGAAAAACACCTGTTGCTTCCAATGATTCTGACAGATGAAAAGATTGTTGCCATGGCACTGAACCCAGACCAATTTATTTTTAATATGTGGTGCAGGGACAAAAAAACACAGTAAATTTCCACACTGTTTGTTTTACTTGTTGAAATATATTATGATCTAATAAAAATATCCATTGGTTCATAATGCTTTCAGGAAAACTAATGTTAATGGCTTGGCGTACTGAGAGGAATCCTCCTGTAAATATGGTTTTAAGATGGTGTCATTGGCAGAAAAAACTTCTACTGATCTGTGATTTACCCTTCTGTTTTTGTTATACTGCTGTTGTCTCTCTCTCTCTCTCTCTCTCTCTCTCTCTCTCTCTCTCTCTCTCTCTCTCTCTCTCTCTCTCTCTCTCTCCCTCTCTCTCTTTCTCTCCCTCTCTCTTTTGTAGGTGTAAGTGAATAACTGCAGGTCTCAAATGAAAGTCTTTATTCTCCCTTTAAGTCTCATAAAAGGATCTGGTCTCTGGTAAAAGTATCTATTTCACTGTAGATTTGGGGTATTTGGCCTCCTTGCATGTCTCAAGCAAAGGTCGTTTAAAGGTCCAGAGTCTCTCTGTCTCTACCTAATAAAGGTCTCTGGTCTCATTGCAGTCTTGAAATTCAGGTCCACTGCCTGAAACCTCACTGTGGTACCATAGTCTTAGGGAAGAGTAGATCCTCTTAAATATTTTATGGTTCTATTTTACATCCTCTCATACTGTATATTTTATGTGGGGTGGAGTTTGGCGGGACCTAGTTTGGTAGATTACGGGCCTGGCATGCGATGCTATTGTCTATCTTCTTCATGAAGTGTCAATACCTGCAGTCCAACTGCCTCTATTCCTTCACCAAGCACCTCAGCTTCAAGCATTTCTTCAGTGTCACTCATTTTCTTTCATTAATGTCATGTTCTAAAATTGATATTTACCATTAAAAAGCATTTAATCCTGCTATATTGCAGGTACCAAAGTGGAAATCTTATCAATTTACTACACAAACTGTGTTGTTACCCTTTCCAAAGTAATACTTAACATAATAGCACGTAAAATATTCATGTAATGATTTATGGAAGTGTAAACCTGTAAATAAGAGTGCACACAAGCACACAATCCTCCTCTGTAAAGTTAAAGGATGGATGCCAATGGCAGACTGCAGAATGAGAAATAGGAATTTGATCTTTTGGACGACGCCGCGCGCGAACACTGGCAGCCCTCCATACCTCTAGGAATGCCAATCAGCGGCCCGAGCCGCTGAATGAGTATTTTTTTCATAATATCTGTGCCTATTATCAGTGGAATTTCCTGC
The DNA here is from genome assembly GCA_029718625.1 of Synaphobranchus kaupii. NCBI lineage: Eukaryota > Metazoa > Chordata > Actinopteri > Anguilliformes > Synaphobranchidae > Synaphobranchus > Synaphobranchus kaupii. The sequence goes on from CM056378.1 coordinate 9,697,337, forward strand.
ATGTTTAAGAGGCTCTGAATACAAAAGGAGAAGAAAAAAAACAAACAGGATTTGGTGTTTGTATTGGGTTCATAATATATGACGGAATGAGAGAAATGCACATGCGCTTTTGTGTTACTGTGATCTGAAAATACTCCCTTTGTAATGATCAACCTGATTTCTTTCATCACTGTTGTCATTAATATAAATGGCCTTGCTCTTGTGTACAGCATCACAAAGACTGAATTCCGGCTCGCGGTGTGGATGCAGCGCACTGACTCGGCTTGATTTGAAAGTCAAATCGGCCGTCCCAATTATTCTAGTTGAAATTCCCAATTAATTTTATTCATAGTGTGTAACATTGCTGCTGCGTGCTCGTCTATTTCAAAATACAAAGAGTAAATTGCCAGAAACAAGGAATATTGTAATAAGCCCTGAGCTTGTGTGTGTGTATTAGCATTTCAAATTGAGCTATGTGGTTAAATAAGTGCCCTTTCTGCTACTTCTGCTATTTCCAGGGCTGTTATTTGTTTGTTTTTTGCGTTTTTTCTGTTGTTTTTCTTTAGCGCAAATGCAGTCGCAATGCTACATCAGTATGGACCAAATGAAATTAGCCTTGTAGAAAGGAATCAATAATTCTTATAGGCACATAACTGAGAACAAGCTATCATTATATTTAACCTTTTACAATTTTTTATTAAATCTGCAAAACAAAAAAAAAGAAGAAAGAATTCAAACCACTTTCGTGGAAAATCAAGTTGTGCCTTTCATTGCCCAGATGAACACACGCCTGTATAGGAGTTTGTTTGTGGGACAATTTAACCAAAATGTTATGTTTCTTTTTTCCAATTACTCCAAAAGGGCACGGCATGAAGACAAAGCAATAACACTGTAAGCAAACAATTTGACAAAATTCTGTTTTTTTTGGGGGGGGGGGGGGGGAGGGGGGGGGGTTATTCTTACTCAAATGTCTCTTTCTGTGCTTGTGAAGTTTGGGGCTCAATAGCTAAAAATTCCATTAGAATGTTGCAAGGGAATTGCCTTGGATCCATAAAAACAAAATTGCTTTTACTTTGTACATGATGGGTGTTTCCAAATAGTTTTTTGTCTGAAAAAGTGTCATGTAATTTGAGCCCACCAAAATTGTTCATAATAACACAACTTTATCATTTGCTTTTTATGTGACACATATTTAGCATTTTCCTTTTGATTTACAGAAATCATAATGTCTAGCTCTGTCTGTGTGTATGCATAATATGCCTTTTTACTTTGGAAGAGTGATAGTTTCTGTATATAGTGAAATGCTGTGCTTATTCACCTTGCTGCAGTCTGCCAAATTTGGGCTCTCTTCTTTGCCTTGATATTTGCGTATGTGCAACACTTGCAAGGGAACTGTAATTTCCCTGGTCCTATGAACACAACAGTGCTGCTGCGATTGATATTGGCCTGGTGTTGACTGTGAAATCTTTGCTGTGCAAGTTAATTCATTGTCCAGAAATGAGTTTGGCTCGGAAAAAATTATGAAAAAGGGGTAAGTGAACCCATAGCCAGTGGCCGGTCAAGCTTTGGGGGAATAGGTTTGAAGACATGCTAATGATCTTGTTGCGATGTTGAGGTTCAACAACAGCGCCCGCAACCATGTCTCCAAAGAGCACCACAGAAGGCTTAAACTGCTGGGAAAAGCAGTGGGCAAATGATTTAAGGGATATTTCCCTTAAATCATTTGCCCATAGATCACTGTATGCTTGTATGGGTCTGTCTGCGTTTACTAGTGTACGTATTTATATCTCTGTTTTAGTGCGTGAGTGTGTATGGCCTGGCTCTGGTGCTGAGCTGAGAGCCCACCGCTCGGAGATGTGAAAAATATCCCAGGATTTATAGGTCTCTTTATAGAGAGAGAGATTGTAAAGATGTGAAACAGGAGCTGTATAAGGCAGTCAGTCTAAGACTGTGGGTTCTGGCAGAGTGAAACCACGCAGTCTTTGGTCTTCCCCCATAGCAGATGGATACCCTCTGGACCATTTGTACATCTCTGGAAACCATTATCAGACTACATTTCCCATAGCAAACAGGAGTGTGCTGCGGATGTCTTCAAGACTACTAGAAACAGGCAGAGAAACCGTTTGGGTTTTATGTCATTTCACCGGCTGTGTTGCAGTGACAGTTTAATTTCAGTGAATAAAATTGCCAAATTATGTCTCCAAGTCTTAATAATAGTGATTCAAATTAGCCTGTGTCTACGGCATTTTAATGGTATTCACACTGTCACAAAAGTGTCACGGATACTATTTGAATGCATAACGGCTCCTCCCTCTCAGCAGTTTGAGATGTGATGTTATTGTTTTTATTGTAAAGCAGTTTAATCTCTGATCATTTTGGGATATGAAAATTGGTCGCTGAAATTCAGTCCATAACAGCTGCAGAGGAGCTGAATTAACTCCATATAACCACCGCACTGAAAAAGCATCACATACACTGCACTACACACGGTTATACTGCATTCAAAGTGATACGTATAATGCTGGGATAGACAACACTATCACAGTAATAAATGATACACTAATACTAGGATATGTAACAGTAACAATGAGCTGTACTGCATTCTGTGCTAGCAACATCCTGTACTTTTTTACGAAATCCACAGTACAGATATACTGTAGTTATATTATAATTATTATTATACAACAGCCGCAAGCACATAAGCACGCAGCCAATTCCACAAGTGCAATACCCCAATACCTACTCCAGTGCCTCCAGTGCAGTTCATTAGTATACACCCATCCACTATTTGTGCCAGGAAGGAAACAAAGAGGAAAGTGTACTGACCAACCAGGGGTTGATATCATCTCAATTCAGGGATTAAATTGAACTTCAACTCAGGAATTGATAATCCACACTTAACATTATGGGTTTCTTTTTTTTTTTTTTTTTACGTGATACATTCAATTTCGAATCATTTATTTAAGAAGCTGAACTTACATGGATTCGACCCCAAGCCTATGACTAACTTCACAACTTAATTTGTCTCTTTCTCTCCTAAACCTCAGTACGAGGTCAAAATCTGCAAGCTCACCTGAGACCCAGGCTCCTGCCCCCCTCAGTCACATGGGCCTGGTGAACACTGCCTGCATCAAAGGTTTCAGCATGAGGATGAACACGGTTGTGCAGGACATAACCAAGAGTCACACCTGAAAAGAAAAATGCACATGGCACAGAACAGCGCGAAGGACAGCAGAGGGGGTAAGCAGCCCAGCAGGAGCATCTCTAAATTTGAGGAGTTGAGGGGTGTCTGTTTGAAATACAGAACCAGCACCCCTTCTTATTTTGATTTATAAAAGAAGGGCGTGAGTCACATCTTCAAAAGGGTCCAAAGATTCTTTCAAGTCCTAGCAAAGGGCAAAGATCCTAAAAAAAGCCCCTCCCCAATCATGACTTCTAAAAAAAAAAAAAAAAAAAATTCAAAAATCCACATTCCATCTATCTTCTAGCTCTTAATGCATTTTTAATAGCATTTTGATTACCAGTAAATACTTAATTTCTCCTGTGTGCTGGTAAGTTTGAAGTTATTTTCCTTTTAAAGAGACAGAGCACAGAGAGATGCAGGAGAGATGGAAAGCTTGCCTTGTCTCTCTTGATTTTATTAGCCGTAAAATCTATTTATCTTGACTTTATTTCCTCGCCGTCAGTTTCTCTGTGTGTATTTCTGAGCGGTTGGCTCCGCATAGACAAAGTGAAATGCAAGTCCTATATTCCCCCGAGCACTTGACATTCTGAAAGTAATTCCAAATGTTCTCTGTTGCAACTTTCAGAAGATAGAGAGAGTAATGCCATAAGCCTTACAAGAGCCCCCATGTCTAATAAAGGTTTCAGTCTTCATTCTCCGATTAATGCGGGAGTGAAGCTGAAGGGGGTAATTATTCCATTGTAAAACCCGAACGTGAACCCATGGGACTTTACCATGACAACAAAAGAACAAGGTCATGTACAAGTGTGAGTGTCAGTGCATTTCAATAGAGTGAAGGATTTTATAGTATTAGATTGAAAATTAATCTGCCCTGATGGGGTAAATGAGTATTTGATTGGTGAATGCATTTCTGTGTTAGGGAGAGCGTTTTCTGATGACGTGTTTGCTGCATTCGTGACGGTGAGTTTGGCTGTGTATGTGTCCTTCAGGTGATGCTCAGTCCGGTCTCAACATGGTGTGCTTCCTGATACCCGCTACAGGAGGCAGAATGTCGATCTGTGCTTTAATTGATCCACAGACATCCCGGGAAGAGGTGAAGGCGTCTCCATCCAGGTAGGCAGAGAAAGAAGGACACACCTGCCTATCTAAAGCAGTGAATGGTAAAGAGTTGGGAAGTGTGTTACATGGTAGAGAGGGAAGAGTATTTGAATGGCAGAGTTAGTCATACCAATAAAGACTGAATTTACATTTGAAATGCGATGGAAGCAGAGAGAGGGAGGGCGAGAGATATTAAATTCAGCTTTTCCCTCTTCCTTCTGAGAATAAAGGTGACCTCATGTCTTTGAGAACAACAAGGAGAGGGCGGAAAAAAGAACTGATTCTCTTTTGAAAGTGCTTTCCTGTTAGGCAAATCAATTTCAATACTCCATAGGATTTAAAGAAAACACAGGGCTATGCAGTAGATGAACACGCACACAAATTCCAAATGCAAAAAAAAAAGTTTAAGGATTCATGCCAGGCTCAAGTGTCAAGTGAAGTCTTTCCTTCAGCCCAAAAGTTTCCCTATACCTCCATGAAGACAAAACCCAGCGATGATTCATTGAGACATTGAGAAGCGTAATGTAAGATAAATCAAAGTTATTCTCATCCTGCAGAAAACACCGTGAAAGAGTAGCTCCAGCAGCAGTCCCACAGTTACAGTCCTGGTTCAGTAGTCCCACAGTTGCAGTCCTGGTTCAGTAGTCCCACAGTTACAGTCCTGGTTCAGTAGTCCCACAGTTACAGTCCTGGTTCAACAGTCCCACAGTTTACAGTCCTGGTTCAGCAGTCCCGCAGTTACAGTCCTGGTTCAGTAGTCCCACAGTTACAGTCCTGGTTCAGTAGTCCCACAGTTACAGTCCTGGTTCAGCAGTCCCGCAGTTACAGTCCTGGTTCAGTAGTCCCACAGTTACAGTCCTGGTTCAGTAGTCCCACAGTTACAGTCCTGGTTCAGTAGTCCCACAGTTACAGTCCTGGTTCAGTAGTCCCACAGTTACAGTCCTGGTTCAGCAGTTCCACAGTTACAGTCCTGGTTCAGCAGCCCCACAGTTACAGTCCTGGTTCAGTAGTCCCACAGTTACAGTCCTGGTTCAGCAGTTACACAGTTACAGTCCTGGTTCAGCAGTCCCACAGTTACAGTCCTGGTTCAGTAGTCCCACAGTTAGTCCTGGTTCAGCAGTTCCACAGTTACAGTCCTGGTTCAGCAGTCCCACAGTTACAGTCCTGGTTCAGTAGTCCCACAGTTACAGTCCTGGTTCAGCAGTCCCACAGTTACAGTCCTGGTTCAGTCTATTCTCGCTGTGTTTTTGTCAATTTCCTACAAGCTCAGTTTCTGTGTCATGTGACAGATTGACGAAGGGTCGCTCTAGGTCTGCTCGGTTTCCGGTTTTAGTTTCTCACGACTATTAATTACCTCATGGAATTGATTAAGATGTTTGTCATTTGTCGGTCATGAGATATAGTGAACCAGAAAAGCAAAAACAACTCGACACTTAAGGTTCGATACTGGTGGGCAGCAAAGCATGCCAGGAACTGTGTGGCGGTTGTTGAAAGGTCCAAATCAGGATTTATGATGCACATTCACCAAAACAACAGCGGAGCAGCGATGTAAATTTAAGCCATGCCTTGTTTATGGGGGGCCATCACAAGTCTAACAAAAAAGATGGAGTGCATCCATCAGTCGGCTGGGTTTACATGCATCCATGCTTTAATGCACCCGAGAAAATCTTATTTCACAGACTCTGTCATGTTTCAACTCAGTACGGTCCCGCTGAAAAGAAATATGCCCTAAAATTCTAAATTGGAGATATAAGCTGCTTGATTGGAATGATTTATCATCCTATCAATTCAGCTGACTCTGCACATACAAGAAAGTCCACAGAAAAGGAAAGAAAGGTACAGGACCCCCATACACACACACACACGCACGCACGCACAGACGCGCACGCACGCACAGACGCGCACGCACGCACAGACGCGCACGCACGCACAGACGCGCACGCACGCACAGACGCGCACGCACGCACAGACGCGCACACACATTGAACATAGACTGAACATACACACTGGTTCTGTACACCAGGCCTTCAGTGTGTGCTAACAGAGATTAGTGGTCCCTGTCAGCATTTGCACATAGCAGTCTGCTCTAAGTCCTCAGTGGAAATGGGAAACACACAAACACACACACACACACACACACACACACACACACACACACGTACATGCACACACAAACACATGTGGCCAGCAGGCCTGGAATGAGGGCACACGCTTCATTAAAGACTGATTCATACGGAGCGGTGGTCTGATCTGAACAGAAAATAAAGGGCAGAGCTGTAATGATGTGGCCTCTTTCAGAAGGAGAGCCAGTCAAATGCCAACTCAATTTTACCGGCGTGATGGAGACGCAAAGGACGGTGAATATTCAAAGCCATCACAGCGTTTGGCTCCGATTTACTTCTCTTTACATATTCAGCTTCTCCGTGTATCAGGACTGGAATCACACTGGCGATCACTTCATCTCACCGTGATGGCTCTGTAAGGTATTCCTGACTGAGCCTCTTACAGATGAACAGAGAGTAATGATAATGATTAGAAGGTCTCGTGACAGCGACAGTCAGTGACCTTAAAAATTAAACGGAGGCTTCACAAGACACCGTATGAGCTCTCTCTCTCTCTCTCTCTCTCTCTCTCTCTCTCTCTCTCTCTCTCTCTCTCTCTCTCTCTCTCTCTCTCTCTCTCTCTTCCTGCTTTTTCTCTCTTTCTTTCTTGCTCACTTTCCCCGTCTCTCTGCCTGTCAATATTTTGTCACTCTTTCTCTTCCACACTTCTCTCTCCCTTTCTCTTGCTGTCTGTCTGAGTGAAGGCTGTGAGGCAGCCCCCCCCCCCCCCCCCCGGGCGGTGAACCAAAGTGTGGCAATGGAAATCCATAGCGACAGATCCAGTACCGCTGGGTGCTGAGGTGCACACATACTAGCCGCAGATACAGAGGATAGTCAGCACCACCGGTGATCATTAGATGTCAGTCAACCCTAAAGGTGGTCATTAGAGACTTGTCGGCACCAATGCCGGTCAGTAGGTGCCCGCAGGTACTGAAGCTGGTCTGGCAATAGAAGTAATGGAAGCCAGGTCAACAGCGTGGTGCTTATAAGAAGCCGGGAGAAAGCAATGCCATTTGTGATTTCTACTATCTCAGCGGTGCAATAGACCCCTGTAAAATCTTATAAACTTGACCCACCTCATATAGCCTTTAGTAACTTTATCAACACCCTGAGATTTAAAAGTAATCCCATTGGATTACTTTCTCCTTTCCACATCCATTCAAATTTGGCCTCGTAGGAACAGATGTTTTCAGGGGTTACGCTGGAGCATCTGGGACAGGTGTGTCTGACACTGACAAGTGATTTGGGACAGATATATGGGAATGTGAGCAAGTTATTTGGGACAGATATATGGGAATGTGAGAAAGTTATTTGGGACAGATACAGTATATGGGAATGTGACCAAGTGATTTGGGACAGATATATGGGAATGTGACCAAGTGATTTGGGATGGCTGTGTTGGACTGTGATTCAGCAGTGTCTGAGAGTGATTTGGAACTGGTGTGCGGGGTCAGTAATGAATGATTTGGAAGAGGAGGCTGGGACGGTGGAAATGTAATTTGAGTCAGTTGTTCTGTGTTTCTCTGCTCTAGTCTTTCAGAACACCCAGCTCATGCACACTATTTTATTTTCCAGCCACATCAGTTTACTCGAATTTTCTCCGAAACAATTTCAGTTTCAATTTCTTTGCATATAAATCAATGTTCTGATTCCAGGTCCCAGAAATCAGTTACATCCATGTAGAAACTAACCCTGCACAATAGCTGAAATTAAACCCGCGAGAAACATGTTGTAAATATTGGTATAATTAAAGTTTTTTTTAATTTATTTTTTTTAAAAATGTTTGTGATTGAAACATGTAGTCATGTAAGTGAATGCACATGCACATAAGTACATTATATAATGTAAGTGAAGGTATGCACATAACCTCCACAATACAATTCTATTTTCCCACAAACTCTTAAATCATTCAGGAGCTCGGCGGGTTTGGCTTGTCCGAGTCATTCAGGAGCTCGGCGGGTTTGGCTTGTCCGAGTCATTCAGGAGCTCGGCGGGTTTGGCTTGTCCGAGGAAGATGCTGAATGGTGTGTGACAGGTCTGCCCTGGGACACGTCCACATGTATAATATCCTTCCTAATATCCTGCCTCTTCCAATTTCTCTGGGAATTGACCATACTCATGAAACAAGGTTATGCATACAAAGGGTTTATTCAATTTCTCTGGGATTGATTTTGTCCATCGGATGCGCGAGGCGTCCAGACTTGTAGGAGGCGAAGGGAAGAGACACCCAAGCCCTTTGAAGCCCAGTTTTCTGAGTCCTAAAATCTCTTTAAGGTGTGTGTGTGTGTGTGTGTGTGTGTGTGTGTGTGTGCGTATGTGTGTGTGAGTGTGTGCGTGCGCGCGCGTGTGTGTGTGCGTATGTGTGCGTATGTGTGCGTGTGTGTGTGTGTGTGTGCGTATGTGTGTGTGTGTGCGTGCGCGTGTGTGTGTGTGTGTGTGTGTGTGTGTGCATATGTGTGCGTATGTGTGCGTACGTGTGTGTGTGCGTATGTGTGTGTATGTGTGCATATGTGTGTGTGTGTGTGTGTGTGTACACATCCTCCTCCTCTCACTTTCTCTCTCCCCTATCTCTCTCCCCTATCTCTCTCTCATTTCTCTCCTCTCTCTCTCTCTCTCTCCCTACCCTCTCTCTTTCCCCTCTCTCTCTCTCCTCTCTCCCTTTCGCTCTCTCTCTCTGTGACAGCCCGGCTCATTAATGATGCAGGACCTCACCGCGTTTATCACGCCATCGGCTGGTCTTTGTGTGATCTTCCATGAAATTAAAGTTGTTTAAGCTCGTGTTTAATCGGGGCGCGTTGAAAAGTGCTGTGTTGACAGAACATTCACGAGACGTTGGGAGTGCATGGGAGCAGCAGCCATTCATAATGGTGAGAATGATATTAGAATAATTAAAACCACAGGTGCTGCTCTCCCGGTGCACGGCAGTGGGCCTACATGCCTTCATCCCCTCAGTCCTCCAACATCCATTTGCATTGTTTACAGTCTGGTGGAGATAAGTTATCTTGGGGTCAAAATGGCCAGGTAAATGAACCACAACAACAAAATCTAAGTTAGTGTTCTCTTCATCTGAACTTATCTGGGGAGGGTGGATTAGTAACCAAGCAAGGACATACCCACTTATGGGGTCAAAGGATTTATGTAAAATAACAGTAAAAAACAATAACGAAAACAAAAAAACATTACTATACAATATTCATAAAATATGATGATGACAGCACTGGCAGGTGACTTTTTGATGCTTTAAAGTTTACTGTCCAGAGTCATGGCAATGGGTGAGTATGTTTGTGTATGTGTTTGTGTTGTTCACCCCCCCCCCCCCCAAAACAAAGGACTTTATTTTGGGGGGGGGGGGGTGCATGTCATGTAATGGATTATGCTTTGCTCTTCTAATCATCATTGAGTTGCAGTAAATTAATTTCTTGTGGGAGGACTTGGTGGTCAGTTTCAAAAAGAATCCAAACTAAGATTGATCCTTTCACAGGTGATAGGCAATAGATTGAGCAGTGTCTTTAGCCTTGAGGAGTCAAGGGGACTTGACTTGACTCTACGAAAGGTTGAAAAAAAGAGACCACCCCAATTCTGAAAAGCGTCTTTAGATGACCTCTAGATGGCACTGCAGTCAAGAGCAACACACGCGCAACGTTGCAGGGTCGGAGAAGGATGGAGTCCAGAATACTTTCACTCTTTACCTGCACACACCTCCTCCCGCACAGTGGAATCTCCCAAAACCCTACACCAAATTTCCTGAAGTTAAATGAGGTGCTGACGTGAACTGTCTAAATAAACTACAAATCTGGAACTAATAACACCCTGACGTACTGTATATTTTGTTTTTGCATTCCAATCCATATTGCACCTTGGAGGGGGAAAAAAACTGTGCCAAATATGCTACTTAACACAATTCCACAGGCTGTAATTGGACATTTTTCCTCATTTGCATGAACTGTGCGCCAGCCGACCCATGCTCTGCCCCCCCCCTATCGTCTGCACGGGGCTCTACTCGTATACTATGAGGAGATGCAGCACAGAAATGAAGTGTGACAGCTTGGCAGGCCCCTGCACCAGACATTTAACACTCCCCTTTCCAGGGTGACAGCGTGTCATCTCTGGAGAGACCCCCCCCCCCCCCCCCTCACCCAACCTTCTTTCTCCCTGTCCCTCCCTCCCTCCCATCCACCCCTCCATTCTCTCCCTCTCTCTCTCCCACCCACCTCCCTTTCTCTCCCCTCTCCCCCCCGCCCCTTTCTCTCCCTGTCCCTCTCACTCTCTCTCTCTCTCCCTCCCTCCCAGCCTCTCTCTCTCATCCCATCTCCTCCTCTGTGATTGGCCAGGGGGGGTTCTCTCAGAATACGCTGCCCCAGTCGAGAGCCGTCCGTGGTCCCCTGCACCCTGACGTTCAGAAGCCAGCTCTCTCGGCTGTTGGGATAGTGACGAGGGAAAAGATCCGGCCTTATTAAATTAAGAGTTATGGTCTCTCTCTGCCCCCGTCAGCTCCAGTACCCATGATGCTCTCAGTGGCTTTTTGCCCCCAGCGCTCCCAAGGGCTGTTTCTAGACTGCTTTGATTGGGGGGGGGCATGAAGAGTTGCTGGATTTGGCTTTAGGGGGGGGGGCAATGCTCCCCCTAGAAACAGCCCTGGCGCTCCCTCCCCATTCCTCCTTTGTCTTGAGTAGTACAGTCCAGTGACAGTCCCTTGATTGTTGGACTTTTCCCAGGTCTATACACACACACACACACACACACACACCACACACACACACACACACACACATATACAAACACACACGCATAAACACGTACATGCACACACATACTTATTATGCATCCATTATCTAACCTGCTTATTCCTCCTCAGGGACACAGGGGGGGCAGTGGGGCTGGAGTCTTTCCCAGCATGCATTTGGCGAGAGGCAGGAATACTCCCTGGACGAGTCACCAATCCATCGCAGGGCCCGTACACCGTTCACTCACACACTCTCTGCGTACACATACCTAAGGGGAATTTAGAGTCTCCAATTAGCCTAACCTGCATGTCTTTTGCACTGTGGGAGGAAACCAGAGTATCTGGAGGAAACCCACACGAACACGGGGATAACATTCAAACTCCACACAGAAAGGCCCCTGACCTGGATTCGAACCCAGGACCATCTTGCGTGAGGTGACAGTGCTATCATACATATTATCTAAAAGTAATTTTATTTCATCACTCTGTCTCTCGTTCTCTCTCACCACATCCCTAAGGTTTTTGAAAAACCAGCTGTCACAACGGCTGTCTAGTTTCCCTATGAAAAGGTCACGGCTCCCCTCGCTCCATCACAGATGGGGGGAAATAGCAGACGGTGCCTGTCGCCGTCCGTCTCGCTAGATCTCCCTGTCCTGGAGGTGCCTCAGGTAACCCTCGTGACCTTGCTGCTCTTGGCCACGTATGTTACTTGGTAGGAACGTTTCGGCCTGATGGACAGCATGGTAGAGCATCGGGATACAGATGCACCAGGGGGTTCTAGGCTTGAATCCTGGGGATAAGACCCTGTGGTTTTACTAAGTGTAGAACTAATGATCCTTTGAAAATCAAATTCATAGCATAGGACAATATTTGTCTTACCAATGGAAACAGTTCAATTCCTTGGGAAAAAAAAAAATTAATCGTGATCAAAATCAAAAAAATCATGATATTGGAAGGTAAAGGTATCACACAAAGTTTATATCTGATCAGTTTATTGTATGATTCTTTGCAGGTTTTTGTACTGCTTACTTCATAATTAAAAAAACTGCAACTGAGCATAATTAAACATATTATGCATATTTTAGACCCTCAGCACAATCGCTACGAAGGGCCGAATGTAGCTAGATTTACATAGTATATATATATATATATATATATATACACTATCACATCATTTTATTGCTGCATAACGTTGCTGAGCCTAGACCTGACCAATTGAAGCAACCCCAGATCTTAACACTACCTCCAGAGGTTTGTACAGTGGGCACTATGCATGACGAGTGCAACAGCGACTTTTTTTTTGGCCAGGCAGTGTATATATATATGTTTATTATTATTCATTGGCAGGATAAGCCCCTTAAGATGTCACATCTCGTATTTGAGGGGGTTCTAAATATCCTACATATTTTCGAGGGGGTCCTACATATCACTGTGTTCGTAAAGCAACCATTGAATAAAAAGTAAATCGAGGAGCATTGCCCAGAAGATTAATATACAGTTAAAAGAAAATTTGTTTAAGAGAAGATATAAGTGCTTATATATAAGTGCTTCATTGAAGCAAGCCATTGCTAGAAATAGCACGTGGGTGATAAATTGAGTTATTAAGGACATGAAATGGGAGCACAGAATGAAAAAAACAGGCAAATTCAAAGGTTTGTGTTTACTTTTATTTCCGCCAAGTAAAATACATTTATAGCACGCCATGTGCAAGATAAACAAAGGAATATTGTAGCTGGATCCTCAACATGAGTGTCAATGAGCACAGCTCTCTTTCCCCATCGTCTGCCATCACTTTAACAGCCTGCGGACCGCACTGAACTTAGCTAATAATAGCCAGCGCCTGGGTGTGCCACACAGCTTTTCACAGTCTTAATCAGAAGAAGGTGACATTAAATGACATCAGACGCCGCGTCCGCTCTGGTGTTGCATTTTAGTTATGATTATTTACTTATTTAGCTTGACTAATTTTTGCAATAGCCTAATTTTATTTATTTATTTTGTGGCTGTGATCAACTATCATATCATGCTATGCCATTTACTTTATGATAGTAGGCCTACTATTTAATTTTTGGTGTACACACACACACACACACAGCTTATTTGCAGAGAAGCATCTTCAAAAGATACTATAGTAATGATGTATACATTATTAATTACAATAAGAACCATTTGTCATGCAAGCATTCAACATGCAGGAGCTGTACTCCCATTAGTATATGCGCAGTTGACTGTGATCAGATTAATTACTTTTGTGCTCAATAGAAATGAATAAATGAGCATTCCTGAGAGGATAGTGAGAGTGTGTGATAAGATATACACACGTGATATCTACATAGTGTACTTATTAATACTTATTAAACACCGGTCTCTCTTCTGTCTTCTGATGGCAATGATAATAATCATTATGATTTTGGTTAGAATAGAATGCCCTACTGAGTTTATTATTATTATTATTATTGTGGTCAATGATATTTTAAAGAAATCCATAGAAAAACAAATGCAGGCACACTGTAATTAAAAAAATTACAATTTGTCTGATGGTACGATAATGTCAGTGCAATTAAATATGATTAAAATAATACAAACAAAAGATAAAATAAAAAATAATTTACTTTACGATAATGTTAGTGGGCAAGGTTAGGGTTAAGAGCAATGATTCCAAAGCTGGGTTGTTTAGTATGCAGATAACACACTGAACACACCCGTGACTGATCACACTAACAACTGATAGGCAGCTCAACTGAACGGATTAAATAACCAAGATATTCCTGCAAATATTGCTGTTCTTCCATGTGTTTCTGTTATCCAGCAGTTGTTACATGCTACATCTCTCTCTCTCCCCCTCTCATTATTATGTGAGTAGTTGTGATCGGCTGGTTTGGAGAGCAGACATTTATGTCACAGGTCCATGTTTACGAGGGCTCAGTGCTTTTGCCTGGCCCCGTCACTTCCCTGCCCTCCCATCCTGTCTCTCTCTCCCTCTCTCCTTATCCCGTCATTCTTTCTCTCACAGTCTCTCTCCTCCTCCTCCTCCTCCTCCTCTCCCTCCTCCCTCTCTCTCCTCATCAGCATGCAGTTACATACCTGGCTGGCCGCACGCTGGCAGGAGCCAAAGTTGAGAGATGGGATTGCATTTTTGTGAAGCGACTGAAAGAGATTAAGTAGCAGGTAAGAAATACGGTCTCCGGCGGGGGTTCGCGACCCCTGTGCAGGGGTCACTGTGTCCCACCGCCAGGGGTCAGCACCCCTGCTTCCCACACCCCACTGAAGGGTGGACACGAAGCAAAGGAGGGGGTCCCAGACACCTGCCATCACCAATAAATGAGATAGGCCGGTGCCTACTGAGGTAATGGGTCCCTGCCATCCCTCTCAGTATGGGGGAGGAGGGCGGTGAGGGCAGGGGGAGATATGGAAGGGTGCCTTTGCAATAGCACATCTGAAGGCTCCCCTTTCCCCCTCAGAATACAAATGAGGCCTAGTTCTGGTATTGTTGTTATTGGAGTCATAAGACTGGGCTATGGCTGACTCTCTCTGGGGGGGTCAGGGCTGTGTTCAGTCAGGTGATGCTTAGAAAGAGGAGGGAGGAAGAGGATTCTGCTGGGGATCAGACAACATCCCAGAACACTTGTAACTGAAGTGGCTTTTTATCTGATTGACATACACAACGCATATGGCTTGTGAAATGAAGCTAAATACAATTTATATTTCAAAGTAATAGATAAATGTAGAGCAACATTGCTGTGCTTATTGTTTTTAAAATTCTAATTCATCATTATGAAACTGAACTCTCGCTCGGTTCCTTTGATTACTAATTTAGACATACTAACTCACAGCAGCACTTAATGAGATTTTTTACGACTGTAATCAAAACATCATCTATCCAAATTTTGATTTAAATAAAGTAATGATTTTCATTAAAGAATTCCAGCTGGCCATGATTGAAGTAGCAACAGGGGTCTTTTGATCTTTGAAATTGATTATATTACACTACCAAAAATTTGTTTCTCTACAACAGTGACAGTTAATGCGTAAGCACATAGCTGTGATTTTGTGTACAACTCTAGATAGTCATTAGTTCTTGGACCTAACGTTTACACATAAACCAAAGAGATTATGACTTTCCTCCTAAGCCTCTCGTTGACCCGTTCATGTCCAAACATTTCTAGTCCAGCCCATAGAACTAAATAAGAGTTTAGTCCAGGGTTTAGTCCACAGAACCGTGGTTCTATTTTACCTGCTGTCACTTAATCTAGCGTTGTCACAATGGCTCTCGCGAGAGTTCACGTCTCCATAGAGACGCCCATACACAAGCGTTGCCTGGTTCACTAACTTATTGTTGAAGTCAACGTAAGATAACGTTAAAAAGAACGCTTTTGTCCACAGTTTAAGGAAACAATCAGGACAACTTTGAGGTAAATACCTAGATTAATTGTTGATTGTTAATTATATGCACCTTGCTTTGAAATTATGATGGCTACGTTTGGTATTTTAAATATCTGGCAAAGGTAATTTCATTTTCAATGTGCTTCCTGTCAAAAACGGGTGTAAAACCTAAAAGTCACAAGCTAACGTTACTGCTAGTCGCACATAACAAGCAAACGTTCACAATTAAAACATCAAACAACAACAGCAGAAGCTATTTATTCAGCTTTAACTGGGTTTGTTATGTGGTCCATTCAAAGCATTTAACGTTACTACGTTAGCTAGCTTGCTATCTAATGTAATGTTAGGCGATAACTAACTTATCAGTTGAAGCTGACCAGTAAGTTAACGTAATAACGTTACTCAGCACACATAAGTTAAGCCTAACACGTTACTCAGCATTTGATAAGCCTAACACGGCAGGTAATGTTAACGTTAGTTAGCAACGTACAATAAATCACGTTTTTCAAGGTGGCTATAAGTTATCTATTTGGCTGAACATTAACGATAGAATTAATTTTTTGTTTGATATTTACCATGTGTTTTATGAGGGATTTGATCTTACCAGCACTCATGTTAATCGTGTTTTTATTATAGGAAGGAATAAACTCGAAAGACATACTTGGAATCCAATGTCAAGAACAGACATGAATTTAAATTATTTTGTGGTTGTTCCCAACAATCCCACATCAATGAAGATGAAAGGCAGGTCTGTGCATCAATGTGTCTGTATCTGTGTTATTTCTGTAGATAACTTTAAATCAAGGTCAAACAAATAAATAAGTAAATAAAGGTTGCACCATAATACAGCTTATATGTGCTCAATTACAATTTTATCTGCTAAATACATCCTCCAAAATAACCTAATAAAGGAAAAAAAAAAGGTATTGAATAGTTTTTCAATTAAGTATTGGAAATCTCACTGAATCAGTGACCTTTATTCTGAGCTGTACATATTCCTCTTCGGCTTTCCTCAGACTGTGTGCTGGGGCACATTTGGGAGGTGTATTGACTGAGAAGTGGTCTGGTGTTCTTCCCTAGGAACCTTCCAGAGGTGCAGCTGGACGCTGTGCAGCTGGATCAAGAGAGCAGAATCATTGAGTGCCGTCTGCAGCAGCTACGAGAGGACATGAGCCGGGAGAAAGAGGAGAGAGAGTGAGTGAGGAGGAGTAGAGAGTGAAGAGGGCAGAAATGGTGGAGGGGGAGTGAGAGAGAGAGAGTGAGTGAGTGAGGAGGAGAGAGAGAAGAGGGAACAAAAGGCAGAGGGGGTGTGAAAGAGTGAGGGAGGAGGAGTAGAGAGTGAAGAGGGCAGAAATGGTGGAGGGGGAGTGAGAGAGAGTGAGTGAGTGAGGAGGAGAGAGAGAAGAGGGAACAAAAGGCAGAGGGGGTGTGAAAGAGTGAGGGAGGAGGAGTAGAGAGTGAAGAGGGCAGAAATGGTGGAGGGGGGAGTGAGAGAGAGAGAGAGTGAGTGAGGAGGAGAGAGAGAAGAGGGAACAAAAGGCAGAGGGGGTGTGAAAGAGTGAGTGAGGAGGAGGAGGAGGAGGAGGAGAGAGAGAAGAGGGCAGAAATAGGGGGGGGGGGAGTGAGAGAGAGTGAGTGAGGAGGAGAGAGAGATGAGGGCAGAAATAGGGGGGGGGGGTGAGTAATGGGAGTGAGAAACCAGAGGACAAGGCAAAACTGGAGTAAGAAGAGAAGGATTGAGAAAGGATGTAAGTGAGAAAGGAGAGATTGTGAGAAAGGGAAGCATTGTGTGAAAGGGAGAGAAAGAGGAGGAAGAGAGAAAGAAAGATAGAGGGAAGAACTGAGAGGAGAAAAGAAGGAATAAGCAGCAGTAAGAAATGGTATTGCATTATAGGGACAGAAGATGGAGGAGAAAACTGTGTGTGTGTGTGTGTGTGTGTGTGTCTTAGTGAGCGAAGGAGCGAGTGTGTGTGTGCGTGCGTGCGTGCGTGTGTGTGATGGAAATTACAAGGTGAGTGATAGATGCAGCCTTACACCCCAAGGTAAAACTAATATTGCTCTAACACAGTGAGGCTATTCTAACATGAGCTATTCTGGGTAGTATTAATGCAGCATCTATGGTTATTCAGATGTTTCTCAATAGGAGAGCGGTGATGAACATTAAGAGAAGATGTCAGTAATGACCTTCACTGTGTTGAGATTAGACCCATATCCCAAGGAGCCAGGAGGAATTGAGTTACCCATTCCTGATTCAGCCCTGCATATTCTGTGGCAGACATTTTGAGAGAAATTAAGTTTGCTTGGGGCTAAAAGGGGGTGAAACATTATTTTTCCCTCAAAACAAACAAATCACAAGAATTATTAATGCATTTGTTTTTCAGCACACCCTTCTTTCCATTAATAACGTTAAGATTTGACCCATGGGCCACAGCTATGTAAATTATGGACAGGCCCTTTCGTGTGTAAATCTGAGTAGACGACGGTATAACTCACGCGGAGAGGAACCGACAGCCACAAGGCAGACTGCATACATCATGCTCTCTGAGTCGCGCGCGCACACACTCAATCATAATAAATTGCGTCGGAAATCTGGGGGGAAATAAACACCAAGGTGAGTTTGTCTCAACATAACACGTATGCTTTGTTGCCGTGAAATTCATACATCACCACGTGCAAGTTAACGCCGGGTAATGGGATGAAGATGTATCCGGGATGCGTTCTCGCATAGAGCACTTCCCGGGAAGCGCACCGCTAATTAAAAAAACTCACGCCTCACGCATTGCGGATATTGAAACGGCGGCCTTGGATTACAAACAAATACGCGCGGAAGCGGTGAAGTACCGCGACGGTAAGGGGGCAGGTCGCCGACTGATGTCGGGAAAATGAAAGTGCAAAAGGGGCAACGCATTCCAATCATATTCCCGCTTATAAAGAGGACGTTCACCGTCTGCGCCCCATCCCGTAAAACAGCGGCTCGGCTTTCCCGGGCTGCGGAGGTGCGCTGAACCCGCGTTGCCGTGGGCGTGGCACGTCGTTATTTATCTTGCGCTCCCATGTTCGCGCGCTTGTTAAAGGATGCCAATGACCTTATGTTGCTGGCAGTTACTGATGCATTTTGTGCTGAGGTGCACACCATGCCTGCAGTATGTAAAATAAGGAGAAGCTCCATGCTGAGTCCAGTATGGAGATGTACTGTGCTGTGTAGCCTGTTTGCGCTGTTGAAATTCACTGTTTTTTGCATTACACTAGGATGCCGTTCCAGGGTTCTGCACCAACTGACAGCCTCATCCTCCCCTCGTCTAATCTCAAAATGATCGCTTTGTCTTCCTTCCCTCTTCTGCCCGAGCTAATCTCCCTCCTTTTTTATTGCTTCCGTTCTCGCCTCCTTATCTCGCCTCCTTACTGAGGCCAGATCCCAAAATAAGGCAAGGCGACGCTAAGCTGTGCTGTGAGATAGGAAAATGAGGTCTGAGGCCCATGCTAAAGTTGAGAGATACTCAAGAACACAGCCATCATGGCTTTATTTACCTGTTACCATGGCAACTGGCATTATGTGAATTTTTGGTTTGCTTTCTGATGATGAGCCAGAAAGGCAGGTCAAGGGTGCCTCAGTGTACACGTTTACATTCCTGGATTAGCCTCAGTGTGGCATCACGCAGTTGCTCTGACCCAGTAGACCTTGGGCACCATGGCAGGCAGAGCTGGGTGACTGAGCTCCTTGGTGATGCACTCGAGCAGATAAACAACTCACGGCCAAAAGCAGGCTTCAGCAAGGAGACGTGACGAACCGTGCTGCTTATTCCTTTAATTATGAATAAGCCCTTCAACAATATTTGATCACTTTAGGCACAGTATTTGCTTATTTTGATGTGTGGTTGCTTGCTTGTGAGTGTTATTTGGTGTGTCTGTGCGTGTGCGTATGTATTTCAGTGCGATGACCTCACTCGGGTGTGTGTGGGAGAAGGAGGGGGGGGGGTCACATGACACCTCTCGTGAGACATTCTCTGCGATGATGTAATGCAGTCGACTCGGCTCACGGTTTGTGCTTCGTCACAAGGACACAGTGTTAGCCGCTGCTGCTGTGGCTAGCTCAGCGCAGAGCAATGTGTTTACTCTCTCTCATTACCCGATGCTACGCTCCACCCTCGCTGCTCACAAAACCTCCCTACCTCTCCGTAGCCATTCATCTAAACCTCAGGGTCTGCTCCTTTCAGTGCCACAGACGAGAAATCCCGCGCTTCAATACATTACCTCGCGCTCAACGAGAACGCCCAAGGGCTCCATCATCCAACATGTCATTTCTTTGAACGGTCTAGCGAGAGTAACATTGTGCACGCTCTTTCCTCTGTTCAGAAAGTCGGGTGGGTTTCGCTGGAAGTCGGTAAAAGCCCCTTCGCACGGCGTGACCAAAGCCAAGGAGAACAGCTTTCAAAAGGCAAGTCCCTTCAGAATCACACACTTTAACGATGCCCCCCCCAAGCCATTTAACCGAGACCGCGGGTTGTGTAAACACGCCCAGGTAAAGAAAGAGGTCTGTGTACACTCCAGAGCGGGGATCGGACACAGGCTGGAGAGCCACTGCAATCCAGGCCGGGAATTCTCCAGGTCCGAACCACAAAGACAAAAAAACAAACAAATATTCACGATACCCACAGACCAAAAGGCACTGCAGTCCAGTGAAGATTACATTGCTGTTTTAAGCTGAACGTACAGTGGCACCTGAAAGTATTCATACCCCTTCACTTTTTGCACACTTTATTGTGTTGTAGATTTAATTTTAAATGGATAAAATTGCCATTTTTGCCCATCAATCTACACTCAATAACCCATAATGAATTGGGGGGTGAGACTAGATTCAGCTGTAAATTACACTGGTACAGTATGGAACACATGGCTGGCTAAATGGCTGTAAGTCATCAAGGGTCTAAGGCAGGGGTAGGGAACCCTGGTCCTGGAGAGCCGCAGGGTCTGCTGGTTTTTGTTTTCACCTTAAATACAGCAACTACTTAGACCAAAGAACCAGGTGAGGTCAGTTAACTGTGTAATCAACTGCTTTAATTGATCAATTAAGTGGCGAGTAACAACTAAAACCAGCAGACCCTGTGGCTCTCCAGGACCAGGGTTCCCTACCCCTGGTCTAAGGTATGAAACGAGCCCCAAACCATCACTCTGCGGCCAGATATGGAGTAGATGTGGATGGATCACTTTAAGGGTTGTTTCTCTTGACTTTTTTCCCCATAGAGTTCTATAGGAGAATGGAGAAAATAACCCTTGCAGTGATCCATCCACATCTACTACATATCTGACAACAGAGTGATGGTTTGGGGCTCGTTTGATAGCTCAGACCCTTGATGACTTACAGCCATTTAGCCAGCCATGTGTTCCATACTGTACCAGTGTAACTTACAGCTGAATCTAGTCTCACCCCCCAATTTCCATAGAGATCAATTCAAATGCAGAGAGGTTATAGTATCGCTTGTAACAGTACCTGAAAATAAGATATAGAGAGTCTTTTGATGTTGATGGGTCACAGACTTCAGGAAGTAACAGCATGCAAAGGATATGCGACTAAATATTAAATATGATACTTTAAAAATATGTTATAGAAAAGGGTATAAATACTTATGTAAATGAGAGATTTCAGTTTTAGGTTTTTAATACATTTGCAATAATTTCTAAAAACACGTTTTCTCTTTGTCATTATGGGTTATTGAGTGTAGATTGATGGGCAAAAATGGCAATTTTATCCATTTAAAATGACATCTGCAACACAATAAAGTGTGCAAAAAGTGAAGGGGTATGAATACTTTCAGGCGCCACTGTAAATGCACTTGTTTCACGGCAGAATATTGGCGGTACATTCTGTAATGCACTTTTTAATGACTGGTTCTCTCCAGCTGTCAGCAGGGAAGGTGAAGATGAGGGTGCTTAAAGGCGAGCCAGAAGGTACGTACAGCGTGCCAAGCGTCCGGCTCTATGGGGAAACGCAGCTAGATTTCGTACTCAACCTTGTTTACAGAGCTGGGGAAATTCAGGTCAAGGCTGTGCCCGGAGGGCAGTTGAAGCCGTGCGGTCTGACCTCTGACCTTTGTACCATGTCTGTTCCGTGAGCAGAGCCGGGCAGGCCGACGGGGAAGCCGCCAAGGCCGCCGCTGGTGGAGCAAGCGGCCAGCAGGAAGCCCAGGCTGAAGGGGAAGCCCTGCGGTCAGTGTGAGGCCAGGGCGGCCAGGCTGGTGGGTGGCTCCTTTTTAAAATCCCTCTACTACCTGTATAGTGCTTCTGCTGCTGGCCCTGCGCATACATGCTGTATGAATTAGTGAGAGTGCCTGGGGCTGGAAGTTAATCTCCCTCTGCCAGGGAAGCGCATCGCTACTGAAGAGCTACTGAAGAGTCCTGCTTCTTCTTCTCCTCGTCATCCACTCCACCTGCGTAGCTAATGTGCCGTCAACTCCAA
The DNA here is from genome assembly GCA_029718625.1 of Synaphobranchus kaupii. Taxonomy (NCBI): domain Eukaryota; kingdom Metazoa; phylum Chordata; class Actinopteri; order Anguilliformes; family Synaphobranchidae; genus Synaphobranchus; species Synaphobranchus kaupii. Next base: position 9,719,260 of record CM056378.1, read on the forward strand.
TTCACTCCAATCTGATTGTTCCCTCCATTCTCACTCAGAGCTAACAGCTTATCACCACCTACTCCACCCTCACAGCTAACAGCATTATCACCACCTACTCCACCCTCACAGCTAACAGCATTATCACCACCTACTCCACCCTCACAGCTAACAGCATTATCACCACCTACTCCACCCTCACAGCTAACAGCATTATCACCACCTACTCCACCCTCACTGCTAACAGCATTATCACCACCTGCTCCACCCTCACAGCTAACAGCATTATCACCAGCGACTCCACCATCACAGCTACCAGCATTATTACCACCTACTCCACCCTCACAGCTAACAGCATTATCACCACCTACTCCACCCTCACAGCTAACAGCATTATCACCACCTACTCCACCCTCACAGCTAACAGCATTATCACCACCTACTCCACCCTCACAGCTAACAGCATTATCACCACCTACTCCACCCTCACAGCTAACAGCATTATCACCACCTGCTCCACCCTCACAGCTAACAGCATTATCACCACCTACTCCACCCTCACAGCTAACAGCATTATCACCACCTACTCCACCCTCACAGCTAACAGCATTATCACCACCTACTCCACCCTCACAGCTAACAGCATTATCACCACCTGCTCCACCCTCACAGCTAACAGCATTATCACCACCTACTCCACCCTCACAGCTAACAGCATTATCACCACCTACTCCACCCTCACAGCTAACAGAATTATCACCACCTGCTCCACCCTCACAGCTAACAGCATTATCACCACCTACTCCACCCTCACAGCTAACAGCATTATCACCACCTACTCCACCCTCACAGCTAACAGCATTATCACCACCTACTCCACCCTCACAGCTAACAGCATTATCACCACCTGCTCCACCCTCACAGCTAACAGCATTATCACCACCTACTCCACCCTCACAGCTAACAGCATTATCACCACCTACTCCACCCTCACAGCTAACAGCATTATCACCAGCGACTCCACCCTCACAGCTAACAGCATTATCACCAGCGACTCCACCATCACAGCTAACAGCATTATCACCACCTACTCCACCCTCACAGCTAACAGCATTATCACCAGCGACTCCACCATCACAGCTAACAGCATTATCACCAGCGACTCCACCATCACAGCTAACAGCATTATCACCACCTACTCCACCCTCACAGCTAACAGCATTATCACCAGCGACTCCACCATCACAGCTAACAGCATTATCACCACCTACTCCACCCTCACAGCTAACAGCATTATCACCAGCGACTCCACCATCACAGCTAACAGCATTATCACCACCTACTCCACCCTCACAGCTAACAGCATTATCACCACCTACTCCACCCTCACAGCTAACAGCATTATCACCAGCGACTCCACCATCACAGCTAACAGCATTATCACCAGCGACTCCACCATCACAGCTAACAGCATTATCACCACGTGCTCCACCCTCACAGCTAACAGCATTATCACCACCTACTCCACCCTCACAGCTAACAGCATTATCACCACCTGCTCCACCCTCACAGCTAACAGCATTATCACCACCTACTCCACCCTCACAGCTAACAGCATTATCACCACCTACTCCACCCTCACAGCTAACAGCATTATCACCACCTGCTCCACCCTCACAGCTAACAGCATTATCACCACCTACTCCACCCTCACAGCTAACAGCATTATCACCACCTGCTCCACCCTCACAGCTAACAGCATTATCACCACCTACTCCACCCTCACAGCTAACAGCATTATCACTAGCGACTCCACCATCACAGCTAACAGCATTATCACCACCTACTCCACCCTCACAGCTAACAGCATTATCACCACCTACTCCACCCTCACAGCTAACAGCATTATCACCAGCGACTCCACCCTCACAGCTAACAGCATTATCACCAGCGACTCCACCATCACAGCTAACAGCATTATCACCACCTACTCCACCCTCACAGCTAACAGCATTATCACCACCTACTCCACCCTCACAGCTAACAGCATTATCACCAGCGACTCCACCATCACAGCTAACAGCATTATCACCAGCGACTCCACCATCACAGCTAACAGCATTATCACCACGTGCTCCACCCTCACAGCTAACAGCATTATCACCACCAACTCCACCCTCACAGCTAACAGCATTATCACCACCTGCTCCACCCTCACAGCTAACAGCATTATCACCACCTACTCCACCCTCACGGCTAACAGCATTATCACCACCTACTCCACCCTCACAGCTAACAGCATTATCACCACCTGCTCCACCCTCACAGCTAACAGCATTATCACCACCTACTCCACCATCACAGCTAACAGCATTATCACCACCTACTCCACCCTCACAGCTAACAGCATTATCACCACCTACTCCACCCTCACAGCTAACAGCATTATCACCAGCGACTCCACCCTCACAGCTAACAGCATTATCACCAGCGACTCCACCTTCACAGCTAACAGCATTATCACCACCTACTCCACCCTCACAGCTAACAGCATTATCACCAGCGACTCCACCATCACAGCTAACAGCATTATCACCACCTACTCCACCCTCACAGCTAACAGCATTATCACCACCTACTCCACCATCACAGCTAACAGCATTATCACCACCTACTCCACCCTCACAGCTAACAGCATTATCACCACCTACTCCACCCTCACAGCTAACAGCATTATCACCAGCGACTCCACCATCACAGCTAACAGCATTATCACCAGCGACTCCACCCTCACAGCTAACAGCATTATCACCACCTACTCCACCCTCACAGCTAACAGCATTATCACCACCTACTCCACCCTCACAGCTAACAGCATTATCACCACCTGCTCCACCCTCACAGCTAACAGCATTATCACCACCTACTCCACCCTCTGTATAGTGAGACTGCACATTCCCCACTAGGGCTGGGCGATGTCCAGATAGTAGAATGAACCTCAAAGATAACGTAGGAGCTGTAGGGCTCTAGGGCCCCACCTGCTGGCCGAACAACTTTACCCAACCTGCTATTTTCAAAGAATAAATTGACATTTCATGAAATAATTTTTTACTGTATTTGTATAGTGTCATCAACAAAATAAAGGTACGGCAACGTACACTGGTGTGTTCCTTAACTAAGCTCCCGGTCAACTTCCACAGACTCACAGGTGCCGTATTTTCAAATTATTAATTATTATTTTTTTAAATGACATATTATTAATTATTCCCTCACCCCGACCTGTGAGTCTGTGGAACAGGTTTGCAGTGGGCTGATTACATTTGAAATAGAATGCCAGATAGGTTTACTCTGATTCCATACAATTCCATGTAATTGTCCATAGCCCTATGGCAATTTTCTTGTCGCAAAAATGTGCCAGTTCAATTTTAATTTAAAAATTGGAATATTTTATTCTTAAAAAACATTTAATTAACCATGCAGCCCTCTCCTGGTCTTGGCTGTTATGTACTTCAGTTCTGCGCTCCATTTTGGTTTAATTCTTGCCATTTTGCTTTAGCTTGTTCTATTTTTTTATTTATTTTTACTTTTTAATTTAATATGTAATAGCCTGTACTGGCGTTACTGCCAATTGTTATTTTTCTATTGAGATGAAGCATTGAGTTTTAAGTTGAGCCAACAATATTCAAAATAGAAGTTCACGTGTGGACATTACAACACTGTCCGCTTCACTCATTTGTTTTTATAAATAACCTGTTTTCTAATATATCTTTTTTTTCATTCTCACAGCTAACCCCACCCGCACAATCATCTCCACCATCACTGAACAGTCACGCCTCTCCCGTTTATCCACCCTCACAGCTAACCCCACCCGCACAATCATCTCCACCATCACTGAACAGTCACGCCTCACCCTTTTATCCACCCTCACAGCTAACCCCACCCGCACAATCATCTCCACCATCACTGAACAGTCACGCCTCACCCTTTTATCCACTCTCACAGCTAACCCCACCCGCACAATCATCTCCACCATCACTGAACAGTCACGCCTCACCCTTTTATCCACCCTCACAGCTAACCCCACCCGCACAATCATCTCCACCATCACTGAACAGTCACGCCTCACCCTTTTATCCACCCTCACAGCTAACCCCACCCGCCCAATCATCTCCACCATCACCGAACAGTCACGCCTCACTCTTTTATCCCCCCTCACAGCTAACCCCACCCGCACAATCATCTCCACCATCACCGAACAGTCACGCCTCACCCTTTTATCCCCCCTCACAGCTAACCCCACCCGCACAATCATCTCCACCATCACCGAACAGTCACGCCTCACCCTTTTATCCACCCTCACAGCTAACCCCACCCGCACAATCATCTCCACCATCACCGAACAGTCACGCCTCACCCTTTTATCCACCCTCACAGCTAACCCCACCCGCACAATCATCTCCACCATCACCGAACAGTCACGCCTCGCCCTTTTATCCACCCTCACAGCTAACCCCACCCACACAATCGTCTCCACCATCACCGAACAGTCACGCCTCTCCCGTTTATCCACCCTCACAGCTAACCCCACCCGCACAATCGTCTCCACCATCACCGAACAGTCACGCCTCTCCCGTTTATCCACCCTCACAGCTAACCACACCCGCACAATCATCTCCACCATCACCGAACAGTCACGCCTCACCCTTTTATCCCCCCTCACAGCTAACCCCACCCGCACAATCATCTCCACCATCACCGAACAGTCACGCCTCACCCTTTTATCCACCCTCACAGCTAACCACACCCGCACAATCATCTCCACCATCACCGAACAGTCACGCCTCACCCTTTTATCCCCCCTCACAGCTAACCCCACCCGCACAATCATCTCCACCATCACCGAACAGTCACGCCTCACTCTTGTATCCACCCTCACAGCTAACCCCACCCGCACAATCATCTCCACCATCACCAAACAGTCACGCCTCACTCTTTTATCCACCCTCACAGCTAACCCCACCCACACAATCATCTCCACCATCACCGAACAGTCACGCCTCACCCTTTTATCCCCCCTCACAGCTAACCCCACCCACACAATCATCTCCACCATCACCGAACAGTCACGCCTCACTCTTTTATCCACCCTCACAGCTAACCCCACCCGCACAATCATCTCCACCATCACCAAACAGTCACGCCTCACTCTTTTATCCACCCTCACAGCTAACCCCACCCGCACAATCATCTCCATCATCACCGAACAGTCACGCCTCACTCTTTTATCCACCCTCACAGCTAACCCCACCCGCACAATCATCTCCATCATCACCGAACAGTCACGCCTCACTCTTTTATCCACCCTCACAGCTAACCCCACCCGCACAATCATCTCCACTATCACGAACAGTCACGCCTCACTCTTTTATCCACCCTCACAGCTAACCCCACCCGCACAATCATCTCCATCATCACCGAACAGTCACGCCTCACTCTTTTATCCACCCTCACAGCTAACCCCACCCGCACAATCATCTCCATCATCACCGAACAGTCACGCCTCACTCTTTTATCCACCCTCACAGCTAACCCCACCCGCACAATCATCTCCACCATCACCGAACAGTCACGCCTCACTCTTTTATCCACCCTCACAGCTAACCCCACCCACACAATCATCTCCACCATCACCGAACAGTCACGCCTCACTCTTTTATCCACCCTCACAGCTAACCCCACCCGCAAAATCATCTCCACCATCACCGAACAGTCAAGCCTCACCCTTTTATCCCCCCTCACAGCTAACCCCACCCACACAATCGTCTCCACCATCACCGAACAGTCACGCCACACCCTTTTATCCACCCTCACAGCTAACCCCACCCACACAATCGTCTCCACCATCACCGAACAGTCACGCCACACCCTTTTATCCACCCTCACAGCTAACCTCACCCACACAATCGTCTCCACCATCACCGAACAGTCACGCCACACCCTTTTATCCACCCTCACAGCTAACCCCACCCGCACAATCATCTCCACCATCACCGAACAGTCACGCCTCACTCTTTTATCCACCCTCACAGCTAACCCCACCCGCACAATCATCTCCACTATCACGAACAGTCACGCCTCACCCTTTTATCCCCCCTCACAGCTAACCCCACCCGCACAATCATCTCCACCATCACCGAACAGTCACGCCTCACCCTTTTATTCCCCCTCACAGCTAACCCCACCCACACCAGGGTGCCTTGTGTTTCAGGGTCAGGAGATCTACAAACCTCCTCTGGCATGTAACCAAAAAAGTGTTTTTAATTCCCCTTCACTGCTCTAAAGCCTGTGAGCTGTAAGGCAGCTGAAATAAACATGTATGCCTGTCCCTCGCGTTAGAGGGGTTCTCTGTTTTACAGGAACGCAGCGGTTACTGTGGTGCGTTCTAGCCTGTGCTTTCTCCTCACTCGTCACTGCGTCGTGTTCCATGTCTGCGCAGTCTGTGCCTCTCTGACGAGCGCAGGAAACGCTCGCTGTTTAGCGGGGGTAATGTATGCTTAATGTCAGGCTTAATGTCCCGCGGTGCTTCCTGCTGCCCGGTGGTCTACGTGCGGAGACGCGGAGACGCGCCGGCTCGCCCGCGGGAAAGAGGCGACCGGGGGGCCGATGGAGGCGCCGCCAGCCCGCAGGAACGGACCACGCGGCTCCTCGGTGACTCGCAAAGTCCCTCATCCGCCTCCCCATTAAACTCGCCGGCGAAAGCCAAGCGGGAGCCAGACCGGTTAAATCCCACTTTAGCTCTATTATTTATTCCCGGTCCGATGCGATGAAACGATGCCGTTTTTTATGGGGCCATTAAGCGGCGGTAATGGGCGCAGCTGTGGACCCGGCCCGCGCGCGTCCCTCTTCGCCCAGGCTGCCAACGCTGGCGGGAGGAGACGGGAGGTCGGGCGGGGCCGTGGCCGGCGGACAGCGTGCGTCCGTGTGCGGAGACGGCTTTTTGCCCGTCGTTGGGGTCTGAGACCAGAGTGAGGCCATCCAGCTGAACAGGAGGCATTCAGCCCATGGAGAAGGGGATGTTTTAGGGGTGGCTGAGTGCGAGTCAGGGTGTTTGACCTCCAACAATCCTCATGCCTGGACACATACGTTCACACAAACACAAATGCACACACGCAGACACACACTCAGCTGTCTGTCCACTTACAGCTTCTGTTAGCTCACATGGGCTGCCTGGGTAATTTACTCTTTTAGAAGAAATAATGAGCTCCCCCAAGATCGGCCTCATTTTTATCACAAATATGCACACTGTGGTATTATGTTCATTTTATATTTATCACTCTCAGGTTTGTTCTCAAGCTTTAAGTTTGAAGTAAGATACTGACATATATTCTCATTGAAGTCCTGCTCCCTGTAAAGATACCTTATTTATTTTATTTTTTTATTTTCCCGTTCCCTGGGAAGATGTGCGCGGAATGCGGAGAGGAGTACTGCGTGGGCTGCTTTGCCAGGTTTCACCAGAAGGGGGCACTGAAGAATCACAGAATGATACCGATCCAGGTAAGAGGGGCAGCTACAGCCGTCACCGCTGCGTTTCAGCCTCGTGCCCCGGCCGACGGAGACGGACGTGTCGTTGCTGCTAATCGCCTGCGATGTGGCGGAAACCTCATCGCCGAGCGACTGCTTTCCGGGAAAAAAAACTCGTATTCCTATACACGCGAACGCACACGGTATACGCACGTATCTCATATGGGAAGGGTAAATACACTTTAACTCTCATTCACATACCTGCCTACTTCTGCGGCGTGCACACATCCATATTTAGTTCATTTGCAGCCTTATAGTCTGCTCTAGTCCATGGGGGGAGGAGTAGAGCACATCGGTCGTGCTTTGACCTGCGTTGCCCTGTGTCCACCCTCTCGGAGATGTTAGCGCAGCGCTATGCTACGCTACACTTCATTAGCACAGCGCGGGATGCACAAACGCGTATATTTCCCTGATGTTTATCGCACTGCTAGTGCTTCAGAAGCATGGCGAGGGTGTTATTTGCCCCCTGCTGTAGCAGCCTGGGGGGGGTCAGACACTCAGAAAGAGCTCTAAACACAAGCAGCAGCCCGGGTTTCTGTCTGGCCTCCACCGTAATAGCCCATGAAGGGGGGGCCTCAGGGGGACGACTGTTGGAAAAAGCAAAGAAATAAACAGCGCAAAAAGGCACGGCTAACGAATATGCAAGGTATTTGGATTCATTTGGACTGAGGCAGAGGAACTCATCCTGTAAGCCTTGGAAAGGAGAGCGGTCTCGCTGGCGTCCGCCCGGGGAGGGGTGGGCGAGCTCGCGCCGCTGCAGCGCTTTGGATACCGCCGAACGCCTCTCATTACGGAGGCAGCAGCGTGCGCTAACGCGCCGTTCAGAGTAATGGCCTGCGTTATTTGCACCCCCACCCCCCCTGACTCGCCCGCAGTAGAGCGCACGTGTTTGTGTGTGTGTGTGTGTGTGTGTGTGTATGTGTGCGCTCTTCCTCACCGCAGACGCAAGGTTAGCAGGGCTTTCGAAATCAGCGTGGGCCAGCATTAAGCTCGGACGACCGAACGACGCTGGTCGTCACTGCGGGGGTGTTCTCGCACGCGTGAAACAGCGGGTTGCAAGTATCCGCGACCTTGCCTTTGACCTTGGGCTCGCCGCGGCTGCTCGCGCACGCCGTCTCGCGGTCGCACGCCGTCTCGCGGTCGCCCGCGGTCGCCCGCCGCGTCGGATAAACCAGCCTGCCGCAACCGCACCGCCGGGCCAGGCGGTCCCAGACACTCACTAACCCCGTCACTGTTGCAGCTTTTCTTAGTTTATGATCCAAAACAAAGTTAAACAGACTGAAGCGAACAAACAAACAAACAGACAGAATGAGCGCAGCGGCGTGAACGACCGCCAGAGCGGCTCGCCCGCGCGGCAGCGAGCGAGAGAGCGAGCGAGAGAGCGAGGGGAGACCGAGCTGCTGGCAGGACGCGGAGATCTGGGATTATAGCCCTGGCGCTAACGCTAGGCTCTCGCCGCTCGTAATCCTGCTTTATTCGCAAAAAAAATAGATAAAACATTCGCCCGCTCGACGCCGCGTTTGCGGCTTTTGCGTCCTGGAATGCGCCTCCTCGCCGCCGTTTCCTCTGTCGGATTTACAGTCTTAAGAGTTGCCTTCTGCTTTCACCGCAGTCGCCAGCAGGACATTACCAGAGCGTAGTTTTCCTCTTTTTTTTTTTGGCGACCGCCCGTCCGTTGATTTCCCAGTGTAGTGCTGCACTGCTCCGTGTGCGATCCAGCAAACTTTAAACCAGTCGGCGGAGAATTGCGGGAGACGCAAAGGCGGTTTTGTGTACAGATAATCTCTTCGACAAGTCCGTTGGCGCTTCAGTTGTTCTAGACCTAAAACAAATAGCTTTAGAGCGGAGTCTCGCACGGAGGTCCACGGACGAGAGATGAGTTTACCAAGTACATCCGAAGTATATCCTATTCTCACATTAATAGTTGTACCTTTTGTGCTTTCTGAGGGCGTGCGCTACCTTGTGAACACACTGTATAGCATCCCTCGTGAGGCACTGTCGTCTTGCTTTCTCCGTCATTAGCCTGGCCAGAGCCACCTGCCTCGGTGAGAGGGCGGGACAGGGCCGGAGCCTGATCCCGTAGCTGAGCTGATAGAGCGATCCGGGGCTGTGAAAGTGGAACGAGCGCCTGCAGGCCCGGTGCGCTGGTGCGGGCCCACCCACGTGAGAGAGAGAGAGAGAGAGATTATTCTCCTCTCCACAGAAAGCGGTCACCTCACCTCTGAAGGACATTGCAGAACACGTGCCTCAGAGCACGTACCGGCTCAGACTGTCATGGTCGGCATGGTTTCTGATGTGAATGGATGTTTATTTGTTTGTGTGTGTGTGTGTGGTGCCCCTCAATGGATTAGGTGTGAGCTCATACTCGTACAGTCAGATTTAGTCTCATACTGGCATATATTGCATTATGCAGATGATTGTTTAAGCAAAGCAGCACCCCCCCCTCCCAGTGGTTTTGTCCAGATGACTGTTTGAACAGAGTAACACCCCCCTCCCTGTGGTTTGGTCCAGATGACTGTTTGAACAGAGCAACACCCCCCTCCCAGTGGTTTGGTCCAGATGACTGTTTGAACAGAGTAACACCCCCCTCCCTGTGGTTTGGTCCAGATGACTGTTTGAACAGAGCAACACCCCCCTCCCAGTGGTTTGGTCCAGATGACTGTTTGAACAGAGCAACACCCCCCTCCCAGTGGTTTGGTCCAGATGACTGTTTGAACAGAGCAACACCCCCCTCCCTGTGGTTTGGTCCAGATGACTGTTTGAACAGAGCAACACCCCCCTCCCAGTGGTTTGGTCCAGATGACTGTTTAAGAAGAGCAGTGCCCGTCTCATTGGCAATTCGATTTAGTGAAAGATTAAGTGAACCAGCACCCCTATATGGTTTAATTCAGGTGACAGTTTAATTGGACCAGCGTCCCTCTCTGGTTCTTTGGTCCAGGTGGCTTTGGGCCATACCTATACCTGAGCGCACTAGTGCATTTGGCCTAGCCGATACTTCTATCATGTTATTCACTGCGGTTGACCCAAGTTGAACCCAGGACTGGACCCTCTGATGTCCTGCTGGCTTCTCTTCCGAGTGTATCTCATGTTTATCCTGTTTATTCACAACTCCAAAAATACAGCCAAGCAAGTGTGTGTGTGTGTGTGTGTGTGTGTGTGTGTGTGTGTGTGTGTGTGAGAGAGACCCTATGTTTATCTGTATACTTGACTGCCTGTGTTTTTGCGAGTTTGCATATGTGCATGTGACTCGTTGCGCACAAACATACCATATGTCTGTCTCTGCCTGTGTGTGTGTGTGGTGTTGGTGTGTGTGTATGTGTATGGGTGTGTGCGTGTGTGTCTGTGTGTGTGCGTGCGTGCGTGTCTGTCTGTGTGTGTGTGTGTGTGTGTCTGTCTGTGTGTGTCTGTCTGTGTGTGTGTGTGTGTGTGTGTGTGTGTGTGTGTGTGTGTGTGTGTGTGTGTGTGTGTGTGTGTGTGTGTGTGTGTGAAAGACGCTATGTTTATTTGTATACTTGACTGCATGTGTTTTTGCGAGTTTGTGCGTGCGTGCGTGCGTGCGTGCGTGCGTGCACACGTGTTTGTGTTATTGAGTTTCCTGATGCATGAGCCCTTAGTGGCTAATCAGTTTCTCCTGGTGGGGAACGTGGCCCGGGCCAGCGTTTAATTTATGACTCTCACTGGCTGGTGAACAGATGGAGATCCAGACCTCCATCAGCGCATTGGATGTTGTGAGCCAGTTTAAGAGGCAAATTGAGCCTGAAGGGTCAGCTGTGAACAGCAAGAGGAAGGACGGTAAATGGAGCCAGGGGGCGCTCAGGAGCAAGCCTACGCCTATGACCCTTCCACAGGCCCAAGTGAGTAACGTGTGTCGATTCAGGTAACAGACAACTGGGGGACTGGATATAACGGGACTCGCACACATTAGTCAGAAACACATATCTTAACACAGGTACATTTTAGCCTGAGGTAGAATGTTATTTTATTTGTCAGCCTTCATACACCTCACCCAATAGCGCCGGTTTGACACTAGGCTTTTCCCACCCATTGATACAGAAAGGAGAGTTTATCAGATCAATGGGGCTGTTTAAGAGCACAGGAGCTGAGCAGGAGCAGAATTGAAAGTGACTGTTCTCAGGTCATGAGTGTAATGTCCCGATGGCTGCTCCTCTCTGTTGCCTCTCTAATGGCCCCCCCACCCTACTCTCCTCCCAAGGCTGTCTCCCAGCAGGGGACCCTCCCACACTGTTTACTCCTGAAAAGAGCTCAGCTGTGTAATCGCTATTGATCTGACCCCCACAAGTCCATCCTCCACAAACTGCAGAGTGACAAAGTACTGTTAAAAACCACGGGGCTTCAACCAGCGTCTGTAAATAAGACGTTGGAGCTGGCCTTTTTGTGAGGAAAAACGCTCTTGTCGCTGGTTCGTACAGCGTGCCCAGCGCTGCCCTCTGCTGTTCAGGCCACATACTGCCTTTAAATGCATTCCTGGTGTGTGGGCTACCCCATCATGGAGGACATGTCAGTAACATTGTATGAATTCAGCTATTGAAATGCTAAATGCTATTGGACGTTGCTAACCTTCCTGACAAAGTGAACATTTTAGTGACCATCCACAATTAAAATGATTATTTTGGCCAAACTGGAATAAAAAAAAATGCATAATGTCCTTTTTACATTACATTATAGGCATTTAGCAGACGCTCTTATCCAGAGCGACTTACACAACTTTTTTTTTTTATCATGTTTTACATATTATCCATTTATACAGCTGGATATATACTGAAGCAATTCAGGTTAAGTACCTTGCTCAAGGGTACAACGGCAGTGTCCTACCTGGGAATCGAACCTGCAACCTTTCGGTTACAAGGCCAGTTCCTTAACCATTATACTACACTGCCGCGTCCTAAGACCATTCCTGCAATATTCCAACATAACATTCCAGGAGTATCCAGGAAATGTATCCTTTGGAAATGTTTATGTCTTCACTATGCTACCAGGAATGTTTTGGGAACCAGACATTTTTAGCTGGGTATGGATTTTTAGTCTGAACCCCAGAGTCACTAGGACGCCCCCCGCGCTGCCCCCCACGCTGCCCCCCGCGCAGCGCTGACATTACCCCATCCTCTCTGCTTCTTTAATACCGTTCCCCAAACAGCCGTGCCCTCTTTGTGTCTCAGCTTTTGCTCGTGACGAACGATGGTGTGAAAGAAGAGGGGGAAAGCAGGCCCAGACACAACCTGCTGCGCGAGGAGTTTAATGAGGAGGAGTCGGAGAGATCGTTCCAGGAGGCACTGTGGGACTGGAGAAAGCACAGTCGGGTCTCCGAGCCCGAGCCGGGAGCGGACCTGGAACGGGAGCAGGAGGCGGAGCCAGAGCAGGAGGCGGAGCCAGAGCAGGAGGCGGAGCCAGATGATCTGTGGGGGCTAACTGAAACCCTGAAAGGTAACACACCTGTTTCGGGGGTGGCACCGGGGACATTAGGCTGCTGTTGTCATTTTTTTCACACCATGTAGAGACCCCCTATTGAGAGGATTACTCAGCAACCACCTCAGCCACATTGATCCCACCTGATGCTATAATGGTCAGTTTATTTCTTCAAAAGGCCACAGTGAGGCCTCACAGAGAGGCTGAAGATTTAAAGAGGTTTACTGTAATACGTTCCGGTGCTGTCCACATGTGCATGCTAGCTACTGTATGTATGTTCTAGTTTTTGCCACGCCCATTTATGAATATTCAGGAAGCACCAGCAAAATCAACACTTTTGGCTTTAAAGCAGCAGAATGTTGAGTGTTAACTTCTTATAGCTGAATGTGAAAACCGTGTGCAAGTCATGTGACCTGCTTACCTCATGACTCACCAGGACACCGCAGTGCTTCTCAATTCTTTTATTTCTGTGCAGTATTGACTACATAAAAATAATTGTTTTTGTGATCATATTGTTTAATGAATGTAATTTTGTAAAGCTGTGTAAAACGTTAACGTTATTAGTTTTCTTCGGCTTGTATTCATTTTGCTGTGTTTTCTGAAATGATAAAGCTTTCTAAAGAGAGGATTTCTCCTGCTTTGATTTTCTTGTATGTCTTTTCTCCCTATTGTCACAAACAATGTAGCATTAATGATTTTCCCCGTTACGAGGGCATGTACAAACACTGGTCTCTGCGGGGACTGACTGCCTCAGTTTTGTACTGCTCATGGTGAAGTACAATAGAGTACAATAAGGCTTGTACTCCAGTCTGGTGACTCTGGGAATACTGTATATTCCTTAAAAATTCCTACAGATGGGTTTTGGATTGTGTTTCAAAATCTCAAATCCCCGAATCAATTAAAGGTGCGGTTTATTTATCCTCTCCTCTGCAGTTTCTCCTCCGCTGCCTCTTGTCTGTTATTTCTCCATTATGTGAGATTATAAGCAAGTAATATTGTGCTGGTGCATACGGAAGGGCTGCCCGGGCCAGTCTTGGCTCTCTCTCTCTCTTTCCCCCCTCTCTCTCTGTCTTTCTGTCTCTCCCTCTCCCCCCTCTCTCTCTGTCTTTCTCTCTCTCCCTCTCCCCCCTCTCTCTCTGTCTTTCTGTCTCTCTCTCTTTCCCCCCTCTCTCTCTGTCTTTCTGTCTCTCCCTCTGTCTCCCTCTCTCTCTGTCTTTCTGTCTCTCCCTCTCCCCCCTCTCTCTCTGTCTTTCTGTCTCTCCCTCTCCCCCCTCTCTCTCTGTCTTTCTGTCTCTCCCTCTCCCCCCTCTCTCTCTGTCTTTCTGTCTCTCCCTCTCCCCCCTCTCTCTCTGTCTCTCTCTCTCTCTTTCCCCCCTCTCTCTCTGTCTTTCTGTCTCTCCCTCTCCCCCCTCTCTCTCTGTCTTTCTCTCTCTCCCTCTCCCCCCTCTCTCTCTGTCTTTCTCTCTCTCCCTCTGTCTCCCTCTCTCTCTGTCTTTCTCTCTCACACTCTCTCTCCCTCCCCCCCCCCTCCGTCTCTCTCTCTCCCTCTCTCTCTCTTTCTCTCCCTCACCCCCCTCTCTCTGTCTTTCTCTCTCACACTCTCTCTCCCTCTCTCTCTTTCTCTCCCTCCCCCCCTCTCTGTCTTTCTCTCTCACACTCTCTCTCCCTCTCTCCCCCCTCCGTCTCTCTCTCTCTCTCTCTCTCTCCCTCTCTCTGTCTTTCTCTCTCACACTCTCTCTCCCTCTCTCCCCCCTCCGTCTCTCTCTCTCTCTCTCTCCCTCTCTCTGTCTTTCTCTCTCACACTCTCTCTCCCCCCATCCGTCTCTCTCACCATCTCTCTCCCTCTCTCTCTCCCGCTTCCCTCTCTCTTTCTCTACCTCTCTCTCTCCCCCTATTTGTCACCCCCCCCCCCCCCTCCCCCTCATTCTCTAGGTTGTTTCTGGGTGGTAAAAGTGCTTACCACCGCAGCAGTGTGTAAAAGCTGGGGTCCAAGCATATTCACATAATGACTGCAGTGTTAGGGGGAGCTCCACTACACCAGGGCCTAACTGCCTAAAACTCTGCTGCATCCTCAGTCATGTTGATTTCAGCGCTGGAGTACATTTTACACCATTCCACCTCCTTATCCTCAGACTTTGCTGTCTTTCTGCGTCAGATCTCAGTGTGTTTTGCTTCTAGTTTGATGCCCTGTTCAAATTGTCGAACAAATCTCGTAATTAGTTTAGACTCTTTTGACTCCCAGGTTGCATAAGGTATGTATGCGTCAATCAGGTGATGCTCTCCTGGGAGAATGGCTGAGATTGGCTGCAATTGGCTTAAATTGGTTCAAATCGGTTGAGATGCAAGGGTTTATTCTGTTTATGAATAGCTACACTTGGGACCTAGTTTATTTCACAGTTTACTGTACAATGTATTCCAGTTCTCTGGAATGAGATTGACAGACTCGTTAGTCGGATGTGTGTAGCCAGCCTGCACGTCAAGGCCACTGAACCACAGGGTTCATAAGAAAGATTTTGTTCAATATCGTTCTCTTTCTCGCAGTGCCCACAGAGGTTTTTGCCGCCCAGGCAGACCTGGTCCAGAAGGTGGAGTTCGAGGTGGAGTTCAAGGAGCACGGCCTGAGTTACATGGAGAAGCTCCTGGTGAAAAAACACAGACGGTGAGGGGGACGCTCCAGGGAAACCGCATTTCTCTCGAGACTAACTGCGAAGACGAGGCAGAGCTAAGGAGCAAGGGGTCGAGCGGAAACGAACCCTTACCCTCGCCCTAAAATCGATCACATAAAATTAACAGTGTCATTTCCAATTAATTCTGGTGAGCTGATTTCATCCAGCTCTTTACAACTGACCTCTAAGAGGAAGTCAAGCCTTCCAATAAGAGCTGTCTTTTGATGCACTGGATTCAGTTGATTAGGTGTTTTATATAGGATTATATTGATTATAACCTGCAACACAGCAGCCCTCCGGCTCAGTGAAAGCACTTTAATATATTCATGTGTTCACCATCACAGGGAAATTTACCCAGGGAATTTCCATTGTCACTAATGAAGTCGCCCCAAAAGTGTAATATCCTTTCAAAGGTCAGTGTGTATCTGAGCCGTGCAGGCGATAAAATGTTTTTTCTTAATCCTGTGGGGGAGAGAGAGAAAATCGGTAGAAGAACTCGCCACACATCTGCATTCTGAAACGGACACAGTCTCACATTCTCAAAGTTTAGCCCATTTATCTAAAGTCAGTTAAAGTTCATCTTGTCGTATTTTCCCATATCTCTCCCCTTCAACGTAGCGGCGGCTCACATATCTAAATCCCTCAGGTAAACAGGAGCGCTGTGCCAGGCATGTATTACTTATCAGTGGAAAGGGACTTAAAAGGGCTTGATTTTTGGGAGAATAATGGAGAAAAGAAACCGTAACCTATTTTGTTCTAATCCTATTTGCGCCGTTATTTTTGGGGTCTTTTTTTCCCCCCAGAACGCCTATTGAGGAATATCGAGCGCTCCCATCCGTCAGCTCGTATCAGGACCCTAAGATGGATGCCGGCGGCTTGACTGAAGAGGAAGGCCTGACAGGTTCATTTCACTTTTTTCCTCAAAAGAAATAAAGAAATGTAGGAAGCGCATGTACCGTTTGCGCTCCGGGTGAGCGGTGCTCCTGCAGGCAGCCGGGCCTGCTGACCGCGTCCGATACCAATGCCTCACCCCTACACCGCTGAGGCGTAATCATCGGGCTCCTGTTATTCTGGACGAGGCAGAAGAGTGTGAAGGGCGGTTGGGGTATCGTGGCGTGAGCGAGCGGTTGTGCGGGGGGAGGGCGACACGCTCCCTTCGGTCCGGCTTGGCCCCGCCGCAGACCCACGGTGGCGGGGTCTCACCTGGGTCCCTTGCAGGCCCCTGGGACCCATCACATTTTACCCATCATGATTTTACCTCCAAGATGGGTCTGAACTCCCGGACCCCGTATCCGTTACCCTGTCAGAAAGGAATCTGCCGCAGTGCAGCTTGACTGACTTCAGTGCTCAACGCTGACACTAGTTTTCAAGTTTCGTTTTTTTTTTTGCTCGGGTCATGTTTATACTTCCATGCCTTATTTATTTATTTCCCATCAGCTGCAAAGCCTGCGCTGACAAACCGTCTGGCTCAAAAAAAAGTTGCATTTCATAAAGCAGATTTAGGTTATTTCCTCAATAAATATTTTAGAGTGGTGAACAAGACTGATCTCTTTCTGAAATGTATTCAGCAGGTATGAATAATACATTTATGTGGGGCAGCATGTTGACTCTGTTCCACTAACTTTTTATTAACTTTTCACAACTGTCAGACTCTTTCCTGCAGAAAAATGGAGAATAGTGCAGGTCCCATTGCCTACCATGGTTGAAATGATGTGTGACATCATGTAGCATATTACACAAATTATTAGAGCGGTTGATTTGTTTGGGAAAGCTGGCAACAGCAACACCTGCTTGACTGTGGTGACTCCAGCTGGTTCCTTTTAAGAAATATACTACGTATATCTACAGAAAATTCAGTTATCTTTTGTAGTGATGACCTGGGAAACAGAGTGGGCAGGGAGTGCAAGACATTTGTTTAGCCAATCAAATGTAGAGGGGGGTGGTTAGGTGTTTAGCCAATCAAATGTAGAGAGGATGGTTAGGTGTTTAGCCAATCAAATGTAGAGGTTAGGTGGCCAGAGGTGGAGAACTAGTTTTTGTGAGAATTGAACCAAAACACTGGATTTAATACCCCTATTCTTTAAAAAAGCACAGTGGAATATTTAAAGTGTAACGAGTCTGAACCTCGGTCTCATTTAGAAGACCGCACCTTCTGCAGCACTGTTCTGGGGCATTGGATTTATATTTTGTGCAGAAGGAAGAGTGGCCCCTAATGACACACCAACACCTCTTCCAGCAGTCATTTCCCAGGTAGTCTCCCAGCAAAGTGCAAACCAAGCCCACACTTAGCTTTAGTAGTTTGACCTGAGAAGGATGAGGATGGTTGGGTTGCTAGTACACTTTCACCTTTGACAGTAGCTGAGGCCTGGATACAATCAACATTTGTCCTTAAAGGTTGTATCAGCGATTTTGGGTGGAAACATAAATGATCACATTCATCTGATTTTTCCTCACGATCCGCTAGCTGCCCGCCCCATAAGCAGGCCGTCAAAAAACCGCGTCTCTGTAGGCAGCCTATGCTCCGAGATCGTACACAAAAACAAATGGTACTACCAACTACTCAAAACCAAAATAAACAGTATTCCAACCAATCACAATGATCTGCACAAACACTAATACTCTTATCTCGCTGAAATCTTGACGGATTTACAAACGGTTTGGTTTCTTACAAACGTTATTAACGTGGTTATAATTCTGGATGCTTGAACACTATTTTTTAAAACATAACATAATTATTCATAAGTATGTTTGTTTGGGATTTCGCTTCAGAAGTGACGTCACGTTTGTGCAGATCATTGTGATTGGTTGGAATACTGTTTATTTTGGTTTTGAGTAGTTGGTAGTACCATTGTTTTTGTGTACGATCTCGGAGCATAGGCTGCCTACAGAGACGCGGTTTTTTGACGGCCTGCTTATGGGGCGGGCAGCTAGCGGATCGTGAGGAAAAATCAGATGAATGTGATCATTTATGTTTCCACCCAAAATCGCTGATACAACCTTTAAGTTTGACTGACAAATAAATGCACGCGTTTATATTTTTTTCCAACACGGTATGACCAGCTCAGCGATCACCAAATTTAACTTACGAAACTGTGTTTGTGAATTCTTACATGTATGTGTAAGTCAGAGTTGAGAGCAAATTTGGTTGACTGAATTCGGGCCAAAGACATTACACAGAGCCGTGAATCCGGGCGTGCTTGCGTCTCATTGGTGCTCGTGTCTTTCCGCCTCACAGCCGAAGAGATGGAGGTGCAGAGGTACTGTGCGTCACTCTTCGCCACAGACGCCGCCCCCCTCCACTGCTACCTCCGACTCCACATCCACCTCCACTTCCACGAACTGCGATCAGCAACACCGCCCAGCCAAATCATGTCTCAGCATGGCGGAGTTAGAGCAGGTGAGCGTGAGTTATTTTAACCAACGCCTCCTCTCTCTGGTTATAATCAGACAGGCTCCTGTATGCGATTCTATCTTTCTACAAGCTGACAACACGTCCTCCCTCGCTCTCTCCCAGGAATAATTATATTAATAAAGTGTGATCGTCACTGATACCACTATAATGGTCCTTTAAAATGACTACAGCCAAGTGCAGGCATCATGATTGCTCTCCGTGTATTTTTATTGCAGATGGCTGGGGATTCGGCCGTAGTGAACAGCACCTTACAGCCGAACTGGAAACGGACATCGGGATGTAAGAGGCGTAATTAAAACTCATACGCCGACTCGCACACTCTGCGTGCATCACCTTGACACAGTAACACCACGCGTAATGAGGCTTTGATTGTAGAGCGGATATAATTTAAAACTCACTCCATTATTTCCACGGTGCTTTTTCCTTACCCATTCAGTTACAAACTTAAACAGGCACTGTTTCCACCCCATATATCCTCCCCAGCCAATTATCTGCTCCTGTTGGTTTTCAAGGGTGGAGCAAAAGAAGTTGTTAATGTGGTAAGATTGTGCTTCCAGTTCAGATAAAGAAAGCGTACTGTAGAGTATTTCACTTCTGACAAGAAGGTAGCAAGGGATATGCTGTGAAAGGTTCTGTGAAAGAGTGCCGTTACATCAAAAAGTCAAAGTGTTCAACCAACTTTTTATTGCTGATAAATGATAAGTATTTTACAAAAAACCTACGATGTGCATATTTCTTTCAGTGGCTTGCTGTACACAAAAAAGCAGTCTACTGAAAAACGATGCCATGTTCAATGAATACGTTATAATTCATGTGCATATTAATGCACTTAATTTTCTCTGATCCCGACAGTGTTGGATGTGTGAGGGATTAATGTGCCTATCTTCATGACATTATGAGTAGTGATGCGAGAGTGAGGCTTCACGAAAACAAAAATGGGCGGAGCTACCATTATACCTCACTGACTTCAACCAAAAAAAATGTGACTTGCTGTGGAACGCAAAGCAAGTCAGTGATTAATAGCTCTCTGCAGCCTCACCCATGATGAGATTCATGAAACCTCACTCTGCCGTCACTACTCAAGAGTAGCGCTAAGGATAAAAAAAAACTTTATTAAATGCTTTAATACATTATTCAAAGCTAACGGCACTGTGGTTAGATCTGGACCTCATCTCAGCTGAAGTAAGACACTAACATGTGTCTCCCAAAAGGATGGCGGAGGCTGGAAGGAGTACCTATGGAGCCGGGACACCAGGATACCAAGAAAAGCAAAGAGCCACGCCACCCTTACGTTCCCACGACTCCGCCATTGAGAACTCCCACAACCTTCAACCAATCACCAAGGTCCCCTGTGTCCACTCCATCCCCCCAGAAATGCAGGTCCCATTTGACCCAGTCACCGCAGCCCCTCTGTTCACCAACCCCCCCACTCCTCCAGGTCCCGATCTGCCAGGGTGATGACGAGCTCACTAGAAGCCAAACCAACCTTGACAAAGACATCATGGTCTGCCCCATGTCAGATTGGACCTCTTCAATCTGGTCTAGCCTCGAGGGAGTCAACACCATCCCCCGCTGTCCTCCAGGCCCAAATCAACTGGGTCTTCAGTACCAAACCCCCTGCCCTCCAGATTCAAATTAACTGGGTCATCAACACCCGAATGGACGTCCAGGGCAAACGCAACTTTATCACCCACCAACAACAACACTGTCCTCTATGTCCATATTGGCTGGGTCATTACCACTAACTCCTCTGTCCTCTAGGGACAAATCGACTGAGTCGTCACCACCTGATTTCACTTCCAGATTCAAGACAACCGCATCGCCACCATCAACTGCCCAGTCCTCCAGGTACAGGTCAAATGGGCATTCACTACCAAGTGACAAATCAACTGAGTTCCCACCACCTGAGCTGAATTTCACTGATAAATCATGCCATTCACCACCACTTGAACTGACTTCAAGGGACAAATCACCAGCTTCATCACTACCTGAATTGACTTCCAGGCACAAATCACCTGGATCGCCACCACCTCAACAGAACTTCAAGTCCAAATCAACTGGGTCATCACCACCAAGCCGTCTGTCCTCCAGGGACAAGTCACCTGATTCGCCACCTCAACAGACCTTCAAGTCCAAATCAACTGGGTCATCACCACCAAGCCGTCTGTCCACCAGGGACAAGTCACCTGATTCGCCACCTCAACAGACCTTCAAGTCCAAATCAACTGGGTCATCACCACCAAGCCGTCTGTCCACCAGGGACAAGTCACCTGATTCGCCACCTCAACAGACCTTCAAGTCCAAATCAACTGGGTCATCACCACCAAGCCGTCTGTCCACCAGGGACAAGTCACCTGATTCACCACCTCAACAGACCTTCAAGTTCAAATCAACTGGGTCATCACCACCAAGCCGTCTGTCCACCAGGGACAAGTCACCTGAGTCGCCACCACCTCAACAGACCTTCAAGTCCAAATCAACTGGGTCATCAACACCAAGCCGTCTGTACACCAGGGACAAGTCACCTGAGTCGCCACCTCAACAGACCTTCAAGTCCAAATCAACTGGGTCATCACCACCAAGCCGTCTGTCCTCCAGGGACAAATCACCAGAGTTGCCACCGCCTGAACGGGATTTCAGGGATGAATCCCCCAGGTCGGCTCTACTTGAATTGAGTTTCAGGGATAAATCACCTGGATCAGCCATACCTGAACGGGATCTCAGGGATAAATTACCTGGATCAACCATACCTGAATGGGATTTCAGGGATCAATCACTCGAGTCGCCCCCACCTGAACGGGATTTCAGCGATGATTCCCCCAGGTCGCCTCAATCTGAATTGAGTTTCAGGGATAAATCACCTGGATCAGCCATACCTGAACAGGATTTCAGGGATGAATCACCCGAGTTGCCTCCACCTGAACTGAGTTTCAGAGATAAATCACCCGAGTTGCCTCCACCTGAATTGGCCTCCAAGTACAAATCAACTGAGTCTTTGCCACCAACCGCCCTATCCACTAAGTCCCGGTCACGTAG
Organism: Synaphobranchus kaupii; assembly: GCA_029718625.1. Classification (NCBI taxonomy): domain Eukaryota; kingdom Metazoa; phylum Chordata; class Actinopteri; order Anguilliformes; family Synaphobranchidae; genus Synaphobranchus; species Synaphobranchus kaupii. Next base: position 9,741,358 of record CM056378.1, read on the forward strand.
GACACCATCATTTGAACTGTCCTCTATGTCCCAACCTGAGCCCCACACGTCCTCTTCGGCCTTGTTATCAATTATATTGCCACAGTCTGTCTCCGTCTCTGAGTCTGCTCAGTTTGTCTTGCCTGAATCGCCTCAGGCCTCACCCCTCTTGAAGGTAGCATCAGCCAATCGTCTGAGTCCAACCCTGTCATCTGCACCACAGTCCAGGAGTGAATCAGGTGACCACAAAAACACATTCACAAAAGAGATCCTTGAACTTTCTGTGGGTACAGATTCAGAAGCAGCAGCAGCAGCAGCATAATTTCTGCTCAGTATAGACACAATTAATACTCTATTTGATGAGTTTGATTATGGCAGTAAGGCTTGTTCCTGCTTTGCAGTCAAAGCTAGTTCAAGCATGGCGATAAAAACAAAGTTTAATTGATTAACAAGTAAGCATGCAGGGTAATGTAACGCAAGGCAGCAAGATAATTATAGGGTGAAAAATGGGGTAGCTTGTGGAGTCTGTAAACAACGGGACTTTTTTCTTATTAAATTTGAAGGGATTGGCCGCCAAGTCGGAGAACTGCTTTAACAAAAAACTTGCTTGGAGGTCATATGGCGGCTTGCACAGACGAGGTGCAGCGATAACCATTATTAATGCATTTGTGAAAGGGGAAAGCTTAGCTTAGTGTGGCCTGTTATAAAAAATGTATCTGCCTTCACTCTGTGAGTCTGGGAATCCTCTGCAGAGAATTTCTTTATCTTTTGAGAAGGCAGGTGCATGAATTGCTCATCCAACAAATCAGATTTCCTCCTTTCCCTTTCTCTCTCTGTTTTTCTCTCTCCTCTGTCTTCTTCTTTTCTCTGGGCGCGTAGCCTCCAGCAGTGAGACATCGACGAGCAGCCTGGAGGTGTCGCCCCGTTGGCTTGATGGGGACGAGGGGATAAGTGCCAGAACCCGTTTGTGGGCGCAGGGGCGCACAGAGCAGACGGGCCAGATTCCTCACGTCTCCGAGGCTCCTCTCGGGCCGGACCCGGAAGCTGTCTCGGGCGGCGGCTTGGACTCGAAGCCTGACCTAGGGATGTCCGACCAGCCGGTCTTTTTCTCCGACCCGTCACTGGTACCAGTCCAACTGCACCCCCACACAGTAATGAATAATGTTTACCTACCATCACCGGAACCTACTGCAGGGACACACAGTTCAGAATTAGTGTTATGGACAAATGACACGTAGCCTGAAAGCCCTCCTGTTCCTGTGGCTATTTCAGCCACATTGTCCATTATCTGTTGTCCGACCACTATGCCTCCCGCACAGAGATCTGCACTCCGGGTACGGACCGCATTGATGTCACTAAATGAGCACTTTCAAGACTTTGGCGAGCGCCTGCTGCTGACTCAGCATTTACAGTTCACTGTAGGAGCCTGGCTGCTTGACATCGGTGAACAATGAAGTTTTCAACTACATAAAAAAAAAATACAGGTTATTAGTGACCTGATCAATTAGATATTATTCATATTCAATTGAAAAGGGTCCATATTTCGATTTCCTCCTGTGAAATCGCCACACTAGAATAGGGAGAAAAAAAAATGTATAATTTGAAGGGCACAATTGCCCAACTTAGGTTTAATGATGCAATTTTTGCTAAAGCAATGGGCACAGAAGGCCACAGAAAAGGGTTTATTAAATAGCGAGAATTAAAGGTCTGATGAGACACAACTGCTAGTCCTGGCTTTGTCTGCATGTCAAAAAGTCATGTTCCTTCAACTATCGTGGATTAATTATGTTTAAAATGAGAGAATACAGGCCTCGTAATAATCAGAAATTGAATATTTTCCATTTCTTTTCATGTGAGCAGATGGTAATATCCTTTTTTTTCCCTTTTTCACCCTGCTCGTCTGATCTCCTCT
>CM056378.1:9743748-9798797 GCA_029718625.1 Synaphobranchus kaupii
GCTCGTCTGATCTCCTCTCAACTCTGCAAAACACGGCGGCTCAATTGTTATTTTTCTCTTTTTCACTCATTTTCCATCTCCCTTTCTCTATCTCCCTCTCTTTCCCTCTCTCGCTTCTTCAGACACTCCAGCTAGCATGCAAATAGCCTAATCCGGCTTTTTCAATCTGCACGTCTCGGGGGAGAGCAGTGTGCAGGCCGCCCTTCTGAGCTGTAATCCATACTGATGTGCCCAGGTGTAATAATGCAGCACTTTCTGTCTCCCTGTCTCTCTCTCTCTCTCGCTCTCTTTCCCTCTCTCTCCCCCTCTCTTCCTTTCCCCTCTCTCTCACTCCCTCGCTCCCTCCCACCCCACTCTCTCTCACCCCCTTCTCTCTCACTCCTCCCCCTCTCTCTCTCTCACCCCCCCTCTCTCTCTGTCTCTTCCCCCCTCTCTCTCTCTCACTCCTCCCCCTCTCTCTGTTTCTCCCCCCTCTCTCACTCTCTCTCTCTGTCTCTCTCTCTCTCTCTGTGTCCCCCCCTCTCTCTCACTCCCCCCTCTCTCTCTGTGTCTCTTCCCCCCTCTCTCTCTCTCACTCCTCCCCCCTCTCTCTCACTCTCTCTCTCTGTCTCTCTCTCTCTCTCTCTCTCTGTCCCCCCCCTCTCTCTGCCCCCCCCCCTTCTCGACCCCCTCTCTCTCGCCCCCCCCTCTCTCTCTCTCTGTCCCCCCCCCCCCCCCCCCCCTTCTCGACCCCCTCTCTCTCTCCCCCCCTCTCTCGCCCGCCCCCTCTCTCTCTCTCCCTACCCCATGCAGGCCCTGCACAACCTGGCCTGTCAATCGTTCCGGTACACGGGCCTGGATGGGTTCCTCACGCTGGGCCTGGAGCCAGAGCCTGAGCCTGACTGTGCCCCGCCCGGCCCCCTCTCTGTACACAAACCCCAGGAGTGCCAGGACCCAGTGGAGCGCCTCGTCGGAGGTTAGTGCGGGGAGCACATTCCAATTGTCATGTAATTAAACAGAGGTGTTGGCGCTCTTTTGTTACAGGAGATTAAATTTTAAGATTGCATCTGTGTCCAACTTTGCCAGGAGTAATATCCCATTCAGAGTCGTTACTCATTACTGTGACACACATAACTATTAATGGGGTGCAGTCATGAACAAATAAAAATTAAAATCAGCTTCAGAATATGTCAGGAATTCATATTAGAACTCAAAGCCAGAGCAGTGTCTGTGCGCTATGCAGCATGAAGGAAAAGTCTGTTGGAGAAATGGTTATTTTCACTGCAGAAGTATGACAGTTGCGACTAGCGTGCGCCGCCAGATTCTTTTAACGGCTTCATTACGTGTGGGATTCATGTGAGCAATCAGCTGAGAACAGCGCCTGTGTGGTATGCAATCCACGTATGCAAAAGAGCTTAAAAAGACCTACTCGTGGAGAAATCATTATCTATTATGCAGAAACGTGAGGGCTGAGATTAGCTTGTGCTTTCCCTTTAACCCTTTGCTGAAGTTCCCTCACAGGAAAATAAAGGTTATTCTATTCTATTAAGGTGTAAAATCACAAATATGCAATTAGAATGTTCTTAACTGAACATTGTAATGCTGAAGTGACACTCGATACTGGTAATCGAAAGCAATGGAGTTCTAGAACTCTGACTTGGAATTTTTAAAAAATCATTCCACATAACCTGCTCTTCAAAGGGTTAAAAAGCCATTGTCAAGTTGCAGGGTCTGGGCTGTACCTGTTCCCCCGTAATCCCCCCGCCCCCCCCCCCTTCAGCTTTGTTTGTTTCTACCTCAGAGGGCACGGTCGACAGCGACTGAAGTGAACGTGCGGGTTTAACCTGCAGTTTAACCAGCAGGGTCTGAAGGACACAGCACTGCTCCCTGTCACAGCCAAACCGCTGTACAGGCCTACCGTGAAACATGCCACCTGTCTGGAGAAAAGACTATTATTGTCAAGGGTTTAGGGGTCAGAGGTCGCTGTAAGCTGTTAACACCTGTCTGTTGACAGAGGTGGGTCAAGTCCAGTCCAATGGCTAGTTACATTTTTTAGCACTCACAGCACACACAGCACAACCTTGTTCCTTGAGAAAGGGTTGCAGCCAGGCCTGTTACCTGTGCCTGACCTCATGAATATTAATGAGCGGGTAGACCCTAGTTTTCAGTCAAAATGATTGACACTTACAAAGTTTCTACATTGTGTTGATAGTCAATAGAATCACAACCAAACAAATAATGATTCGTGTTTCACTGCTTGGTACAGAGAATGCGATATCACAAGGGAATATATTTATATCACATTTTATCGACTGAGAATGAGATATCCTAACTTTGGGATGTGTTATTTTACTTAAACCTAAACTAAGTCATTTACAAGCAAAACAGACATTCCTATTGGATTTGTATACAGTACTGTATTAACTATTTGGTCACACATGATTAACCCCTGATGAGATACCACTGTACAGTCTGATCTCTGCTGTTTCAACTGTTAATAAGTGATAATAGTGGCCATTTTTTCCATCTCTTTCTTACTTTCTTTTCATATTATATGGCGCATATGTACAGAAACACATTTCAGCCACGTCTGGGCCTCGGTAACAATACCACAGCCCCAGTAAATCATCAGGCATTCGGGGATATCACATTTCTGATAACTCAGCATCATTAAAACTACACGCTTTCCTATTTCTGACTTTTCCTATTCGCACACACGCGTGTATGCACGCACGCACGCACGCACGCACGCACGCACGCACGCACGCACACTCACCACACTTTGCATGCACTCCCTATAAATAAAACACACGCTGCTTCGCAGAAAAATAGTCTATTACACCGTTTTATTTGCACTACAAAAACTGTTTGATTTCACAGCAACCGCAAACCACTTACGCATTAAACAGCAGCTTACATAACACACAGTCTAACCTCCGTAATGAGTCCTTGTGGGACCTGGAAGACTGCTGCTTGTGCTCAGTGTCCGGTGTAATGAGCGCTGCTATGTGATGTCACAAAAGGCACGGTTCCATCCCACAGGACGTGGTCACATGGTACCCTGCAGCCTGATGCAACAGCACTGTTGTCGCAGGCTGAGAAAAACAAGGACAAAAAGCAAGGTTTTGAGACTGGGCTGGAATATCCAATAGGGTCAAACCTTGAGTTAATATCGGCAAAATGAGCGGTGAGATGTATCGGATAAACTGCACTTTTGCACAAACCTATCTTCTTACACAAAACTGATCTTACATTGTCACGTGTGCTGTTACTGTGTGCTACTTGTGCTGCACTGTCGTTGATAATTATATATGATGCTGGTGTCAAGATTATACACACCATCACACACACACACACACATATTGGGCTCTATTTTAAAACCAGCGCAAGGGGACGGTATAGTCAAACGCAAGCTTGTTGACAGCATCAACGTCTTAAAACTGGCGCTATGGCGTTTCTCAGCAATACCGCTAGGATCAACAAATTCTCAACATAACATCCTTTCGCTTGTGCTGCAGTGGGATGGGTGGCGCTGTCTGGGGCGTGTTCTAAAATACTTTCGGCTCAGTGACAATTTGAACCAACGAAAACCCATTGCGTTATGATCAGCTGGAACCACCTCTTAGCGGAAACGCAATAGACTCTGGCAATTTGGTAACTTATTAGTCATGTAGTTCTATGTAGTGTCTATAGGTGATGCCAACATTACACTTCCATTTTTATGAACAAATAGCCTATAATTATTATTAATTAATTTTTAGTTTATTAATTAATTAATAAACTACTAGAATAAAACAGGACAGCTTACAAGAAACTTGCGATCATGTAGGCCAATAGCCTATAATATATAAATTACACATTGACACAGTTGAATCATAAGCCTACCATTTGAATCATAATTATGCCTACATCACCTAATGTAGGCTAATTAATGCATTCGCCACCTCCTCCCGTGCCTTCCGAACTTCTGGGAGACGAGGTGGTGTGGATTGTGATCCATAAATTACTACAGTCCTAGCCTGTACTTCTGTTGCAAGTATGTCTGATTCCTCTGCGGAAAATCGCTCTTGTCGTTGACGGTCCAGTGCGTTTGGGTTGCTCATTATGAAATTGCATGGAGCGATTGCGTTCCAACTGGCTTTTTTTTAAAGCATGAGAACAACAATTTGATTGGCTACCATAGAGACACACCTTGGACATTTAAACCCAGCCTTTTAGCAATACCGCCATAAGGTGCGCCAAGATTGCCGTCATTAAATTACCAAATTTCTCGCCGACACGCCCTCAGAGCGATACCGCCAAGCGATTACTCTTGCGTTCACCATTGCGTTTGGTTTATTAAAATAGAGCCCATTGTATAATACCTTAATGGTGTGATAAGATGAAACATACATGCGGTAGAGAGGTGACATTTAATGCAACATTGAATCAAAAAGTAGCCTAATCATAGTCTTTTGAACCTCTTTGTGTATTGTATTTTGTATGTGTATTTTGAATTGATTTGAACACACATGCACAACTATACAATGACTCATGCCCTGTGCGTAACAATAAAGTACCATAAAACTTAAATTAATAGCTCACCCATTTAATTACCTACAATGCAAATAAGCCTGCCGTTTGTAGGGTATTGGAGACCAGCACCTGTTGGTTTCTCGCTTAAGGGGCTAGGCTACACTTCATTCTTAAACTAGGCCGCTGGTATTGAAACTGCCAGTATATAGGTTTTCACATTAGTGTAGGACAACATTTTAAATCGGATGATCAATATGATAAAGGACTGGCTGAACTGAAAGTGTATTTATTAGAGTACATTACTGGCCTCAGGTAGCATATTTATCAACACATACCGGTGGTATCATTGTGAAGCAGCAATGAACTCTTGTAATTTGTCAGTTTTAGCTGTCCGAGCTGTGTGATATTTATAAACGTCCCTTTTTCCCCCCTCCATTTTGTGCCCTCACTTTGTGTCCATTCCAAAGTACCTCGCTGCTGCTCACTCCCATTTCCCAAATAATATGTTACTTTATAGCATCCTGTTTAAATTTAATATCAAAACGGTGCCACCATTAACAGTAACGTCTATGAATTAGCTAGCTACCGTGCTAATCTGTGCTACAGTGGGACAAACTGCTTTCCTGTTTCCACGGTGATGTATTTTTGCTGTTATTGGAGACTGACATTTATTTACAGTTTTATGTTTTTTTTCCCAGTTATTAAAAGAGAGAATTTTTTTTCAGAGTCTCTGTGTCTAATGGAAGTTTGTAGTTGAAATATTATGTTTACAAAAAACATTTACAATTTTCCCAAATGGGTTGGCTTCTGTGCGTATCTTGATCCATTAGTGTGAAAACTTGGTTGCAGTATATCTGTAGCATAATGTAAAAAGGGAGATATCAGTATGCTCATGGACATTGGCTAATATGGCCAGACCAATACCGCTTATTAATAATGGCCCGAGAATTTCCATATTATCCAGAGACCCGGCAGAAAGAAAGTTTAAATATTTTATTTATTTAGACATATTGCAAGTGTCTTGGATGTCAAAGACCGGTTACAATGAAAATATTTTCAAAAATATCATTTACTTTTGAATGTTCCTTGAAGTGTATGTTTCAGCAGAGTAGAATATATGGTTCTTGAGATTACGACCAGAGACTCATGTCCCCTATAGGGGACAGAAATGAATTGCCGTGGCACGGGAGGATATCATTTATCTCTAACATATATTTATCTGTGCCGCAGAACTGTGAAGGCTGAGGGCAGCTCATGCCACCTTTTTTTCTCTCATTTATTTTTGCGGGTACAAGCTAAGCGGCAACATGCAGAGTTTACTTTTTCAGTCTGTTAACGCCTCCAGTTTACACCCACAGGTTAGACCCTTAACCTCCAGACACGCCCAGTTAACATATTCACATACATATTCTGTCTGTGCGTTGTCTTCCTGTGTGTGGATTTAAACTCCCAGACCCCCCCAGGGATTGTTTGTTAGCGTGCATACCGCCAGACTACATGGCGGCTCATGGTTTTGTGTTGTCTGGTACACCTCAGTCGCAATGCGCCACGTTTCACGGGTGCGATTCAGGGCGAGCGGCTTTCTCCAGGGCAGCGCCGTGAACCTCAGGACCAGTCCAGTACTCTCACGATGGGCCCCGTTCCTTTACCCCAGGGCCAAAGGGCTGGAGGCCGGGCAGCAGCCTGCGTGACTGCGCAGACGAACAGCTGGTCCGCAGCGTCATGGGCAGCCAGCCAATCAGCATCTCCCCACGGACGGCCAAGCCCCGCCCAGCTGCGTCTCCTCTAGAGACGACTCGTTTCTCAGGTGAGGGGTACACTTCCTGTACGTTTACATTTAAGGCATTTAGCTGATGCTCTTATCCAGAGCGACTTACAATTAGTGCACAAAGAAAAAGTCCTAAATTTGTAAATCACCAGCATTCAAAGTAGAAAGTAGAGAGTGTAATGGTCGGGCCATCACACACCCGCGATAGGTAATAATTAATATGCGGAAGGGATATCCTATTTTTTCAAAACAGGATAGATAGAAGATAGAAGATTTGGAAGAGGGCAATGGGAACCAGGGTGGAGAAGGGGAGGAGAGGTATTTCCTCAATAGATGCGTCAACAGGTTACGCCTTTGTCACCCTTCCTGTGGCTGAAGCGCTATGAAATGGACAGGGGTTTTGGTTTTCCTGCCGTGCAGTCACAGTGAATACGCACTGAGTGTATTTAATTACGTGTGTGTCACTGTGGATCCGGGAGAGTAAAGTGTGGACTTGGAGCACAAAGTACCGCATAAATAAGTTGAGGAATGGCATGTCTGTCGCCCTGTCCATAAACGTGCCCATAAATGTGTCTTAATTCTTTGCCCGCCGGTCCCTTTGTCCTTGGCGTTTGGGTGAGGTATGTGTGCGATTAAGTCTCCCAGTAGATTTTATCTACCTCCCCAGTATCTTAATGTGTTCCAGTCTTCCCCTGTTCAAAGGCCCTAGGCTTTTCTGTTCTCACACTATCAATCCATCTCCCCTCCCTCGAGCACAAGGAAAACACTCTCTGAGACTTAATCAAGATTTATAGACCAAAACGTGCTTAATATTTTATGCTGGACTCCTGCCTAATGCATTCCTAGTGAGACTAAACAGACTTCTACACAACATTTAATCCACCTTACCGGACGCTGCATCGCTCAAAGTCCGTAAGGCGGCCCCCTAATGAGGAACAGCGATGAGACCAAACGGACGGAGCCAGAGCCCGTTTTCACAGGTGAGAGGCGTTGTGTTGTTGTTGGAGGAAGCCAGTCTCTGCCTTGTTTGGCGAGCGCGCTCCAGGTTTCCTGCATGCGAGCGCGTACCCTGGCAGTGCCGCTGGAGGTTTCGTGAAGAGATTACCACCACGCGGGGGCCCCTTCTAGTCCGCCGTCTGTTCCCCAGCCCGTCGTTCGGAGGCCAGAGAAAAATAATCTGTTTACCGCCGTGACGGGTGTAGCTTCTCCTGGGAGCCTCTCGCTGCCCCTGGTCACAGCGGGGGGGGGGGGGGGGGGAGTATGAGCCGACGCTAGCTGACCCCTCCCCCCGCCCCCCCCGGCACTCGTGCCCTGACTTTTGCCTCACTTGATCGATCAGGTGACCTGTGTCTTTTCAATTGATTGCGTGACCTACACTTTTTGCTCAGCAGGAGGTACATGGTAAAGGACTCATCCTAATAGCTGTGCTCTGTCACAGTGACTGTGTGGTCACGGTGACGTCCCACTGTTATTTCTGCGAATGACCCCTCCAGGCGCTGCTATTGCCGTGCCGCATGTTTTAATAGAAAGCGTGCGATTAGATGTGATTCGCTAATCTCCCGGTCGCTTTAAGTACGGTGTGCGAATGCGCTGTTTACCCAGCTAGCGAACACGCAGCGGGCCCACTGGTGCTGCGACTCGCGCTGCCTGCCAGCACTTTGAGAATCAGCGCTGCAGCGCTATTCTGGTGGACAGGCAAGCTGCTGGAGATGAGGACCAGCTGTTGTGAGAATACAAACTAGTTGGCGAATGGGTCCCGCAGCTAGCGGGCCGCTGTGATCTGCTTATTGCCTGGAGAGGGCCAACTTCCACCTGAAACGAAGCAGACATAGTGAGGACCGCCGCTGGCATTGTGAGGACCAGGTGTATAATTTCACTTTTTCTCCCCTTCCCTCTCTCTCCTCTCTTCCCCTAATCTCTGCCCTGTCATTTGTTCTTGTTTCTTTGTGTGGTGCAGGGGCTATCACCCAGCCTTGGTCGGGGATTAACGCCCCCAGGGCCTCCCGACCAATTAGCGCAGACTTAAGCGCCCGGACCAGCCCTCGGCCCCGCCCTCGGCTCCGCCCTCAGTCCAGCCCGTGGCCCAGATCCCAGTCCCGGGCCGCAAAGGAGATTCTGGAGATTGAGTTTGTGGACAAGATGGAGAATGAGGACACTCTTGTCTGGAATGAGGCGGACTGCTTGGCCCTGGCCAATCTGGAGGAGGAGTTCAGAGTGATGAGTGGGAAAGGTCGTTGTGCTTTACATTGTGTTTTAATGTAACTGTCATACATTGGCTCAACACATTCAGTGTTTTAACATAACTGTCATGCATTGGCTCAACACATTCAGTGTTTTGACATAACTGTCATGCATTGGCATAACACATTCAGTACTTAAACATAACTGTCATGCATTGGCTCAACACATTCAGTGCTTAAAGATAACTGTCATGCATTAGCTAAACACATTCAGTGTTTTAACATAACTGTCATGCATTGGCTCAACACATTCAGTACTTAAACATAACTGTCATGCATTGGCTCAACACATTCAGTGCTTAAAGATAACTGTCATGCATTGGCTAACCACATTCAGTGTTTTAACATAACTGTCATGCATTGGCTAAACACATTCAGTGTTTTAACATAACTGTCATGCATTGGCTCAACATATTCAGTACTTAAACATAACTTTCATGCATTGGCTCAACACATTCAGTGCTTAAAGATAACTGTCATGCATTAGCTAAACACATTCAGTGTTTTAACGTAACTGTCATGCATTGGCTCAACACATTCAGTACTTAAACATAACTGTCATGCATTGGCTCAACACATTCAGTGCTTAAACATAACTTTCATGCATTGGCTCAACACATTCAGTGTTTTAACATAACTGTCATGCATTGGCTCATTCTTGCATCCAGGGAAACATTTCCATTGCTTATGTATCTTATAATTAATATCCCTTCATCCATTTATTTCCTTGAAGAAACAAATGGCAATTAAAATATTAAAACGTCATATTAAAACCAAAGACCTGGTGACAAAGTCTAGCACCCTAATTACGGAAATCTTGGCCACAAGATTGAATCCTCCTTGGTGAGATTCTCCTCTAGTGTCCATGAACACTAAACTTCACCCCGATCGTTTAATGAAGTATTCAGCAGTATTAATATGTAACGTAGAAGTTTCCTTAGGAGAGGGATATCTGTTAATACAACAACACTGCGACAGTTTGCACTATCCATCAAAAAAGCTGCTTTTAGGTGACATGCTTGGCCCCTGAGGGAAGCAATCAAAGGAGCACATGACCATCAGCATTACAGACGCCGCAGGTTCTCTGAGGCGATTTGAGGAGAGGACTGCTCATTCAGCGCTCCCGGAAAGCAAACGCATTCAATTCCGTTTAGCATTCATGCATTAAGTTTGCATCAGCATCTTTAACTAAGGAACTTTGCAGCGTTCGTTTGTAATCGCCGGACACAAAGTTGGGCCGTGTCCACTGCGATGGATTTTCACCAGAGGGCTTTGAGCGCTTTGGTAACGGGCCTGACTTATTTAGCCCAAACAGTGCTCATTTTGAGGTGATGGTAAGTGGCTGTGATTAGGTATCGTAAAAAATGTATCAAGCTGATGAATTAAGCAAAGGACTGTCTATTTGAAGGTCGGGCTGTTTTAATATTTATCTGTGGCGCTGTTTATGGCTCTGCCTTCTGTTTGACTGAAGTGTGCTGTGTTCTGTCCATCTAACCGCAACAAGGCACATCCCGACTCATTATATTACAGTTACATTTGCTGCTAGTCATTTCCTGGCCGTTATGGATCGATGGCGTACGATTTCAACAGGGCCTCGGGATTAAGCAGATTAAGCCATTTAATGACCTGAGGTACCTTTGGCACTTTATAGGAGTACACATGCAATTCATTTAACTCGGGGTCAGGCAATAATGCGTGACCATTCCAACATTGTTCTGAGAATTTGTGATTCTGTGTGACTAGGTGGGAAATTAAGCTCTGTTCCTTCAGTCTGAGGTAGTAATGCAGTTTTCCTGTGCAGTTTGAAACCGGCAATAGCTCGAACGAGCAATGGCTCATACGCTCCTTTTTTTTTTTTTCCGTGCCGGAGAGGAAAATGCAATTCCTTGCTTGTATATTGCTGGAAGTTTATTTCCTTGAATTCAGCCATACCTAAGAGAGTTCCTGCAGTTAGGATTTAAGCCCCTGCTCCCGTGCACACACTTTACAGTCTGATCTGAATGCTCTTTGATTTCCTCATTGCTTGGTAACCGTATCAAATGTGATCATTTGCTCAGGATGATTTTGTGATGTCAGCAGGTCCGCGGGAGGATGCCGCTGCTGCAGTTTTGAGCCGTTGCATCGCGGCTGTGAAACGCTATCTGTGCAGTTGTGTGGGTTGAGTGTGCGGCGGTGATGTGTGATATAATGAGGCAGTGATGTCACCGAGCTCTCCGTCCCGCAGGTCCACGCTCGTCTGACCCAGGGGCCTCGTCTCCGCCTCGCCCGGGAGGAGCGAAGGAGGCCGTCCGCGACAGGGGCGGTGCTCAGCGGTAGGTACTTTCAGCCCCCGGAAAAGAAGGCTCATTAACGCCGACTCGTTAGCGCTCTGCTTACTCCTTAAAACTCCCAAATACACCCAATGCCCCAGAATAATTAGCGTTTCTCATGGTATATTCATTATGAAATGAGGAGAGCCGGAATCCCCGTTACCGCCCAACAGCGGAGTAAGCGGTTTATTTTTCTCGCGGTAGCCGACGCCGTTCAGCGCTGTATCTGACTGCAGGCTGCGGGGGTTTGGGGGCGCCACTGTCCGACCCGCGCATTCTCCCGTCCGCGAGCCTTCAGAAGCCCCTCCCCCTGTACGCCTGCAGGCACCGCGACTCCCCCAATCGGCCCTTTTCATCGGATCGCTCTGTCATTTTTCACTTCTCCTGTAAAACCCCGGCCTCTCCCACGTTGCCTCATTAAAACCACTCCATGGGCCTGCGTGAGTCCGTGTGTGTGATCCTGTATCGACTCTGCCTCTATGAAACAGGACCACGTGGCCTCATTAAAAACACTCCATGAGCCTGCGTGTGTGATCCTGTATTGGCTCTACCTCTATAAAACAGCAGCCCTGTGGTGCAGAGGTACCCAGACATGTTACTCTCGGTTACCATAGGAAAAGATTCACATTAGAAGCTTTGTGTGTGGGTGTGTGTTCTAGTTTAAGCATGTGTGTGTGTGGATGTATGTTGTGTGTATGTTTACTGCCACTATATTTATGTTTTGGCTTATTTTAACCCTTAGTTTTTAAATTATTTCCCTTTGTTTTAAAAGGTCTGTAAGAAATTAATGACCTGAATGAATCACGTTATGGTTATTGTGTTTGTGTGTGGAGGTGTGTATTTATGGCTGGTTATTGTGTTTGTGTGCGGTGGTGTGTATTTATGACTGATTATTGTGTTTGCATGTGTGCCTATGTGTGTGGGGGTGTGTATTTATGACTGGTTATTGTGTTTGTGTGTGTGCCTATGTGTATTTATGACTGGTTATTGTGTTTGCGTGTGTGCCTATGTGTGTGGGGGTGTGTATTTATGACTGGTTATTGTGTTTGCGTGTGTGCCTATGTGTGTGGGGGTGTGTATTTATGACTGGTTATTGTGTTTGCGTGTGTGCCTATGTGTGTGGGGGTGTGTATTTATGACTGGTTATTGTGTTTGTGTGTGTGCCTATGTGTGTGGGGTGTGTATTTATGACTATGCGTTTGTTGTATAGGTTTAAAGTGTACATATCCACAGTATATGCGATGGCTTGTGTTGGGCCTTTTTCTGATTTTAAGCATTAGAAATGGCTTGCTGTTTTCACAATGGCAGTAAATCTCCCTTTGATATCCATTTGATGCGAGTCTGTGAGCGTCCCAGCGACAGCGAGCATGTGCGGCGTGTTGCTTTGATTGTGTGTGTGCATGAGGGGCAAAAGAGAGAAGGAGAACTCACCGCTTCGGGCTGCTTGACTAATGTCTTGTGGCCACGGCGTGTTACAGCGAAGCATGCGCTAACAGGATTAAAAAGGACAGCGCGATGCAGTTCTGAAACGCAGCGCGGTTTGAATCTAGCTATCGGCCGGGTGCGCGTCTCTGAGCGACCAGTGACGACCTCGCGTCTACGCGACTTAGGCGCTAAGTCGCTACCCGCGCGCGCGTCGCCAGCGCTTCCAGGGACACAGCTGAAACCAAGGGGTTTCTTCCCCTCTTTCTCTCTCTCTCTCTCTCTTCCCTCCACTTTGATCCGGCAGGAAGGAGTCCGTCCAAGGTCACACGGACGAGGAGGAGGAGGAGGAGGAGGAGGAGGAGGAGGAGACTCTCAGGGACATGGAGAACGTGGCGTCGCTTCCCTGACCCGCCCGCGCGCGCTCTCTCCAGGGACGCCAGCCCAACACCCGCCCCGCGCCTCAAGGTCCCTGCCGCCTACCGCCGCCGTTTCTTAAAATCATTTTTTATCTCTTGTGCTCCAACTTGATTTTCAGCTCGAGCAAACGGAAGAAGAGCTTCACAAATGGGTCTTTTATAATGCGGGAGAAAGCAAAGTGATGTAATGCTGATGTAAGGCTTTAACAGTGTCAAAAGTGGGCCTCTAGGAAAGAGGATTTTTCAATAGCCACCATCTGAAACGACTTGATAAAGTGACATTTGAAGAAGCAGTGGAGATTACGATTGATGGAATTTTAGTCATTATATATATATATATATATATATGTGTGTGTGCTGTGTATAAGCATAATTTTCATATGGAACAAACAAACATAAACTATAGCAATATGACGTTAAAAATCTGAGCAAAAATATGTGTTGTACGTGTTATGAAAATAAATGAGAATGACGGACACATCTCATTTCTGTTTAATCATTATATAACTGATTATTATTTGACCATGACGGAGAATTAGTCCAAACCAATACTGCGCTGTTCCCTTGACTTTGAGAAAGACATTCAAGCATATATAAAATACACACATTCATAATCCTCCATTTTAATTAAGTATTAAGGAGAAGTAACACATAAAAAAACTACATCAGGTCAATTGATTGCTGCCCCGTTCTATAGTTCATACCTTTGCACCACTTTGCAAAGCAACCTACAAGTCAACTATTTTGACTGTGCTAACTACATTGGGGCAGCTATATAGTATATACAAACTGCTTTCCCCTCTCAGTTTATCAGCATGTAGTTGACATTCAGGAGGAAATGTCAGGCCTATTGTACTGAGAAATAACATTTAGTGGCACCGAGGTATAAGCTATGCTTGACACGCACAGTGATTACCGTTCTATATGGACAGACATCAAGCAAACAGAATGGCTATAGCTACTCACACTATATCTACCACATGGCAGTTTTAACCTGTCTAGTTGCTGTCTGAAGAAGGCCGAATGTTTTACCAGTACTGAGTAAAAATAGCTATTGTTAATAGCCATTGTTTTTCATTCAGCTTTTGTCCTCTCATAAGCAGACAGCAGATTTGTTTGACCTAATACCGGTTGGTCATCTCTTTTGTACAGTTTCCCCAACTGTAGTTACAGATGTGGGTAAATCTAATATAGTAAAGCCTGCTTATCACTTCAGGGATTCAGTTCAATATATGAACTCCCTAACGAGGGTCCTGGAGTGCCACGGCAGCCCATTGGTCCTCACATCACATGCTCTCTGGAGCCCATCTCTCTACAGGAACACTTCTTCCCCTCCACTCACTGTCCCTGATGTGCTAAACCCTCTGTACTATCCCAGCGCACTCCCTCATGGTCAAAATCTCTCCCGAGAACCACACTTACTCTGATGTTAGAAACTTCCCCAGCAATCACACTAACTCTCTTTGATGTTAAAAACTCCCTGCGATTCATCTCACTCCCTGATGTTAAAAATAAAAGTCACGCTCACTCGTGTTGTTCTACAATCAGGCTCACTTTCCCCCGATGTTCACAATCTCTCCCAAGGACCATAATCAGCCCCTGATGTTCGAATCTCCCAGCAATCCCACTCACTCCCCCCTGATGATCCAGGCCTCTCTGTACAACTCCGCTCACTTTAATGTTCTCTCCCTCCTCCTCACGACCCACTCCTCCTCCTCACGACCCACTCCTCCTCTTCACGACCCACTCCTCCTCTGTAGTCAACTGAACCTGTTCCAGTGAGCAAGCTCTCCGTATCAGGCTCACGAGGCCTGCTTCCTTATGATTCAGGCATTGGCAAGAACAAGCTTGCACAGAGGAGTCAATCGAGGGACCAGCGCACTGTTTCAAAGAGGCTTTTTAGGAATTAACACAAAAATGTTGAAATATCGGTAATAACATTTTGAGGACAGAAGGGAGATACATGAAACCCCTTAAGGGGAAAAAGTGCAGATGATTATAATAATGACAAAATAATTTGGGATTACTTGTCACAGTATTAATTTGTATCTTTTTCCATGTTAGCTGAGGGTAGTCAATGTGTTCTTGGCCTTTTTTTTTTTTTTTTCATTACATTCAAGTTACACAAATCACCCAAGACACCTTTCGGTGATTATGGGTAATGGGTAATGCTTTCCAGACACATTGCGCAAAAGAACAAGTGAAAATTTAGTCTAGAACAATGAAAGCAGAAAGTGAACTTTTTCATTTTCACTTATACGATGAACACTTCTTTGTTTTATGTGGAGCACATGAAAAGGGGGTTGGTTTTCAGCACCTGTTTATCATATTAAAAAGAAAAAGAAAAAACAAACTAGTTGAAACTAGTTTGAAAAGGACTTTTGCAAAGTATTTGGATAGTATTTGAAGACTGCAAGGTGGTGCAGTGGATATGAGTTCTTCTCACAGCAAGAAGACAGCTGGTTCAAATCCCGGTTGGGGCCTTTCTGTGTGGAGTTTGCATGATCTCCATGTGTCCACGTGGGTTTCCTCCGGCAATCCAAAGATTTAGGAGCTTGTAAAAGCACTTGCCAAACCAATATACCCTGTATAAATAAAGGTTAAATAACAAAATAGCAGTACTGGAAGTGAACCTCAGATCTTTCTATGGGCTTCCACCACAAGTGTGACTTTATTTACGTATAAAAATAGCTTCCAGGACTTTTCATCACAGAAAGGACACAAGTCATGTATTCTGCGACATCTTCAGAGATTCTGTTACCCTGTCCTGCAATGACAGTTTCTGTAAAACTTGTCTGCAGCACTGCTGAGCTCAGTACATCTCCGGGAAAGTCCAGGGGAGGTCAGACAGTCTTTTAATCGTCAGCCTCCTTTTAACCTGATTCTGAGTTAACTTTGTAAGTCCTTTTTTTTTTTTTTTCCTCCCAGTTTGGTAGCAATTGAACCCTATGCTATTCAATTCCCCCCGTGTAGCAACCTCTAGAGAACCACTACTGCGGACCCTGTCAGCCGGTAGTAGGACGGAGGGCGCCACGTCCTTTTCAGGGCGCGACTCCTCAAACTCCTGACCGTGGTTCCAACTCGCCCAGGGCCGTTCTGTGCGCAACGATTCTCTCCGAGTCCCTCCCGCCACCCGGGAGCAGCCGCCAATTGCCGCTCCCTCAGGGCACCGGCCACGCTCGGGACTGGCAGGACCGGGGATCGAACCCCCGATCCTCCGGGCGCAACCGCGCAGACTGAAATTCACCGCGGTACGCCTTGTGAGTCCTTCTTACATGCAGAAACTTGCAGGGTTGCTGCAAGGTCCGAAATACCCAGCCGCGGACACGGTAAGGAACTCCAGCTCCTCTGTCTGGGGGATAAGCAGTCCATCTGTCTGGTGTGTCAGACCTCAAAAGAAGCATAAAAATCACAACTGCTGTCCCATTGGAGAGGCTGCACGGCACCATAAGGCGGAGTGAAATTCTGCTAGAAATTCTGCTAAGTCAATGTTTAACATGCAAAATTCTCCCTTGGCACGCAAGGAACAGATTACTGTACTCGCAGAGACAAATCAGCTACTTTATGGAAGCCTGTCATTCCCGTAAATTCGGTTGGTCCGGGACGTTGAATAGCATTGCTACCCTGCCCACACAGCGCAGCTGTGGTTCACCATCTCATGTTTACACAGTTTTACCCCATATTCCTGCTGATTTACCCACTGAAGAGTGCAGAGACATGTTGCAGGAGACTACAGGACATTTTTCTTGTATGCCTCAGAGACAGCCTGTTGTGTGTGTGTGTTTGTGTTTGTGTGTGTGTGTGTGGGGGGGGGGGGGGGGATCACACTGCTATGCCTTAGCTGAGAGAGGTCACGGAAGAAAAGTTAATTTTTTTTCTCTACAGAAGTTATAAAATTATTTTACTTAAGCTTTAAATCAAAGAGAAAAATCACCCTCCTATGTTTAATATAGGATATTTCATTACCTCATGTGAGTAATAGTGCCAGACTAACAACATCCCTGCACCAGGCAGAGAGTGTAGCACCACTAATGTGTAAGTGTAGCGCTAATGCAAATAACTATATTAAGCAAGAACCAAAACACAAATTCTGAGTATATACAGATTGTATCCATAAATAATAAAAACCTAAAACCACTTGAATTAGTACAAAGGCTAAGCATATTAGAGGTTGAGGATGAGTGGGGAACCAAGATATGACTGACTTAGGGTAGGGTGGGAGACCTGAAAATGGGCCGACTTTTATGCACCTCGATCCTCCTCCTGAATGGCTGTTCTGTTGACAGATGGGGGGGACTATTGGACATTCCAAATTAGTGTGGGAATTGGACATACACAGCCCGGCATTGGGCGCCAAATTATTAGACAGGAAAGAAAAACGTAAAACGTAATTTAAAAAAAAAAAAAAAAAAAAAATACATGGACTGCCCGATTTCGCACGCTTTCAGGCTCCTTCACCCCAAATGAAAAGACGATACCAATCTCATAGGTAAATCAATCTCAAATCAATCCCTTATTTACCTATCCCCTTTTATTTTCAGAAAAAATCCCATAAACGTTTGCCCATGAGAGAAAAGACAGACCGTGATTACCGCGATCATGGAGCAACCCCACTGCACAGGACACACGGTTATGAAAGATTTACGCTTACAATTGCGCCTGAACTCCTTTATACGTCATTGGCCACGCCCAAATCAAAAACTTGATTGAGAAGTAAAAACCCGGAAGTAATATTCCGTACGAGTCAGATAACATTTTTAGCAACAGCGCAACATACGCCTAGAAAGAGTAATCAAACAGTAGAGACAGATAAGGTGGAATATACAATAAATTATGGACAGAAATGACCACTGGCGTACAATTTTGAGCATGTTAGGCGTCCGAGCGACCGAGAACAGACGAAGAGGAGGAGAATTATCGGGGATCGGCAGAAGATTGAATGTTGTCTGTGGAGAACTTGTGGTCGGTTGGGCAGATGTTTTGGTGAGTAGGCTAATAGAGCTGACACTACACAGCTGTGATGTTAGCTAATGTTGGCTGCCTGGCTCACATCAGGACTACAAGTGAAGCTACTAACTTATACAGACCAAGTTATTTACGCCACATTTTGTCTGTTTTTTTATTTATTTCACTGCATCTCGAGTTCAGAGATAGCTAAGTTAGTTTACATGGTAGGCTATTTATCGTCCCATCAATACTGATACAGTAGTTACCTAGCAAACTAGATGTACATGCGACACACCAGCTTTTAGGCCTACATAATTGACGTTCTAAATGGAAATAAGTCACTTCCCTAAAGACAACTACAATAATAATAACACAAAATATAATTTGAATCACATACATAAAACAAGTCATGCAGCCATAGCTACCTAGCATCCATAACGTAAAAGATTAATTCTTTAATTCAAAGAAGAGGTGGGCCATCTGTATGCATTGGAAGATGGAAACTGTCTTTTCTTTTTAATTTTAGATACAGCTATGTTCACCATTTCAATTAACTGCTTTGGGTTTGCTATAAATCCTGCTTGCTTGCTGGCTGGCTAAACCTCTACAAAACCTCACGGACTGACTAGCTTTCGTTAAGTTAACGTTACTTGTCTAGTTTCAGCAGGGAGTCCTTTGTGCTACTTCACTGGCCAAGAAAAAAATGCATTTTGAAGGTGATGTGGTTTAATAAGACCATCCGTTTCTCTATAATTAAAAAAAAAACATGCAAACATAAGCGAACTTTCTGAAAAGGTAGTTTGCGGCAAACGAAAATGGACGCTGGACTCAGGGAAATGTGTTCCCATGGAGATTTCAGTTGAAGATACCGGTAATGCAAACAATTTGGAACGTGCTTAAAAAGCCGTTCAAATTTAACCGTTCAAAGAAAACATGTTTGCCACGCACGTTCGGCTCTGTTTGCTGAATTTGAACGCACCTCAGGTGTCTCAGGTTTAGCGCTAACCACTGCGCTAAAGATGAATTCACCTTCAGTGGACCAGTTAGGAGTGGATCGCTACAATATACACACAAAACGGAAAGAAAGGCAGGTCTGGGCGCATAACAAATGGGAGAATGGCAGAGCATGGCACTTCTCTTTTAATATATAAATTATGACAAAAAAGGCATACAATGAGCTAAAAAGGCTGATTAAAACAATGTTCTGCCCCTCAGCATCGTTTTCTTGTAGCATTTACACCAGCAATACAGGCCTAAACAACAGCATTTTTAAAGTGCTTTTAAAACAGAACGGGCAGACTCACTCACGGATCGCAATTCAAACCGGCCAGTATGATTTAACCAAGTCTTCAAATTAAACAAACCATATAGGCTACGTCATAGTTAGTGGTCGGAAATGAAAGTAACCAGGTTTTTGATCAGATTTAATGATAAATACTATTCATAAACTATATGGTTACGTCTTTACATGCATGAGTAAGCATTGTACTGATTTATATAGTTTTTTGTAATGCATTAGGAGCCTGATTTACTAAGACCTTTACACCCTCCCCAAACCGGACACGTGCGAGCTTCTGCGTCACGTCAAAATAATTAACGCGTCTATTATAAACAATTGTGAAACCTACAACAGCCGTGTGCATCGCGTTACGTTACGCTTCACCCTGCGTTGCTGCTCGCACTGTTTCTATTTGAGACGCGATGCTCCAGACCTCCTTGTGCAAGTCCCACCTTCGCCAATTGACTGGGGAAAAAAGACCCGCCCCCGATGTTAACGATTGGTTCTTTTGTATCCATTGCGCGATTAGGTATACAATTTTTTTGATGCAACCCAGACTGATGCAGACGCTCACTCGCGTCCGGTTTGGGGAGGGTGTTAGTGTGCGCAAAACCTTCTAGCACACGCAAAACTAATAACACTACCAATGATTGGTGCAAAACAAATGCCATGACCAATCATTGGTCATGTTATTGGTTTTGCATGTGCTAAAAGGTCTAAAGGTCTTACTAAATCAGGCCGTAAATGCCATTCATCATCCCGCGCTTATCCCACAAACTTGATTCTGACCGCCCGTTTCCCGCCCGCATCAGAGTAAACATGTCCCGCAACAATTGTGTTGGGTCCCGCGGGCTCTAGTCTGCAGCGCCGCCGTTAGCCTCAGTATCGGAATCTTAATATCCACAGGGTCCCTGGTCCTTAATTCTGGGTGCCCCTTGACAGATGGCGACCTTTATGATCATCGAGTTGAGGCGGGGCATGCACGGGAATCGCTAAATGGGGCCCTGTGAGCCCTGTACGTGTTCGCGTCACGCCGTCATCGGAGGGAGCACATTTCAGAGAAGTAACGCTGCAAAGCAGAGGAGGAAAGTAAGCAGGAATTCACTAGAAGGTAGAATCAAATCAATGGGGCTTTTCCCCTCAGGACTGGCGAATTGCAGATGAAAGCCTTCTCTCGCCGCCACGCCGCATTGCAATTCCCCACTTAGATGCAGCGACTGCGCGCAATAAGCCAAGCATCTCCATTGATTTAAGGAGTCCCCCGGGACAGCGTTCGGAGAAAGGGGGTTCGTTTGGAGGAACATTATGCAGGCGAAATGGAGAAAGAGAAAATCCGCCGTGGGACGACTTGTGAGGAGAAATATCTCCCGACGCAACACGCCCGATGCCTCCAGTATCTGCGTGCAATCCCCAGAACATAATTGTATTTAAATGAGGATCTGCCATTCATGCTTTTCCTCTCGCATGTGCGCGCGGGATAAGCGGGAGGCTCGCCGAAGCGAGTCGGCGACTCTCCTCGTCCTCGAGGCCACGAGGCCTGGGTTTCGCCGAGGTCGCGAGACCCGCGAGGTCATAATGGCCCCTTGAGACGACACTCGCAGATCCGTCAATTTCGGAAAACTGACTCCATCCTTGTGAACCCTGTGAAGTGGGCCTCATGTTTTCTGACTGCTCTCTGTATAATCCCAGTTTGTAATCTAGCATGTGACCAGGGTATGAAAATAACTCTCCCACCCACTGGCCAGAGTGGCTTGTGGATTCTAAAAATCACCGGCCATTTCCATCATTTTACCAGCCTCATTACCTTTTACAATATAACACAACCTGGTTGGTTACCGGCCAAAGTGTCTGCTAGAGTAGAAAACCGTACCAGCCCCAATCTGTTAATTTCACACCCTGCATGTGTCATGTGAACGATGCATGTGATAAACCAGGGGACTCTTAAGACAGCATGGCGACATTAAACCAGGCCAACGAAGGCTCTATTACAGTGAGGGCTTATTTACACTGACATACCAGCCGCCCTCCATCCCCAGTGTAACTCCGAGAGTGCACCGAGTCACAGATCGCCAGATTTCCCACAGTTCATTCTGATATAGCCACAGAGACAGGAGACCGCTCCTACTGTGGGACACTGTGAAACCGTTAGCTTCACGCGATGTGCTGGGGGTGAATCAGCATTTTATTGAAACCCGTGACCATCCATGCGGTAATAAGGTCTGTGACATCTTGGGTTGGGGTGGATGTGGGGGTGGGGGGGAGGCGGTGAGGGGGCTCTCGTAGAGAGGAGGTCACTCTTGCCAGTTTGCCTGCAGGAGATGAACACTCCATATTTCTCTGTTGTCATCACAATTGGTTTCTTAATTAGATTTGGGCAGCCTGTGGTTCTGGTGGCGGAGGTAAAGAGAATTTAATATTTTTCTTTATTTATTTTTTTGTCCGCAGGTGATGAATTATGTTTATGTGAGACAGACACACAGTCTCGACTGCTTCTGGTGTGGGATTGATAGACCGAACTCACTGCTAGTTTGCTGCCCAGCTATAATTTCACCAACTCTTTCAGTGGCTGTTTTTCGCTGTGCAAGCCACACAAACCCAATCCATCAGATCTACTACAGTGGTCAGAGTCACACTACGGATGGCTTGGGGCACACAGGTTTTTTAAAATGGGGCTCGCCCACTTTGTGTGTGTGTGTGTGTGTGTGTGTGTGTGTGATTGTGCTGTATAGTTCTTTGTGGCAGTGTGTTTGTGTCTTATTTTTTTCAACCATTGCAAGTTATTTAGCGGCAAATATGAAAGTGTGTTTGTGAAGAAAGTTAATCGCGTCAAGCAGCCACAGAATCCTGGTAATCCCAAAACAATCAGGCTCTGGATGAAAAGAGAGAAGAAAGAGTGAAATAGCAATCTTTTTGTCCTTTAACAAGTACAAATGTGGGAGGGGAAGAGTCAGAAGTTTTATAGGAACTACTGTGAAATACATTGTTCTGTGGGATTAAAAAAAAAAAGAAAAGAAATGCCAATAATAAATGGAAAAACGAACGGGCAGCCATCTGGCAGGTTTTACGTAAATGTAAAATTAATCATGTGAATTTGTTCAATCAGAATTGATATGATAAACAACTTGCCTTCAACATCAAAAGGAAGCAGAAAGAAAATATCTGCTTTTTAGAAAGCAACTCAGTTCTAAAGATTCTTTTTCACATAAACCTGCCCTTGAGATAAGATATAGGCTACTAAAAAAAGAACGACTCCCACTGTTCCTAGTGAAAGCTGTTCTCGGCTCTGTCACTATGACAGTGTGGCGTGGTATTGTAGTTTGGTGACCGGGTATGCTTGCTTTAGCATTGAACAGGGGCGTCACCAGAGGTATATGTTTAGGGGGGCTAAGCCTCTACTAGGGTCTGGAGGGTATGCACCCCCAGGAGAAATTCTTCAAAAAATCAGTCGCAAAATGGTTGTTCCCCATGAGTTTTGAGGGCAGAAATAAGCTAAAATCAAAAAATAATTTAGTTGTTGCAAATAATTTTCTTTAAATTGCTTTGATATATAGCAATAGGGTTGGGCTGATGTATGATACCCGACCATCGTCTATCAACTAAAATTTATTGGCATCGGCAATGGTTGACACATCGTGATGTCAAAGACGATGTGTAGCCTATTCTAGTTTGAGGGCTTATGGAGCAAATTGCCTCAATGTCAGTGGAATTAATTTAGGCCTGGCCTGTAGATTAAATTTAACCAGCGATTTGTTTTTTATTGGAATTAAAAACCAGATTCCATAGCATACATCTAAATATTCATGTAAGCATTGATTAAATTTGACTTGTGATCACCCTTCATGAGCAGGGAATCATTTTGGGTGGGGGGTAGGGATTCTACTCTCCCATAAACTTCTCCCTATCATTAGAAAAAAAAAAAACTTTGCACTTTTGTAGCTTTATCAAAACTTCTTAACTTTATGAGTCAATTAAGTTACCTATGTAGCTAACTGTAAAATATTATCTGTCTGTAGCCTATTATCCAGGCTATCACAGTAGCCAACTGCGGACATAATACCAGAGAGGCTAGCTACTCCACATTGCAGATGCAGCAAGTGGGTTCCGTTTTTAAATGTACACTGCCTGGCCAAAAAAAAAGTTGCACACTAATATTTCATTGGACTGCCTTTAGCTTTGATTACGGCGCACATTCGTTGTGGCATTGTTTCGACAACCTTACACATTTATTTCCGTCCAGAGTTGCATTAATTTTTGGCCAAGATCTTGTATTGACGACGGGAGAGTCGAACCACATCCCAAAGACTTTTTTCCAGCACATCCCAAAGACTTTCAATGGGGTTAAGGTCAGGACTTTGGTGGCCAATTCATGTGTGAAAATTATTCCTCATGCTCCCTGAACCACTCTTTCACAATTTGAGCCCTATGAATCTTGGCATTGTCGTCCTGGAATATGCCAATGGATGGGATAACCTGGTCATTCAGTACATTCAGGTACTCAGCTGACTTCATTTTATTGCTGCATAACGTTGCTGAGCCAAGACCTGACCAATTGAAGCAACCCCAGATCATAACGCTGCCTCCAGAGACTTGTACAGTGGGCACTATGCATGATGGGTGCAACGGCGACTTTTTTTTTGGCCAGGCAGTGTATTTAGCTTCTATAATAGTAACAGGCAAGCTTCACAAATTCCGTTTAGGCATTTTAGTTAAACAACTATAGTTAGGCTATCTCATATAAACCTAAAACTTGAACCAGTCACTTAGGCTATAGGCTATAGGAACTGGAGAGGCGATAGGAGCCAGGGGTTTCAGCAACTAACGTTAACATGGTTCCCATAGGCTATAATGAAGAAACTCCTGCCTTTTTCTACCAAACTAAGGGGTTTACAGTCATATTTTCAACCCATACCTATGGGTTATACCTATAATACATACAATATAAGGATAAGAATCAAAGCATGATTTTACTTGATACAAACAACGTTATAGTAGAGTTCTTTTACACATTGTAGACTCAACATATGATTCTAAATAGTGGAAAGTGTAGGCTACAATTGATAAGTAGTTTGAACTTACTATTTATTTTTTTTTTTTACATGGTATGGATTCAGCCTAGCAGTAGCACTTGAGAGCAGACCTATGGAGCAAACGCTTTCATTAGCTAACTGTTAATTTTAAATCCTGTTAATGTTAAGTAGTTTATGTTGTTATCGAGCTCAAGTACTAGTGCTTGTTACAGCAGCATTGGAACATTAACCCAGTCTCTGTAGTGGTCATTTGAATTGAGCGGTCACGCGGCTCAGTGCACGCACCACACTGCACTCTAACCAATGGCTGCACAACATCTCTGCAACGTTGATGTTGCATTATGAGTGGACAATGTATTCACTGAGTATCATTGCAATCATTGCATCCCTGAGATATAATACAGCCCTCCTAATTGTTTCAACAAAGCAATCCAATAACTTTAAAATGTTATTCAAATTAAGTTTGAGATTGAATCTCATGGGATGCAACAAATATACTGTGTGTGAATTGTGTGAAAATGGAAATGTACACACAACACATTATCCAATCAAAGAAGTGTTGTTTATAAGCAAAGAGGTACCAGGGCTATTATTCTGATGTCATACAAATACTGTTTATCACCACGCTTGATGGAACCATCGCATCGCATCACTGAAATTCATCTTCTTCTGGGAGGGAGCAAATGAAGGCCGTCTACTGAGCACAACATTCCTCGGAAGAGGAGGCGGGAGGCGGAATGCGGGCCTAATGGGGCCTGAACAGAGATGTTCTAATGTAAGCGGCAAACAGGTGCTTCTCATTAGCGAGCATGAGGCTGGGAAGGAAAAGCAACAACATCGCGCCCGGAGATTCCTGTTTTTCCACTATAGCGCGACTCACTTTTCCTTAATATGGAGTCAGCCTCTTCTGCTATTCATACCTTCAAGGGGGAGGACAAAAAGCCCCCCCCCCCCCCCCCCCCAACATACACACACACACACACACACGCACGCACACGCACACCAGCTACCTAATTACCTTGCTCCTCCCCCTACCCATTCCTCTCACAGTCTATGAATGCAGTTCCAACAAATTTTCCTCCTTGAGTTTTCCCAAACCCAACCCGTCAGCCATGGATAAAACGAAACGGGGCTGGCAGTTCATGCATGCACGCAAGCGCATTATGCCCGTACGCCCACGAGAAAGTGGAGCCCTCTTTGCCCGCATGCGTATGCACAAGCTCAACCTGACTGATGGCTCCGAACACAAAGGCCATCCATTAACACGCTGCATGGCCTGGCCTTAATTAGCGTGTGTGAAAGGATTCGTACGAGAGCGGTGAACACTGTTCACCCCCTTCCCCGCGTCTTGGAGACGGCGGGCCTCCGCACGTTACCTTGGATTTCACCAACGGGTGCGGAGAGGAAAGAGCTCATTAAACCCAAGAAGAAGGACGGAATCAATCTGCATGATGTATTGATTTGTCAAAGGACCGGGCTGGCTGGCTGCCGGACCGGTCTGCATTTCTGCACCTTCGGACTGAGGGACCGGAGCGAGCCGAGCGGAGTGTGGGCTGTAGAAGGCATGGAGGCCCAGGAGGAAGTGATGTCCTGTTTAGCTGAGCGGAGTGTGGGCTGTAGAAGGCATGGAGGCCCAGGAGGAAGTGATGTCCTGTTTAGCCGAGCGGAGTGTGGGCTGTAGAAGGCACAGAGGCCCAGGAGGAAGTGATGTTGTGTTTAGCTGAGCGGAGTGTGGGCTGTAGAAGCCACAGAGGCCCAGGAGGAAGTGATGTCCTGTTTAGCTGAGCGGAGTGTGGGCTGTAGAAGGCATAAAGGTCCAGGAGGAAGTGATGTCCTGTTTAGCTGAGCGGAGTGTGGGCTGTAGAAGCCACAGAGGCCCAGGAGGAAGTGATGTCCTGTTTAGCTGAGCGGAGTGTGGGCTGTAGAAGGCATAAAGGTCCAGGAGGAAGTGATGTTGTGTTTAGCCGAGCGGAGTGTGGGCTGTAGAAGGCACAGAGGCCCAGGAGGAAGTGATGTTGTGTTTAGCCGAGCGGAGTGTGGGCTGTAGAAAGCATGGAGACCCAGGAGGAAGTGATGTCCTGTTTAGCTGAGCGTGGTGTGGGCTGTAGAAGGCATGAAGGTCCAGGAGGAAGTGATGTCCTGTTTAGCCGAGCGGAGTGTGGGCTGTAGAAGGCATAAAGGTCCAGGAGGAAGTGATGTTGTGTTTAGCCGAGCGTAGTGTGGGCTGTAGAAGGCACAGAGGCCCAGGAGGAAGTGATGTTGTGTTTAGCCGAGCGTAGTGTGGGCTGTAGAAGGCATGGAGGCCAAGGTGGAAGTGATGTTGTGTTTACCCGAGCGGAGTGTGGGCTGTAGAAGGCATGAAGGTCCAGGAGGAAGTGATGTCGTGTTTACCTGAGCGGAGTGTGGGCTGTAGAAGGCGTGGAGGCCCAGCAGGAAGTGATGTCGTGTTTAGCTGAGCAGACTGTGGGCTGTAAAAGATGGCACGGAGGCCCATTCCTCTCTGCTAGTTAGTCATTTACAAACGTTAACTCCTGACTCTCTACTTCTTCCCACTCACTCATAGGCTTCTGTATTGTGATCTCAACGACATCTCAAAAACATCCACACTGAAAACCACTCCCAGCGCAAGGCGCTATGCTTTAATCACATCCAGTTGCATCTAGTGCAGTTGTACTTTGTTTCAGAGCGTCCTCATCCCTGCCTCCTGGGTTGTTTTCCCAATAGAGTAAAGGCAGTTGGCGAGTGTGCCCAAACCCAATTTGGGTGCAGACCTCAGGTGCACGCCAGATTTAACGGCTAAAAGTGAAAAAGAAGGAATAGCTACACACTGAAATTAGAAGCTCCCACAATACTTTTATTAACGTTTATTAATACATTTATTAACGCAATGTTTTCACCAACAAGGTCTCCATCAGGCAAATGACGAAGGCTGAATGTTTGTCTGACAAAGACCTTGTTGGTCAAAACGTTGCGCCAGTGACTTTTATATTTTTAGTATGCGGCTATTCCTTCTTTTTTTCTCAGTAAGTCAGTCGGAGAGATCAGGTCAGGTGTGTAATGTGCAAATAAAAGCAGCAAAGTCTTCATGAAACTGACTGCACATTTACTATACAGTCTGGAAAATATACAGTGTGTTCCACCGAGTGTAAAATATACACGTTGTGTTTTGAAAACAGAGAGGCACTTGACACATCATTTAACTCTCCCTCACTTCCATTGTAGTGGGAGAGTTATGGCAGAGTGCGGGAGTGGATCAATTTCATTTATTTTTCCATTCATTATGGACCACCAAAGTGGGCTAATATACAGTATACTAGTCCATGCAGGAATACTTCATGGGTAAGGGCAGATTGTGGTATAATAAGCCATCTTGCGCGCGCACGCACACACACACACACACACACACACACACACACACACACACACACACACACACACACACACACACACACACACACACACACACACACACACACACACACACACACACACACACACACACACACACACACACACACACACACACACACACACACACACACATCAACTCCTTTGTGGTAAAATGCAATTTATAAGCCATTCATTACCAAGAATGCATCACCCTTCGCCCCGCACTCTGAAATAAAAGCTGCAGGCAGTGGTTTGTGAACCTTGATATATTTATTTCTACATATAGTCATTAAGTGATTTTTGCGATCACCTTCTGTCAGATTCAGTGAAATGGGGCTCATTAAGAGGACCCAGAAATAATTCTCCAAATTCGATTAGGAGCAAAAGCATAATGACACTATCGAGGTGAATTAAAGGGAACATAAATTTGTGGTGTGGGTGCGTGTGCGCGCGTACACGCCCCTGAATGTTTGTGCTTTTCAGACTTAAGTACATCTCTCCATAAATTAGAACGGTTAGTCCCTGTCTGAAGTTTTTTTTTTTCTTTTTTTTTGAGGGGTTATTAGGATTAATTGGACTTTTGAAGTTTTGGTGATATCATCTGTAAGACAAAACCTCTTTAATCTTGAGAGGTTTGTCTCAGATAACAGAAATGGTGTTTGCAGTAATTAGAAATGTATTTGAACGTGCAAATGAGTCCTCTTTTTATTTCTCTTTGTGTCGTTCACCCTCTTGCTCACTTTCTCCCCGTTTCCCTCTTCAGTCTGTTACAGTAGATAAGAGAATGACGGGATAAGCCACACACAAATGTGTGAAAAGTAAACATGCATGAAACAGGATGACTGCTGTCTATCTGCAGTTTGTTAGTTCCCACGGGAAAATGTTAATTGGTAAGTTTTTATTTAACAAATAATGGTATTTATTTGTCAATAGGAACAGTGTTTGGTTGGCTATGCCTTTTTAAATTCCTGGCAGCAACATTCCAAACATGTAAAACTGTATAGAAGACCTTGATTTGAATTCACAGATTTTGTTTGGTCAAAGAGATTTAGCAAACTGACATTGTGTTGAACTTTGGACATTGGGCATTGGACAGGTAGTGATGTCATACCAGCAATAACGACTGTGAGTATAACTATAATAATGGTAATGACCAGACAGGGGTGCTCTGGTTGCTTGAGAAACTGCCCCCTTTCTCTCATTTGCCAAAGTGCCCCTTTCTCTTTTGGTATAATTATTATATTATATTGGTGAAGCACTAATATTCAGGCATACTTGTCAACTCGGTTGGCTGTAGGCGAAACAAACAAACAAACACCATTGCCTACTTTCTTGCCTACCTTTGCAGAAGTAGCCTAGTCAAAATAACAAACTCACTGTATGGCTATGAGGACATGCACACCCCTCCTCTATTTGTATATGAATCAGAGTGAATGAACGGCAACGGTTTTGCTAAGCGAAGCAAAATTGATAATACAGAGATATGAAATGATAATACAGAGATATGAATAGAAAGTGGCACATTGCTCTATGTTGTTTGCTTACATTAGAATGACCTGTCCTGAAAGCCCAGAATGAAATTATTATTCATTATTGATAATGGTGTTGGCTAGCTTATTCTAGCTAGCTATATAGCCCAAGGTTATGCTATATTGTGGTTATTGGAATAACTAGCAGAATATGCTGTAGCATGACCTGTCCTATGTTATTGCTTAATTATTGATCATGGTGTGGCTGATTCTAGCCAGCTATATGAGCCATGAATATAGCCATCGCCACAATTCAGTTGAAAGTTGAAAATTAATCTTGAGCTGGCAATTGGTATTATTGGTAATCGGCATCTTCATCTTGCCTGTTGTAGCTTAGCATGCATGCCTAGAAAGAAGGCCAATGGGCTGGAATGGGCAGGCAGACAGACTGCATCTCTGTCCAGCTGGTTAAAAAAGCTGCTACTACAGGTGATATTGAGAGGCAGAGGGGCCTATAGGGCAGGCCTGGTTAAGGATAAATGTAAAATATGCTATATAATATAAGTTGTCAAGTGAGACAAGCAATAGCCATTTCACACTTGTAATTCCAATTATTCCAACTGTATTGTACAATCAGAGACTTAGATGGCATTCCAAATGAGTTTTCTCATTGAGAAATGAGAAACAAAAAAAAATGTATTTGGCTGACACAGTGAAAAGATAAAAACAGACAATAGCGATAATAAACACATATGCAGCATCAGAGGGCATGTGTTTAATTTTCATCAACTTTAATACCATCAATTTTAATACCAACCCCTATAGCAGTGTTGCAAATGTAATCATACCAGGCATAGGTTTATTTCATTATTTGTAAAAATAAAAAAGCCCCTAAATGTGGAAATTTGAGCAACTGCCTCCTCTAACACCATCTCTGCATCCCTGGTACCGACCAAGATTGCTCTTAATAATTACTGTAGTAATGAATAATTATGCTCATCAGCGTTTTCTGCCGAAGCAGGCAGGTCTCCTCTTGGGAGGGCCTGGAGGATTGCCACCGCTAGTTTCCTCACAATTAGCAACTGATCTACACGTTGAATAGCCAAGTGGATTAACTGCCCATCCACACCAGTAGGCACCGCGGGCCTCGAGGCCTGGAGATGTCTCGCCTTTGCTGTCCTGAGAACTTATGCCACCAAATAAAAGCGCTAACGGCGTCCAGGCAACTGGGGCCGCGCAACATGGCGACGGTAACGGCATAGTAGAATACGTGCCGCGTTATGTAACATTGCTGGGCACGTGGCCTGGAACACATATGATCTGGATCAGACCAATTAAGGGAGGAGATAAATAATTTATAGCACGTGTATTGAAGAGGCGTGACAAAGGCCATCAATCCCGCTTTGGGTCCCGGATCAATCCTCTCCCCGGGCGGGAATTGATTGGACGAGACGTATGAGAGGAATCAAATTATCCCCCCCCGAGCGATATCTGGAATTGATTTCTTCCCCCTTCTCTTTTGTCCCGTTGAGATTGACCGAGGGCAGGGCACTCTATTAGTGTGGATATAACAGGATTAGGGGGAGCCACGTCTCCGCCGGGACACCTCCAGCCCAGCATCTGATTGTGTCTCCACAAAGCAAATTGAGAAACAGCAACAAAACGTGTGATCTTTAGAGCGAGCGGCTCCGTCGCCTCGGCCCAGACGCAGGACGTCTCTGGGGGGGTGGGGGGGTGGAGGGGGGGGGGGGGTGATCTCCTCGTCTGAACTCCCTCCAGCCCCGCCCCACTCCCCCAATCGGCCAGAGAAGATCAGACTCTTTTCTAACCTCTGCGGGAAGGAAAACGTTCGGGCTGAAGCTTTGCGGTGATTTTCCTGGGCGATTGCGGCCTCTTTGTCATTTTTTTTGTATTCGAGCGCGAGTGTGCTGAAAAGACCCAAGGATTCGGGATTTAACGGCACGGCTCAGGGTTCCCCTTTCCGAATTAGGGTGAAAAATATTGCGGTTCAGCGTCATTGACTAAAAGCACTGCAATGCCTCGCTGGCAGGCAAGCTCTGTGCTCTGGTGCTAGTTGACGTGACCCCTGTTTAAAAGTATAAAAGTTAGAAGTTTAAAGGGTCCTTACAAATACAACACAATATTATGAAAAGGAAAGCATTTTATCCACCCACGTAAAATGTACAGGACCTTATCACACTCCAAATGAACTTGCAAACTACATTTTCCAAAGAGTTATTTTCTAAAGGAAAAAAAATGACAAGAACAAATTGTTCTCTGGAGGCTATAAACACAAGTGTGAAAAATCACCCAGTGAACTGTTTAGCCTCCCCCCGCGACACCATTTAATTTGATCAGAAACAGGCAAAATAATATTACAAGACACCAAAACACAGTGGAAGCTATTCATTACACTGCAAATAATCCCCCTGCCATCCAGCCCCAAGGGGGGCGATGTTTCAAAAGCTGAGCTACATATGACTGCCAGTGTTTTTCACATCCTGCTAATTAGTATCCTGTCATTTCCTGGGGTCTGTGCAGTCCCCTGCCCCGTGTGCTGTGTGTGAACGCAGAACGTATAAATGCAGTTTTTGCTGCATACCCAGGTTCATTCATGTCTCAATATTTAGATTGAGTGTAAGCACCTCAGTTCCAGCTATCTCATCCGGACAATCCAAAAAAAAACATAAAATTTCTTAAATTCTCTTTTATGTGTTTTTAAATCCCCTTTGCTGTACTGGTTTGCTGTAATGGGTTTTCTTAAAAAATATTTTTCTTTCGATATTTTTTACATTTTATTTTTAATATTTATTTATTTTATTTTTTTCTTCTTCTCTGTATTTCCCCTGTGAATCAACTGAAAAAGTAGATTTTTCCCCCTTTCCTCACTATTGAGAAAAATGTCTGCACT
This sequence comes from Synaphobranchus kaupii, assembly GCA_029718625.1. NCBI lineage: Eukaryota > Metazoa > Chordata > Actinopteri > Anguilliformes > Synaphobranchidae > Synaphobranchus > Synaphobranchus kaupii. Next base: position 9,775,424 of record CM056378.1, read on the forward strand.
CCACACTAACGACGGTTTTCAAAAATGAACAGTCATTATTCTTCTTGCCATTTGGCAATAAGAATATTGACAATACACCAAATCCTGGAATTAGAACTATGATCTTGCTCTGAATTGTTGTGTTGGCATATCTGTGACCCTGAAAAATCAAAGATCCAACTGATCAAAGATACTTTTGATCAAAGCACAGAGGACTCACAAAGTCCAAGAAACATGAAATTATATAACTGTCTAAAATATTAAGTTAGTATTTTATTTTGTACCAGTGGAAAGTAGAAGTGTGTATTGTTCAATAGGCCCATTTTGTATCCGAAATCTCAGAAATACCCACCTAGGAACAAAATACCCACCACTTTAGAAAATGCCTCTTCTGTGACAAACATGCACTTTGGATTGCATTACCCCTCTGCCTGTGTAAATTATAAACTGTGCCCTACGCGCAAGTAAAATGCTAGCGGCATGAGTCACATTCTCACCCCATGACTACAGTGCCTGCCCCGGTCCCTGCTTTCAATCCATGTGTGTGAAAATGGACCACAAAAGGAAGCCAATGTTCTTACAGACTGCGTTAGATTCTCGGAAAGGGAATAATTTCTTCCTCAGAAACTGACAGGGTACTTGCTAACACATATTGACTAATGGAAGGGGGAAAAAGAGAAGGAAAAAGCATTCTTCTCTATGAAAAAAGACTAAAACAAATAAGAGCAGAGCTAAATAGACCAATGGGAGAAGCCAAGAGAGTGTTTAAGGAAAAGGTCTGAAAGGCTCTTTCAGGAGGGGAAATATGAGATGTGTCTGGAGGGCTGTGTAGGCTCCTCATGACTACATAAACAGATGCATGTTTGCGCTTACGTTCTTCATTTTTGCAGAGGAAAGAAAATGGCTGTCTGTTTCACAGATGAGGCGGGCGATCAGACGGAGGGCTCCGCTATGTGAATGCAAAATCGTTTGGTGAATGGACAGGGCAAACACTGCTAGAGATAAGAAAAAATGTGTGTCTGAAACTGTTTTTGTACATTAAGGAAACTAATGTAAGTGGCGCAAGCTGGCGAATGGCGGTACACCGAGGCGGTGTTTTGGTTTGTAGTGAGTCACGTGACGGTGCAGTGAAGGTGTGATCTTCAACAAGGACTCTAGGTGAACAAGGGCATTGATGCAACAGTTGATTCCCGTTCATTCTGGCATGAAGGCAGACCTGGTGGTATTCCATAAAGCAGAGTAAGCAAGTTAGGCAGATAACTCTAAAATAATACCATGAAATAAAGAAACTCAGTTCTTCAGTATCAGCAGCGAACAATATGCAGAGCTAAATCACACTCCTAAACCAGATTCTAGTGCATTTTCCATGCACCATGGTCGGCTATCAATCACTCGTCCCATACTCAACCAATCGCATGCACACACCTCTAATGGAGCGCCCTTTTTAAGCTAATAATTAGTTCTGTCTGTACTGCTTGAATGCTGATACACTGCTCTTTGTTGCTTACGGCTTGTGTTAAAATAAATTTTCTGTCACCCTCCATCACCCCAGCTTCCGTCGTTTGGATCTGCTTTAGTATGGGGGGGGGGGTTTATGGTCATCTCCTGTTTAGCGGGGGGAGATGTCCGTGCTCCGGACCAGTACTAAAGCAGATCCATTCACGGCCAAACTAAAATAATTATGCAGCACATTCATTCATTAAACATGTCATTTAAATACATGAGTTGTCCTGACAGAATTGTCTTTCTCACCATTGTCTGGATAACTTGATAATCCTGTTTTGTGGAATACCCCCCTGGTTTCTGATGGAGACTCTGCACCATGCCTTTACACAAGTGGGCACCCACACAAAGCTGAACCAGCCACTTACCATCCACCCAGGGCCAATGCAAAAGTTACACCACCCCAAAATATCCATCTGGCATCGCAACAGCCTTGTGTCAGCACGAGGCTGTTTTTGTCCTCAAGATCAGAGCATTCTGGAAGCTTCTATTGCCCACCTTGTGTCCACCTTATAAAAAGGAGAGGTGGTGCTACCATTGACAATGATCTCTGACCTCTGGCATTAAATGTAAACAGTATTTAATGTAAAAACAAAGACGTTAATGGCTTAAAATTGGTCCTGTCTAATTTGCCTGTGAATAGTACAAATGTGGTAACAATTTTTGCTATTTTTTTCCTTCCCTCCGACTAAGTGCCTTTGACAAAAGATGAGTTTATTTAATGAACTTGAAACATTTCACCATGAAACTAATTCAAGTAATTGTGATTTTATGGATCATTTTCAACAGTTAGGCTTTTATATTGATTATTGTCCAAAAACAAAAGGAAATCCTGTAGGATAATCCTTCTCATAATGAGGAGACGGAGACCTTTTTAAAACAAAAAAAAAGCAACATAACTTAATATAACAACAGAAACAAATACTGGATTGGTGAATATATCACAGTATTATGATTTTAATAAAAGAGAGGTTGACTCTTCATCACAGTGAGTAGAGTAAGAAACAAACACCCTCAGTTTCAGGAGAGATCTCTCTGCCACAGGGGCAGTAGCTTCGGGGACGTTTCAACGGGGGCTCGCCAAATGGTTTGATGAACGACCCCAGCAGTGAATTTTAATTGCTGTCGAGGATCAGGTTCTTATTCCGCTGAGTGCGCTCGCCTCGCGCATCGCAAACGCGTCTCGCGGTCGCCCCGGCAGTCTCCGTACTCAACGTACAGCACGTGCGTAAAATTAAACGCGAATCCTCCGAGGGCTCTCCTAAACTGAAATAGCGGGGTTGGAGAAGCGCGTTATTACAGCACTCGTTTCTGAACGCCATTATTCTGATCGAGTCCTGTCCTCTTGAAGCTAACACAGCTCCTTTATTGTTTCCATTCATCTAAATTTAATTACACCCCAAACGCCCCTGTTTAATGATAAAAGCAACTGGGCCTTTTATGTTGAGCTCAATGAAAGAATAATATAAACTTAACTTCCTGATTGCTTAGCCTTCAGTGCACTTACCCCTTCATGTTTTTCAATATACCGCATTTATAATATGCAGATTCATTAATGCAACTTACGCAGTTAATTGAGTGCATTTTGATTTCATTTCATTAAGGAATTGGTTCTGACCCCGAAAAGTAATTAGGAAATAGGACAACATGGACTAAGAATGAGATGTTTTATGCTGCCGCTGTTTGTTTGTTTAAATAATGAGCATTTGTGATTGATGATACTCTCGTTCTCTTCTATTAATGTTTTTCCTTTATTTCTCTATTGTACTATATTTCAAGTGAAAATGTTTCATTGACTCCACTCAACCCTGTGAGGGGCTGAAAACAATCCTGACTAACTCGTGTAGTCCCAGAATACGCTGAAATCAATGGACTGTATTATTTGCTTTATTCAGCAATGTGTTCGTGTAAACACAGTTTTAGAAAAGTAAACGCATGCTGGCATGCGCACGCTGCAGATATAAATGGGATGTGTTCGGAAAGTTCTGAATGCGGAAAGGTAGCCGCATAAAGAGCTGCTCAGAGAACCTTGCGGCGGTTTTGTATCCACACTAACCTCCTTGATCAGGGTTTCCCACCCTGGTCTTTGGATAGCTGTTCACCTTCAAACTAACAACCAGTTCAGATCCAGGAAACCAGCAGAGGTGAGTCAACTGCCGGAATTGATTAGTTCAGTCCTGAATAACGGTACAAAAGCAGGAGATTCTATGGCTCTCCAGTATAAGGGCTGGTGACCCTTGACCCCTGAATTCTTCAGAATTGAAGGTGCCTCATTCAACGACCGACTGCACAACCATCTTTCCTGTTTAGAGGGGAAGATGCCTTTCAGTTTTTCAGCCTCTTTTATTTACCGCTCTCCTTCAGTTCTCTTTTCCCTCTGCACCACTGTTGAAGATTTCATTTTACATTTTCCTTTTGCCATTTTGCTAATGTTTCTGCGTGTCACAAGGAAGAAAGAAATGTAATCATAATACTATTACAAATACAGAAATACAGGCATTGCTTCACTTTAAAAAAAAATCAATACAGCTTGTTCACTTATCTATCTAGTCAGGTGCCTCCTTGTCTTCGTCATAATTGTTACCAATCCTTTTGTGCAAAGGCGTGGCTTTAGCCAATCACAGAAGAGTGACCCTGACTTACATAATGAGCACATTTAATGAATAGCCTAGGTGTAGAATTCTGCATACTACAGCTTGTTTTGCTCTGAACATTTTCTTGCTGAAATTAATTATTTTTAAAATGATGGGTTGGTCCTATTGGCGTGACACTCATCCCGCAGGGAGCGAGGCGGCAGTAGACAGCAAAGAGGACGGGTGCACCACTAATTAAAAACGAAGCAGAGACGCCCCCCGGAGGACCTCAGTCTTATCGGATCTGTGTAATACCATCTGAAGGGGGTCCAAAACCGGAGGGTAATCGATAATTCCCATGAGCTGCTCTGTGTAGTGCTGTAATTAACCCTGAGGCTTGTATTTGGCTCATGATGGGATCGTCTCCACAGTCCTCATCTGGACGGAGATGTCAAGCTTGCAGTCAGATTGAAGCGGCTTGTGTCGTTCTCTATTCTTGATAACTCACTCGATACGCTTTCTCTCTCAGCGCCCCTGGGCTCTTTCTCCTGTTGGGAAATGGTCATTCCAGGTGACCTGGGTCAGGGATGGTCCTCACATAAGAGAAACAGGAAGAGCACACTATTTCTTTTTCACCCATGGACATGGTCTCCACACATGTATACAAACACGTACAAATACACCAACACACACTCAAGCATGCACACATGTACTCCTGCATGAGTTGCACACATGCATGGACATTCTCTACACATGCATACAAACACATACAAATACACCAACACACACTCAAGCATGCACGCATGTACTCCTGCATGAGTTGCACACATGCATGGACATTCGCAAATTCACTCATCCACACACGTGCATGCATACATGCAGGTATATATGTGCATGGATATGTGCCATTAGCATTAGGATTCTATTTGTTTGCCCAGTTCATTAATATACTGTGCTGAACACAATCAAGTCAAATGTTCTGCATTTGGGAAATTACAGAGCTAATGTGTTGGTAACCTGTTAGTTCAGTTCTATGAAGTTAATTTATGGGATTCATATATGCACACATATGTACGTACACACAGACACGCACGCACGCACGCACGCACGCACGTACACACAGACACGCACGCACGCACATGGGGCAGTTCTCAGGTCACCTGGAAGTCCCAAGTGTTCACTCTGTTTATGAATCACCTTCATTACTCAGTGAACAGTGCTAAACCTGAGTGCACACAAGGTGACGCAGTCTCTGTAGCAGTGCCTTTAATTATGTCAGTCCAAAGGATCCTGTGTCTGTTGAGTCAGGTGAACAGATTTAGAGCAAGGTAGTGTCGTGTAAAATATTAGTAAAATAAGCCAAGACTGTATACTTCCAATACTTTCAAGATTTCCAGTACACAAACTTCTGATGAGTTTGGATGGCATCATTAGCTGTATGATATTGCTTGTACGACTGAAATATAGAACTCATTTTCCTGTACTTGCACATGGTTATATTTTCTACAGTTCAATTGGATCTTGAAATTTACCAAAGATTAATGAATAAATAAATACCACTATTGCTGCTGCTACTACTATTACTACTACTAGTACTACTAGTACTCAATATGTATCAGTGACTCGGACCACTCCCTGGCTGTGTCCTAAGGCTTGTTGAAATGATGATGTCACAGCGGCCGTATGACCAGTTGATGGAGTTTTTGGAGGGAATGTGGCCCTGGGAGCAGCAGCGTAATGGCTTAAACTCCTGCTTTCCTTTACACAATGCCCTGGAGCTCGATGTTGAGCCTGTACAGCTGAGAGGGCAGGAGTCTAATTAAAAATCTACTCTGGTTCGCCAGGCAATAAGAAAAGGTGGCAAAAAAGGGAAACTTTAATCCAATTCAGTTAATTGAATTTACAAGCGGTCTGTCACTTTAAATTGTCAAATAATAGATTGCTGCTTAGACATTTTGTGGAGCTTGCATTTAAAAAGCTCCCCGTTTCCCTCATTCTCCAACCCTCTTAAGTCTCTGAAAAAATAAAAGTATTTATTGTAATGGAAAGAGACACAGTGGTATCCTTGTCGGGCCATTGTTAGTGTTTGGGGACAAACCATATGATGATTCCAAGGATCTGTGTTTTTTTTGTGAGAGAATAATGTTTCAAGTAATGGTGTTTGATAGCTTTCATTGTTGTAATTCGGCTTGTAATGTAAGGATTCTATTCACTCTTGGGTAAAAATGCAGATTGCACTATTTGTATTTCTAAAGAGAAAGCCAGAAAAATAAATAAGAAATATAAAAAGTATCATAACTGTTCTGTTCAGGGTGCAAAGCCAAACATGTTGCAGCTTCAATTGTGTGACAAAGCAGACTGGCTGGGGTATATTTATGGCTTCAGTTAATCTTAAATTGTTATGGGAAAATAATATGCTGTCTTGTAGCAAAGCCAGCAAAAAAGCTAGTCTGTCTACATTAAGTATCTTATACTGTGGGGATGTGCTGCTTTTGTGAGCATTGCATTGAATAAGCCATCCAGTCTGTCCACGGAATCTCCGTAGCATTGATCCACATACAACAGAAAGAAATGAGCCCAATGTTTCGGAAAGCTGACACCAAAATACCAAACATTTGTTCATTGTGGAAGTATTCCTCAAAGAAAAGAGTGAAGTTACCTGGTTTAGAGTCAATATCACTAAGAATGAAACCGGGTCAATATTGGGAATATCCCAACAGTTTCCAGCATTTTTCATTATTGAGGGGAAGACGAGCATTTTTGATAACGTTATTGTGTGTTGTGCTGAACACCACAGGGCTGTCTCATACTTACCTGAGGGGTCTTCAGGAAAGTGCACTGGAGTGCATTATTAAATTGAACAAAAGCAATTATGTTTCTTTCAAAATGTCCTTAGTTTATGTTACACAATTTAAAATAACAAGTTAAACAGACCCTACAAAATGACATAAGACACTTACAAATATACAATTTTTGGTTTGATTTTTGTTCAGTGAGATTGCTCGTGCAAAATGTTAGGAGATACAAGATAAGTAGGACAGTCATTGTGAGACTGCCGTTGATACCGCACTGAAAAATTTAGAGGAAAGATCTATTGAGAATTATGACTAATATTCACGTGTTTTCTTTTTTTTTCTTTCTATTTTTGTTTTGCTATTCATATGAGGCACAGATGCATCCCCTGGACACTGTTCACAAATGAATCTCTATCTCCCATCCTGCTACAGCTCCATCTCCTGAAGGTTAAAAAACGCATTATATCACCCTAGATGCTGCATTGATTTTCTTTCAATTGTAAAGTAGTATTGATTGAAGTACACGCAGTTCAGAGAGTGGTGGTCGGTCTTAAAGTTGCTTGATTTTTTGAAGCGAGCTTAAAGCTTTTTTGTTTACCGTCGATATGCAGTTTGAGAGTTCCTGTGTCATCCCTTCTGTCGTTGTGTTGATCTGCTACACCAGGGGTGCCCAAACTTTTAGGCTTGGGGGGCCCATTGAAAAGTTCAGCAGTGAGCCGTGGGCCAAAATAAACAGTATGTGTACTATTATGAAAATTGTGGTTTTTCTACTGATTTTTATGTGTTCTTTGTTTTGTTAGACCAATAAACAAGTGCCCCTTTTAAAATATATAACTTTATTTAAACAAAAATAATTGTATTTTATTGCACACATTTAGCCTAGTGCACACAAATGTTGACCTACCAATAATAGTCCCAACAATATTTTTGCAACTTAGGTTCGTCTTTTCTTTCTTTTTTTATTACTGCAATATTTTGTATCACTGCGTTCTTACTGTTGTTTCAGTACAGCTTACCTTAACCAGCTACCAAATGAGACAGCCTACCAGTCAATCTGACACATGATATAGATTTTTGGCACACAGGAGTTTGTTTACATCTGGTTGCAGCTGACTCACTGACATACGAAGCACATCCAACAGCCACTCCCTGAGCCTGCTTGTGTTCAAGTTCGTAATGCTGAAAGTCTGCTTGCAAATGTACGTGCGACAGCATCTTCTGAGCATGTTTTCTGATTTCTGGGTATTTCTCAGATGACACAAATTTGTAGAATTCATTCAACGGGACAGTGTCATATTTCTGCTTCAGCCAGGAATCGCATTGAAATTCGATCAGCTCATCGGGAGCCGCGTCTGCTTGAACCGAAAATGACTGCGAGAATAAGGTGAAGGCATCTTCGCTGGAACGAAAGTCTTTGAAACGCCAGCGGAAATCCTCTCGGAGGTCTGAGATGATTTGTGCGTATTCCGTCCCTTTCTCAGCAACAGTGCTCTGCTTGCGGTCGACCTCTTTCAGGTTTGGGAAGAGTGAGAGGTTTCCTGCAGGATGAACGAAACAGAAGTCACAAAACCATTTTGAACCATGAATAATAAAACACCCCGAACCTGATAAATAAAGTTTTTCACTGCCAATTCGACAAAATGTTTCACTCCCAATTTGGCAAAATATAAACACATTTTATCACTGCACCATGAATAATAAAATACCCTGAACGTGATAAAAATGTTTCACTCCAAATTCGGTCAGCATAATACAAAATATAAACACATTTTATCGCATAACTTTAATTTAAAAAGTGTTGCAGTTACCAGTCGATAAGTGGCGCTGAAGCAGTTCAAGTTTGAGCGCGAATGCTCTGATGCTGTCGGCATGGTCGGTTGATCAAATTATCCTTTCCTTGCAACTGCAAATTCAGTTGATTCAGCAAGGCTGTAATATCCCAAGGAACGCAAGGTCTGAAAGCCATTTCTCGTCTGAAAACATGTCCACGTTGTTCCCTTTGCTGGAAAGTAAATTTCGTATCTCCACACGGAGGTCGAAAAATCGCTTGAGGACTTTACCCTGACTTAGCCACCTAGCCTCCTGGTGATACAGCCACATCTCCGCACTGTGCATCCATTTCGTACAACATTGCCTTGAATTGGCGGTGATTCAGTGCTTAATCTTAATAACATCTTTCATCACATTTTTTAGCCCGATTGATTTTGCACACAATTGCTACTGGTGTACAATGCAATGGTATCTGGTGACTTCACCTACATATTCTTGCAGTTTCTCGCTAACGAGTGTTGCTAGTCCACTTTGGCTACCGACCATAGCTGGGGTTCTATCGGTTGTTAAGCCTGCCATGTTTTTCAATGGTAGTTTGTAATGAGCCAACACTTTAGCCAGACACCCGAATAAGTCTGTTCCTTTTGTAGTTCCCCAAAGGGTTTCCATGCTCGCCAATTCTTGCATGATATCGAAATTTTCATTTACTCCCCTCACAAATATCAAGAGTTGTGCAGAATCAGACACATCAGTACTCTCATCTAATGCAACGGAATAGTAATCAAAATCTTGTGCTTTATTCTGCACCTGCTAAGATATGTCACAAGACAGGTCCTCAACATGCCGTGTAATCGTGTTACGAGAGAGGCTGATGCTTTTGAACAGATCTTTTTTGGCAGGGCCCAACATGTCAGCGGCCAATGTTAGACACACTTTAACAAACTCATCACTCGCAAATGGTTTCCCACTCTTTGCAATGAGTTCTGTAATCCCATAGCTCACTCGTGTGACACTCTCCTGAATGTCAGCAGAAGTCCTTGTCAGTGCTTCTTGCTGTGCACAAAGCTTTGCCTTTAGCTCCCTGGCCTTGTCTTTTTGTGCAATCCCAGTGTATTTACTGCGAGTGGCCGAATGTTTGGTATCATAATGCCGCTTTAAATTGTAGTCTTTCCTCACAAATCATGCATACTGCCTTTCCATTCATCTGTGAAAAAATAACTCTCAAGCCACTTTTCTTGAAAAATTCTTGAAAAAGTTTTTCCATTCCCCACTTTCTCTTCCGACTCTGCTCCTCCATTTTGCTGTGATCGATTCTGAGTGCCCCAGCAGGATGTAGCCTTTGCCCGTCAAAAACATAGGCTACACAACTTGAACTTAAATTTCTAACTACATTCTTACATTTACTTTATTCGTTTTAAATTGGTGTCATTATTATAATTATTATGCTAATAATATTTTATATTTATATCTAAATTATTATTATTTGTAAAAATAAAAAAAATCACGGCATCATCTTCCATTCCTTGCACCCCTTCCACGGGCCAAACCAAACGGCTCTGCGGGCCAAACCAAACGGCTGTGTGGGCCAAACCAAACGGCTGTGTGGGCCAAACCAAACGGCTCTGCGGGCCAAACCAAACGGCTGTGTGGGCCAATCTTGGCGGGCCATAGTTTGGGCACCCCTGTGCTACACCATAAGAGAGCTTAAACATATTTAACCTCGCTCTTACTGTTAAATGTGTAATCCTTTCCATTGTTTGTGTATTAAAAAGGAAAGGCAGGATAATAATGCTAGGCTAGGCTAGGTGCATTTGGCTTATCTTTGGCCCATTGAAGCCAGGAGCACAACCTTTAAAGCGAGTGAAGTTGCAACTCAGCCGGATAAATATTCAGAGATTCAGAGATCTAATCTGTTTTGACTTGAAATGAAGAACGTTAATTGTCCTTGTTGCGTAGCCATTTAAAGTTGTATGAGCTACATAATGTGCATGCTATGTACTGCTTCACATGTTTATCAGTGTGGAACGCTCTCTTACACAGTAATCAGGGATCACAGATTGTACTCTTAAACGAATATACTATTTATGCTTACAAGCCTCATAAAGATTTCCTTTGTGTGTAAGCTTAATGTGCACACACACATGCCCGTATGTACACATAGATGCATAATCACACACACACACACACACACACACACACACACATGCATGCACGTATGTACACATAGATGCATAATCACACACACACACACACACACACACACACACACACACACACACACACACACACATGCACGTATGTACACATAGATGCATATTCGCACACACACACACACACACACACACACACACACACACATGCACGTATGTACACATAGATGCATAATCACACACACACACACACACACACACACACATGTACGCAGAGACATAATCACAAGCTGTGAGTGACAGATGGAGGAGGTGGGGAAATTACCTCTCATACTGATTCTGATGCTGTTTTTTATGATTAACATGCATGGCAGATTCAATTATTTACAGGCAATAGCTGCCAATTCATCTTCACTTGTCTACATGTAATTTAAGAGCATTACTTTTGTGCACTTCACATGAAATGATATTAGTTAACACAAGATGCGCATAAACACAAAAGCACAACCGTAATGGTTTTTAAATTAAACCCAATCTATAGCCTTTTAGTTTGTAATCAAAATGATTTAACGTGAAGTACACAAAGTACTGAAGGAATTAAGCCCTGCTAAAGATACAATCATGTTGAAAGAATAAGCTTCTGATGGAGGAGTCTTACTTAAAATGGCACACTTTTTCAGGCACATTTAAATATTTTTATATTCCAAAAGAAGTGCGTCTATGATCATTGCAGGTACAGATAAATAAATGAAAATGGACATTATGTGCTTTCTGTTTGCTTCTTTCTCTGACACTCTTTCCGGTGATGAAGACTTCAGGCTTTTTTCAGCTTTGGATGAACACGAAGGATGTGGTCATGTGACAACCTTAGAGGAACAGAGCCATATACCTGTAAAGGGTTTTTTGTTAGTTGTTTTGAGAAAAGATCAACCGTGTATAATAGTATCACTAATTTATGAATGGTTAAATACTGTTTAAAAAAAAAAATATACGCTTTTAATTTGATCATAAGCCTGTGGTATAACCTTCTGTACTGACAAGTTAAATTCTAGTTTATCAAATTGAAAGAAAAATGCGCGTAAAACCAGAAAACTCAGGTGTTGCAGAGACGCCTCCTATGGACGGCAGGTGTTCTCTTGTTCACTTACTTTGATAAGTCAAATTTCCAAACTAACCATGTCAACACCTACTCTCTCCCTCCTCAACTGTCCGTGGGCCCCTGCAAGTGGTGATTAAGGGAAACTCGCCGTTGGCGCGGTGATAAATTGATAATTTTCCGTGAAATCCTTTCCCGAGCGGCTCGTTTTCCCCTGCAAGGTGTTTCTGACCTGCACCGGGCTCCCGGATCACTGTAAAAACCTCCTTTTTTTTAACCAAACTTCCTCCGTATTTCAAATCATGCAAATCATGCAAATCAGGATTACGGAGATGATGAATGGCGGCCATTTTAGCTGAACCCCAGGGAGAGGGCCAACTGCATGTTTTTCATGTGCGCTGCCTAATTGTTATGTTATGCACGGGAACCTCAGAAGTTGGATTCCTCAGCTCTGTCACAGGCCAGCTGGTGGGTGAGAGAGACCAGACATGGAAAGGGATAAGACCAGCTTTATACTGGGGCTAGTATCATGTTTCTGATGTCCTAACTGGCAACCTCACGAAGCAGAAATCTAATTAAAATGTACACGAAAACTGTAAAAAAATAAAACAAAATTGATATAAGTTTTATTTATTATTTACGTATATACACTTTTATGTTAGACTGACTCTTGGATTCTTTGACATGATACAGTACATGTTGAATTATATGGTCCATAGTGGTAAGTCAGGAGGACCTCTTCCAACTGTATCCACAAGCCCAAGAAATAACAAGAAATAAGAAAAAGAGGTCTTTTTGTATCTGCACTGACACCAACAAATTGTTGAGCATTGCTTCTTTCCTCCCCGGAGAGTAAGACTGAATGAGCAGAATGTGCAGGCCTCCTCCATGACGGCTCAAACACGGTTCTGCTTATGAAGGCTGTGTAATCCTCTACAAGCTTGTCTCACTTCTATAACAAGGTAAGTTTCCATCTCTTCAAAAGGTCAGTTTATAGTCCAGCGTAATGAAATCATGAACGTTCTATTGTCGCCCGACATAAACCAAAAGTCGTTGCGACCAGCGACATCCGTCGCACGCCGCCGATCGCAGCGACACTTCGTCACTGGACTATAAACTGGCCTCATTGCTTGGGAATTACCTGAAAAGACGGGGTGGTATTCTGGATTTCTCCCTGCAGTAGGCAGAGTTAATTCGGCGTGCCCATGGTGAGCAGCTTAATTCTGTCACAGGGCGCAAGGCCCAGGTTTGTCAATATAGCCGATGGAGACACATATTTTTCAAAGGCCACATATTACTTTGTCTTCGGTTTAAATGCTAGGGATACATGTCCTTTAGTTGTTGTTATGCCCACTCCTGGAAAGTTTTTTTCTTGTTTTACATCGCTGCAAGCGGCCTAGAGGATATTTTCTTTGGGTTTGTTTTGTGATGGTTGGCTCTGGGTTTGTACTTAAAACAGCAGTTGTTCTGGGACTGCACAAGGGAACTGAAAAGATTGTGGATAAAATTCGACGGACACAAAGTCTCTTTGCCTGAATTTTCTCAGCAGAGGACCAATACCCACCAAGAGCTATAATGTCCGTGTTCACATACAAGTGTTTTGGACTGGCCCGGACTGTCGACTGGTCTGTTGGGACAAAACACATCTTGTATGGGCTCTGGCTCTGTGAATTTGGCTCTATGGCATTTATGACGTTCTGTTTAAATTATGCTTGTATCTTTATGGAACCTATAAATATCTCTCTTTTTCCCATCCCAGTTCAGATTTCAGACCTTCTCACCCCCCCTCCCCCACACACACAAACACACACGCACACACGTGTGCACAGCACACTGGATCTATGGCTACGGCCAAAGTCACGGCCGCACTCTTAAGCTTCTGTCAATTACACCCACTTCAGTTGTGATGAAGAAACCGCCATCCTCCCTGGCACCTGCCTGGCACAGCGAAAAGACTAAACTCAAAACTGATTAAAGATGACAGCCCTGAGTTCTGGCTGCACATCACAGAAGAAGCCATGCGGAGCTGTGGTCAAGGCAGGCAATTCAAGAGCATATAATGCATATCAAGTTTATAAAAAGGTTTTTAAGGACTCCTGGCTAGTTCTAAGGACTCCTGGCTAGTACCTGTGAGCTGTAGTTTTCCCCTCACTTATAACCTGAGCCTCTAGGGAAGGACTGGCCACCGGCTGCTGTCTCGGTATTGGTGAAACGCATATGAAGTCCGTGTATTCCTGCACTCGTACAAGTGCAGATTCATACACTCAGTGCGCCGATTTGTGACGAAACTTGGATACCTTCTGGAAGAGAAAATAAATGATCAAAAGATAAAGATGTTTTGAAGAAACTCCTTTTATCCTCAGCTCTCCAATTCAACAACAGAAGAACACAAACTAAACTAAATTAAGAAAATTATATATATTGCATATGTACACAAACATTTAGTGCAGTAATGAACATTCAGTGGTGGTTTCCTCAGCTCTCACAGGCCAGCTTGTGGGTGGGAGACCTGACATGATAACGGTTAAGACCAGCTTTATACTGGGGGCAAGTATCATGTTTTTGATATCCAGAAACTAGCCTAATTGACAAACATGCAGTAAGCATTATAAAATTTAAACACGTGAACCAGAAAATGACTTCAATTAGTATTGAATTAACGTTGTGTTGCATGTACACCAGCATTATTTTATGTGTTTAGTTTATCTAACTGTGGTTAAAAAACAAATTGTGTTAAAGTGTCACATGGAAATTGAAGTGATAAATTATGAATTGTGTTCTGGCATATGCGACATCTTGAAGGCTCGCCATTTTCTTTCCCTTCAATTATAATTGTTCTATGCTCTTGCTTCCAGGGCCCCATTTAAACACAGAGTAAGCTTACCTATGAAATATTCAGCGCTAAAGCTAGAAAGTATCTGTTTGTGCACAACGCTCAGAGAGACGTATAATATCAATGTTTACTGCAATATTACCTTTGGCAGGAGAGCTGTTTGTAGAAGCCCTTCATGTTGTCAGAGGCTGTGTCAATCTTACCCTTCCTGGAGATCTGTGAGGAATCAAAAGCAGAAGAAAATTAAAGCCAATGATGATGACTATATGTTTATCAATATAGTTTTGGCCATATTTAATGCACTTTTGATAGATAAAAAAAAAAAGCCAGGCTGAAGCCAGACACTTTGGTGTGCATTGGTGAACAATATCACTGCAATATCATCTGCAGTCACTCTGCATTTAGCAAATAGCCAAGGCAGCTGTGTGATGTCACATCCGTGCGAGATATTCAGTATATTCAGCTGGAGCACGACAGGAAGCTCATGACTTCCAGCATCTCAAACTACCACAGAACCAATAGGACATCATTGGCTGCTTCTCAATATTCTTCACTTCCCACCTCCTTTCCTCCACTGCCCCACTACCACTCCTCTGCTACCTCCTTTCCCCCACTACCACTCCTCATGTAGTTGCCTTTGCAGTATACAATGTACTTGACATTGCGGTTTGCGTCGAGACATTAATCAATTTGTGACTATTTGTAAGTTATATGTGGCCAAATAAAGAACATTAGATTAAAACACAAAGATCTGTTTCGGGGCAAGGAGGAGAGGAGGTGGTAGTGGAGGAAAGGAGGGTGCATTTTTTGAGTATTGGGACGCATCCATTGTGTCTCGTTCGGAGCCTCCATTAGATCTCCAAGCTCACTGTAGCTGTAAGCTTGTAGGCATATCATGTCTGGACAGGTAGTCATACATACAGTCATACATGTTGGGCAAGTGGTCCACTTTGGGTGTGAGGGTACAATGTTATATGGGTGTTTTTTCATCGATTGAAATTTCCCACGCCTCTGGCGACCTGGAATCCACAAAAGCCCCTCCAGCCCTGCTGGCATCTAGTCTTCCCTAGCTTGGCTTGTGCAACACTGGTTTTTTGTTAAGTTATAAATGTGGTAAATTTACAGGTTGTAAAGTTGGTCTACAGAAGCTATTTTCTTTCCAGGACAAGCTTTTGCAGTCTTTGTCCCATACTGTCTGCAAGATTTATTTTATACAGCTGTATATTGCATTTACTTGCAATAAATATTGTATATTTTATCTATTACATATTTTTGTGTGTTTTGCCTTTCAGTGTGACTGTCGAGGCGGTTAATATGCAAACCAGTGTTCATCCATCCTGAAGGTGGCCCGATGTCAAACATCAGGGACATCCGGGACCTAACTAGCGAGACACAAAGCAGCCGTTACGCAGCGGTGCGCTCAACACATGGCAAAATATTGTGTTGGCGCGCGCCGCTGACGGCCCGCTCCACAGCACACGGCAAACAAACGGCTACATATGCCACAGAGGAGCGGTGAAGGGTGCACGTTCCATTCAACGTTCTGTTCGCATAAGAAAGCCTCACGCTGAGCGAAGGGTTCAAACGGCGTCCGCGCCGTCTGACCAAACGGCAGTTACATAAGGACCTCCCCAAAGAAGAGCGCGCCGAACACTCCATCAGGAGGTCACTGGATATGAGTGCAATGGTTTCAGAGCAAACATTTTCGTGATGGTTATTGAAAAAGGCCATGGGTAATAATAATAATAGTGATAATAAATTAATACATTTTCTGTGATGACACACCTGCCATCTCTGACAGGTTTTCATTCCCCCTTCAAGCTCGGTGAGAGGGAGAGAAAGAGAGATAACACTGTGCGTTAAGTGTGCGTTGAACACTCTCCTGTGTAATTCCAATTAATGAGTGCCAATGGGAGCATGAAAATGCAGTAATTAACCATCATAACAAGTTTATCAGAGCCAGGAAGAAAATGTAAATAGTACGATATTGCGTTTATTAATGTGCGGTATTTACATTGCGTCCTTCAACTGGGTGATCATGCCATTAATCTATCTACAGGAGAAGATCTCATTACAAGAGCTTTATTAAAACAATATCAATCTCTTTAAAGAATCACCATTTTGTAATCCAATACAATTAACTGTGTGTGTCTGTGTGTCTGTGTGTGTGTGTGTGTGTGTGTGTGTGTGGTGGTAGGGGGGGGGGGGTTGTGAGTGTGTGCGAGTGTGTGCCCACATCCATCTTGGCCATCCTGGTAGCAACAGGGCGGATCTACAATTTCCATGACAACCTAATGAATGTGGTTTTATTGACAATGCTGTGGTAGAATCTTGCCTATGCGCGGCCCATTAAATTGGGCTCTAAGATGAAACTTGTGTTTGCTTGTGTTTGATTTGAGAGGAAGCAGCCTGTGTTCTTATAGGTCAGGGAAATCAGTTTATTACCTCAGACACAGACTAACAGTGTCCTAGGGCCACATTTCAGACAATAATAAAGTTACAATAGGCTCACTCATGAGACATTGAAAGGGTATGCTGCTTCAGGGTAAGAACCTGAATGCTTATTGTATAAAAGAGGGACAAGGCATATTCACACCAATTTATCTTTAATAGAAAACAAGAACAGACAAAGATACAGATTTTGTCAAATGGCTTGGTTGAGGTCATACGTGGTAAGGGAACTGGAAAATAATCACAGTATAGGGTACGCATCCAGGCTCAAGCTATCCTCGTGCAACCTCTTCAGGTGTGTGCGAGGGGAGAGAGAGAAAAAAAAACGTTAATCGCGTCCCGGTGCCAACCTTGTCCGTCAGGATTGGATCCAGCGCTGATGTTATCCTCCCACTGAACTCAATGTCACAAGCACTGACCCACTCGCTGGGTATCGATTGGCTTGGCCGTGACTTGACTTTGAGGTCAACTGTCCCTGCAGGAGATTAACAGAGATTGACATGATAAGCGCTGTGTGATAGGCTAATGCCTCGGTGTCTCTGGGCCTTGTGGACGACGTGTGGATGCTATCTACTGCATCCATGGCCTCGCATCCACAACTCTACCTCTTCTCCTGCCCTTGTCAAAATGTTCACTCTTTCACAGAGGAGAGGGTTCTGTCTGTCAGAGGGCATCTCTGGTGTTGGGGAGCTTAATTTGGACATCTGCAGGACAAATTAGTTCCCATTTCACAGTGTTCACATCAAGAATCAGCAGACACGGCTGCCCTCAAGGACTGGACTTTGAGATCCCTATGCTAATGGCTTATCCTTATACACACTCACACGCTTACTGATGATACAAACAATTGTAAGTTCTAACAATACTAATGAACTAACAGTAAATAATCCGTCTGTACTAGTTGTAGCATACTGACTACCACAGTTGCTCACAAACCTGTGTCCATCCAACACCAACATCCTTTAGTCCCCAGGTGAGACCCTGCTGTTGTACTACTTAACCTGAATTTGATTCAGTGAAATATATCTGTATTAATGGATCATATCTAAAACCATTGTATGCTGTGTCTAAGTCACTCCGGATAAGGGCATTTGCTCAATGCCTAACAGGAAAATGTAAATGCCACAGGAAGACTCTCTCAAGGAAGAGAGTTGTACTTGCACTATCATAGGGGAAAGTGTTCACATTCTCATAGTTTATGATATTACGTACTGTAAGTGTAGTATACACCCCTTTAACTTCCCCCGGCATAATAACATAACATAACTGTTAATTTAATCTCTCAGCCCCCCCCCCCCAAGTCTTTATATTCATTGACTTTTTCTTCTTCCTTGCCATCATCATCTATCAACTCCATCACCATTGGCATCATTCTATCATCCGCATTGTCATGGTTTTCAGCTAGTACATCTTCAACCTTGTATCGTCCTTATACCTGTGCAGGCATCTGAAAAAGTGTTATTTCACACACACACACACACACACACACACACACACACACACACACACACACACACACACACACACACACACACACACACACACACACACACACACACACACACACACACACACACACACACACACACACACACACACACACACGTATTGGACAGAACTTTCTCCACAGGGGATCTGCTTTTAATTCCAGTGGCTGATACTAAAAGTAAGAATGTGGGAACAAAGAATAATTGCACCAAAATGCGAACGAGGCAATCGGCAGGAAAACCCATTTGCAGCTGTCTTCATGATGGTTCGTCACGCATGCAATATTTGCCTCATTATACTCAAGCACCTGTAGTTTATGTGTAAATGAGAGCCCTGTGCAAACGCATTGCGCCAAGACACATTACACAAACGTGCCTATGTCACACATCACACTTAAAAACGAACAAGCAAACACAAAACATAACGCAACAATAATCGCCATCACCTTGCTCCAAATCTGGAGCCAAGACCTTGAAATAGCGATGGCCATCTTCCCGGATGAGTGAAAACTTAAGTGAGTCATGTGCAGAGCAGGGGAAAAAGAGGTTATTGGGTATTTAGTGACAGCTTTAATTCACAATCTCAAAATCCAATGCTTTGGTTTATTATTTTTACTATCAAAATGTAAAAAAAAATCTTGTTAATGAAAATGCATATTTAATTGTATTGCTAAATTGCTTAATATAATAACAAATGTGAATGTAATTTGTTTCCCCCACTCTATTTCAAAAGCAAAGCGACAGGACAGCTCATTTCCATAAAGATATTTTAGTCCAGCCATAATGAGTTTGTGAGAATATATTGCACGATTTGTTGGAAACACATGATGACCACTGCATTCTGCTTCACAGCTGCAAATCAAGATGAATTTGTAACACGGCCCAACTTTGGGGAGTACAGATTGCTACCTGCTGCTTAAACCAGCGTTTCTGTTGCATTGTGGGTAAAGGGTATAAGTATCCATGCACTGGGGTAAGGGATTAAAGGGATTGTAAGTAAAATAATTTAGTGAAATTGATTTTCGGGGGAAGTGCGGTTTAGTCAGAGTTTAGTGTGTGGAAACTCTGATTCCAGCTTACTATTAATTATCTCCATTTAACCGATTGCCTCTGAAAGATAGCCCAGGGGAAAAAGCAACACAAGACTCCTAAATGCGGAACATGTATTAAATATTAGGCAATTTGAATTATTAATGATTATCAAAAGTAATAACCCAAATCTAAATCTCCAAATTCATTGATAGGTCAGTAAAACCGGATTCAATTAGATTAAATTAGAATCAAAAGTAGAAATCATATAAGTAGAAATGAATGTAGGCTTGCTCAGTATAATTAACTAAAAACAAAGACATTGAACCAGACATTAATTTGAAATTACCCAGAGAGAGAGAGAGGGAGGGAGGGAGGGAGAGGGAGAGGGAGAGGGAGAGGGAGAGGGAGAGGGAGAGGGAGGGGGGCGGGGGGAGATATCAGGAGACTTTGATTTTTAACCACGTCTTTATTGGCGCATTATTGCGTCAGAATTGCCCCCATCACAGCTACAGAGTGACGGGAATAAAAGAAAACAAGGTGGGAAGCTAACATGGAACAAACACACAACCAAGGAACCGCCACAAAACAAAAGAAGAAACAACTTTTTCCTCTTCTCTTCTATGACTCAACTCAAAGGAGTAACTGTCTCGTCGACAGTCATAACTACTTCACCCTGCAGGGGCTGGGGATGGCGGGGATGTTGCTGCACAGTTAATGCGCTCATAATTGGGTTATGCCAAGTTAATGCGCTGACGGGGGTCAGGTTCATCTAAGGCAAGTACTGGCTTTTCCAAGGTCTGAAAAACACTATTGGTAAAAACTAACTGAAAAGTTGTCCAAAGCAGAGCTAAGCACCATGATATTATTATCAGGAGATTCACTGTTTTAGCCTCTTTTTAAGGAGACGGAATATGAATATGTTAGGGGGGTAATTCAGTTTAGATATTGAATTCCTCTAATAAAAAAAATGGTAATTGCCCTTGTGCTTCCAGCAATAGAGATGATATTTCTAAATAATAATAATTTAGTCCACTCAGTATTGGAATTTCCATTTTCAAACTGGGCAGCCTCAACAACTATTACTTACATGGGAATTTAGATGTTCAATCGATATTTCAATTTAATACAGCGGGTTCATGTCATTTTGTTATAAACTCAGGATGTTGGGCAATAACTGGTGTGGTGATGTGCAGGTGTGCAGGACCCTCCTTATCGGCTTAGTGCGTCTTCGGCAAGGCGATGAAATCTCCCGGCCGTGATGCTGACCAGGATATCCGACGCATTTGTTCAAATATGGTGACGTCAGTGTCTTACTCACTTTAAAAAAATCCCTTTGGTGTTTGGGAATTCTCTTGATGAGGAGACGGAGAGAAGCAGGCATGTGCTGGTCGAGTTAAACAAGCCACTTTGTAACAATATAACATTGTATGTGCTATGAACAAGTTACCTAAATCAGGGGTTCTCAATCCTGGTCCTGGGGGACCCCTGTGTATGCTGGCTTTCGTTGCAACCGCAGTTGCAATCCCAGAATTTTAACAAGCTGTTAATTTTTCTTAATTAGGTGCTTGTCATGTTTGGAGGAATTATTCACCCTCTTAAGCCACATTATATCAGAAATAGCTATGCATGCCATGTAGAATAAACACCCCATGTTCACATTGTGCTATATTATTTAAAAAAGATAAGAAAATTATTTAACAGATCCATTTAAAGACTGATTTGAATCAATAGGCTCCTAATTGGTGAAAGTGTGGACACATGGCCACTAAAATTAACCATTTCGTAGATAATGAAGAATTCAAACACAAAGCAAATGATAACGAGCCAAACCTGCATTGTCTTAAGCTTAAAGAAATAATTGAGTTAAACACATGTGTTCAACAACCTAATTAGGAGCCTATTGATTCACTTCACTCTTTCATTTGAGTGAAAATACATTATTTTGTAACCTTTTCTTATGTAATTGTTGCAATATAGCACAATAAGCACAATGTGAACATGGGGAGTTTGTTCTACATGGCATCTGCCCATAGCTATTTCTGACATAATGTGTCTTAAGTGGGCGAATAATTCCTCCAAACATGAAAAGCACCTAATTAAGAAACATTAACAGCTTGTTAAAATTCTGGGATTGCAACTGCGGTTTGCAACGAAACCAGCATACACAGGGGTCCCCCAGGACCAGGATTGAGAACCCTGACCTAAATCACAGCATGTACCTCTCTTGCCATAATGTGAAAAACTATGCATCACAATCATTGCAGTGAATGAAAATGGCCCCTTCTCAGTGCATCCTGTTCACAGAAGCCAGCAGTCATTTGAGGACACCAGGTTGCAGCAGCAGGGCCTAATTGCGGGCCTTCATCTGCCCCACACCTGTGAGTGGGCCTGGGAGAAGCAGAGAAAAATGAGGAACAGGCAGAGCATGGAGAAATGATCATTGGAGTTATACCTCTCAGAGACTGGGAATTGATTTGGAAACTTAATTATCCTTAGATTAGAAAAGGTGTCTGCCTCGGGTACAAAGTGGTGGAAGTGGAAAGAGAGAGAGAGAGAGAGGGGGAGAAAGAGCAAGCGACAGAATGACTGAATTCACCTGTTATAGCACATCGTCGCATCGGTCAACTGTGAGACTCGTCACCATGGCGACAGTGACCTCTGCCCTTTTGAATTTGCGAGAGAAAAGCAATAACAGACTTATGGGAATATACCCCACGCAGAATGTGTTTAAATCAGTTGCAGAATCACTCAGGCCCGGGAGCACAGCGAGCGACCGGGCGTCCTTCAACCTCTGATTGTGCACAGTGCCGCCCTGCAGGGTTGTCTAGCCCAGTGTGTGAGCCATGCTGAGGAGAAACTTTTAAAATCCAGCCCATAAAATGCACCATTGTGCCACACTTGAGTCATCCTGTTAAGAACATTTAAGTGCATGTTGTGACCTTGAGCTACACTTGAAAGGCAAGTTTTTTTTTTTTTTTTTACCACTAACAGATACTGGCATTGTGTTCTCATTCATCCGCCCCTCCGCAGTGCTCTTGCATATCGACCGTTCCTTGCTTCCCCCTCTTATCCTATTCATGCACTCTGCCAGAGATTTATCAGTGCAATACTGCCTGGGACTCCTCGTTCAGGCCATGCTGTTGTAATTGCTTTCACAAAGAGGCCAATCGGCAGCGATTAAACTCACAGAACTGTGACTATGGCAAGTACAGATGGAACACTGTGTGCCAGGGGAGAGAGAGAGAGAGAGAGAGAGAGAGAGAGAGAAGAGGAGAGAGGTGAGGAAGGGTACTGGAGGGATTGAGAGAGAGAGGGGACTGAGGGATTGAGGAGAGAGAGAGGGAGAGAAGGAGGGAGATGAGAGACGAGAGTTGGGCAAGTGAAATTAAAAGTGAAATCCAACCTGATTCGTCCTCTGGTACCAGGTGCTTACCACCTCAGAACCAGCTGTGTCTCACTAATTTTTCAGTGTTTACAGTAATAAAGCAAAACTTTATTGCACCAGTACCCATAACGCCAACACACGTGCCATTTCAGGAGATTAGTTTTGGGGAGGTTAAAAGCCCTTTTGCTATGGAAGGGCCCTTGCTAGACCACCCCTCTCCTCTGCAGTCACATTCATATAACTGCAGCATAAAGACAGGGCCTGTCCAGGACAAAGATTCTGCACCTCACCCGGAGAAATGTCAGTTATAACAGAGATCA
>CM056378.1:9799297-9801797 GCA_029718625.1 Synaphobranchus kaupii
GTTTTTTATTAAAGTAATATCTATTTTTCTATATAAGTCATTTGTTTTTTTGTTTGTTCCCGGGCGTCGTCGCGGTGATCACGACCAGTAGAAATCAACAGCGGCGCACTGGTCTCCGCGGGAATGCTCAATTGTCCGCCGACAAAGCGGCGGGGGAGCTGGGAAGGCGGCGGGTCCGAGTCTCGGGATACTTAAATCAACAAAGCGTTCGGTTTGCGGCCGTTCCGCGCCATCTCTGAGGGGCCGCCGCCAGGAGCTCCGCGCTTCCCGTGGACGCGCGAGATAGGGACCGTCGAATGAAACCTGGGCCCCAGATCCAGACGAGCGCCGGAGTATCTTATCTGCGATAACATGATGTTTTGTGTTTTATTCCCTTCTGCCTTTTGGATTGAATTGTGCTTTTATCTGGGTGTCTGGTGAGATAGAGCCGTGGAGCGATATGGTGTACAAAGAGAAGCAGGCCCGACCCATCCCCTACTGAGGCCTCACTCACACCATCACAGTAACTAAGCATGAGGATTCAGTGGGAATGGTCTGTGTGTGTATGTGTGTGTGCGCACGCTTGTACCTACGTACGTACGTGCATGCATGTGTGTGTGTGTGTGTGTGTGTGTGCGCGTGTGCGTGTGTATGTTTGATGGTTGAAGGAGGGGCATTAACATTACTAATTTAATGATACAATTGTACTACTGAATATGCTAATTTATTTATCTTTATTTTTCTGCTCTTACGGCTGTGTTGGCTCTATTGTGTTGCAAATTCGAAAGAGGAGCTATTAAGCTAAACATATACAACAGGGGTGTCCAATCTTACCCGAAAAGAGCCGGTGTGGGTGCAGGTTTTTGTTTCTAGCCCAGCACTACAACACCTGATTATACTTATCAAGGTCTGATTGAAGAGCATGATTAGTTAATTAGTTGAATCAGGTGTTGTAGTGCTGGGCTAAAACAAAAACCTGCACCCACACCGGCCCTTTCCGGATAAGATTGGACACCCCTGATATACAAGAAGAGTCACAGTGGACCGTATGAAACGCGAGCTAAATGAGTCAGTCGTTCTGGGTCAGTCGTACCGTACGCTGCCGTTACTTTGACTGGCCTGCAGAGGGCACCCCAGCTCTGATTAACCTACAGCGGTTGACAGGCGCCCAGCAAAGTGGATTGACGTCTGATGCCTGACCGAGCGCCGCGCTCCGAAATACATTCCTATTTTGAGTCAATGGAGAATATTCACCCCATTCTTTGTCACAATACAAAGAGTAAAATCATTGATATAGCTCTCAGGGGCAAGGGGTGTTTGTATCACTGCAGTGCTGGAGCTGCCACCTTGATGGAAGGTTCCTTTGCATAGATTGGCTACCCTAGAGAGAGAGAGAGAGAGAGAGAGAGAGAGAGAGGGGGGGGGGGGGGGGGGGGGGGTATAGAGTGTTTGATAGACAGGGTATAACCCAGAGAGGCCGTGGGTCACAGTCATCTCAGTGAAACACACATGCCTTCTCTCCTCTCTCTCCCTCTCTCTCTCTCTCTCTCTCTCTCTCTCGCTCTCTCTTTCTCTCTCTCTCTCACCTCTCTTCTCTCTCTTCTCTCACCCTGTCTCACTCTCTCATTTTCTCTTTCTCCCTCTCTCTCTCGTTACACACACACACACACACGCACACACACAGTCTTATAATCGCATGCACCACGCAGAAGTGCAGAGGTCATGAGCGGTACTTAATTCAGTCTGACAGCCCATATTCCCTACGCATTTTCAGAAGCACAAATAAGAGATTGACAGATAATCCAGCCTATCAGCATGTCGCTTCACCCCGTTTGCCAGTTTGAGCTGGGCCACACCCTCCCCAGCAGGTCCGTTTCACAACACCATATACAAAGAGGGACTTACAGTGTATAAGACTGGGGGACTTTGGTTCGAATGAAATGGACTAAATGAAAAACAAGTTGCCTGAGGCCGGAGCTGCTGCAGATTCATGGCATGGTATCCTTAATTACAAATTGTTAAGAGACACATTAAGTGATTTTTTATTTTTTTTGCTCCCAGTGCCGTTATATCTGTGTCCTCGAAACGTGCTCTGAATTCATTTCTTCACCCCCCCCCCCCCCGCCTCACATGTGTCCCTCCCCCAAATGAGCATTTGTCTCAAATCTCCAGCTGTTTCACAGCGAGTCAAAGAATACATGCACTTTTACCAGCTCTGTGATATCAGCGAAACACACAGGGGTTTGAGAACCATGCTACGGCTGAGTGGTCAAATGCAGGCCTTTACATCGCAAATGAGCTCAACGCCCCTGCATATTAATGCACTGGATCCCGCTCATTTCTCTGATCAAAGTGTCCATGCACCGGGGGATGAGGAGGGCTAACCATTTATATTCTGCTCTCTTTATCAAATGTCTAAAGCTTTCATGATTGGGAGAGGGGGAGTGGGGTGTGAAAAATACTTCAAATTCATTTTGGCTTAAAAGGATGGGTGATAATTTACACAGCGGGAAAACCAAGA
>CM056378.1:9806797-9856336 GCA_029718625.1 Synaphobranchus kaupii
AATTGATTTTTAGATTTATCAGATCAAAAGGCAAAAAAATGCATTAACATTCCAAAGTACATCATCATGCAAGACATTACAATGGTCATGAATTTGTCGTTATCACTCATTTTATATGAATTGTAAACTGTTAACAGGTTGGTACTTAACATGTGTTAAATAGCAGAGCAAAGATAACGAATGCATTTGTGTATTGGCAGCTAGATAGAGCTATTTTCAGAGACCATTTAAAACACATGTATACAAATTGTATTCAAAATATGCTCACCCCCCCCCCCCCCCCCCCCCTTTCATTCTCCCATTTTTGTACAAGTGAATTTTGGCATCTGCAGGAGAGGATTGGGTATTTATTTTTGCAATGGCAAGATGATAGTCATATAATTAGTTGGAGAGTACCCGTTTTCAAGATGTCAAGTAAACCTCATCAAATATTCTCTCCTGTCTTTCTCCATCCCAATCCCACTCTCTCTCTCTCTCCCTTCCTGCATCTCTCAGAGAGTATACGGAGGAGGGGCTTAGTTCAGACCCCTGCTGAGACACCTGGGAGTATCCCAACATCATCCATCCCATGGATCCCTGAATAGCTGGGGTACCCTACCCTTCAAGATACCCCCAAATAATCTGAGGCATGTTCTTCTCTGGATCTCCAGGACCATGGTGAATTACGTTGCATTACAATCATTTGGCAGACGCTTTTACCCAAAGCGATGTACAATGAGTGCATAGTGAAGGTCATTGAAGTGACGACAAAGCACAACGTTCTCATAACGTAGGAGCAATCCCTGCAAATGTGAATACTTGTGCATGGTTCTCTCCCAGGACAGTGGGCAACGGAAGTGGGCCTCCTCCTGCAGAGGTGTGGCTCGTCCTCTGAATACTTCTCTCCCTGTGTCACTCCTCCCTCTCTCCTTCACTATCTTCACACTCTTTCTTCCGTACCATCTTCCTGTAGATGCATCAGGTAGAAGGCCACCATCCTCCCCGGTGAGATCAGTCCCTTAGGAGTGAGGCGTCATCCCTCCGCCAGACTCCCTGTCCTCATTTGCCTCCTCCTTCCTTCCTGTCTTCCTCCACTTCTTCTCTTCTGTTTTCAACTGACAATGAGCTGACCTTACCTTTAGCAATGGTATATAACACTGACACTAGGAAGTTGCAGGAGAGACACAGCGTGAGCGGGCTTCTATTCTTATATATTCTTTTCAAAAACCTTTACACCCATTTTTTATCTCTTGAAAGAGAGAGAAAGAGAGAGATAGGTGGGGAGGGATGGAGGGAGGGAGGGAGGGACAGACAGACAGACAAAGTTTGCTATAAGCATTCAGCAGTGTGGAGATCAGAACGCTCCAGTTAAATGTACTGACTCTGATTACTCATTTAATCTTTATTTATACAGGGTAAATTGGCTGACCACATATGCTCTTTTACAGCAACACCCTGTTAACTCCCCCACCCCCAGGTAGCCTAACCTGCATGTCTTTGGATTGTGGGAGGAAACCGGAGTACCCAGAGGAAACCCACGTGGACACGAGGAGAACATGCAAACTCCACGCAGAAAGGCCCTCGGCTGGGATTTGAACCCAAAACCTCCTTCTTCACCGGAGATAATATTCCTGTACTAGATGACTCGATATCTTTACACAAAGTATTGAATACCGGGGTGCCAATCATTTTGA
This sequence comes from Synaphobranchus kaupii, assembly GCA_029718625.1. Classification (NCBI taxonomy): domain Eukaryota; kingdom Metazoa; phylum Chordata; class Actinopteri; order Anguilliformes; family Synaphobranchidae; genus Synaphobranchus; species Synaphobranchus kaupii. The sequence goes on from CM056378.1 coordinate 9,808,471, forward strand.
CACCAGTATTTTTTGGAAATAACATTATTACTTGTTAAAAAATAACTTGGTATTTAACAATATCATTTTCCCATTTGAGCATACAATATAGCTGATTATTTGTGTTGTTTATGTTATTTTACATTTTTTTCTCATCCTTATCAAGGGAGCCAATCATTTTGGGGGGATTGTACATTAATTTTTTAAATTGAAATTGATATATTGTTAAAAGAAAATTACACTGCAGTTTAAAAGATCCTCATATCTCACACCATTATAAAGTCCCTGAGTTAAAATAATAATACACAAGAGAACTACACCAACAAACACATGAATGAGAAGCCTGAGGCAATTGATCAAAAGAGAAGTCACACTGGAATGGCCTCCTGTCTTTACCACTTTCCCCTTCTTTTCTCTCTTTCTCTCTTTCCCTCTATCTCTGTCTTCTTTTCTACACAATGTAATGGGGTATTTCTGCATGCAGCTGATAATCATTTAGATCGAAGTAACTATCCTGATGATACCTCTAACAAATATGGATATTAATCTTTATGAAAATATATAATTCTAGAATAAATCACTTTAAAGATAATTACTTCTAGTAATTATTCTGTGTGTGATTCTCATTAAAGCTAACGTTATGAATGGTAGTGGCAATAGTACTGTAGTTGTTGTCATCATATTTAGTATGTGCTGAAATCACTCTTCACTGTGATAAAAATGCGCTGTCAGCTGAATAGCAGACAAAGTGTTACGGATGGCATTTTATCCCACGGCATTAAAGAAGAAACTCATTTGGAGCGCTATCTCCATTCCGCCTATTTAAAGGCGGATTTTAAAAGTGGGAGCGAGATTCGTTCGCCAGTCACCCGAACGCCATGTCCTTATCAGGTCCTGCACAGCCATTTCTGATGACGGCGCCGTGCCGCCACGCACGCTAACCGGCCCACACCGCTCTCCCGCTCTTCCCTCCCGCTCCCTTAGTCTCTCCTCTTCTATCCCTCAGTACTTTCCTGCTCTTGTGCTATCGCCCCCTCCATCTTAAAGCAATTCCTGATGACTCCTGCAACCTCTGACTCTGGGCTGTGCTTGTGGGGACTTTTGTGCACAGTGTAAACACACAGGTCATATTGACACACGCTCAGATGTGCTCTCTTAAGTACACAGTGAAGTGACTGACAGGGTTTGGATCACATAGGGACAGCAACACATGCAGGGTAAATCATAATAATGGCCCTAACTTCTCCTTTTGTGCTTTAAGAAGTATATTTTGAAAGGGCACTGATGCTGTTGGGACACAAAAGCTAAAGGGTAAGGGCAGTTTATATTCTTTAAAAAAGCACATGAGAGATGTGGGTATTACAGTGCATTGCTATTATGGTTTTAAAAAATGTAAATCAAGAATTTATTGTTGGTGCTAAAGGCCTTTATGGGTTTCCAACAGATCTATGAGATAGCACGATGTAATATTTTATTCATACCTGAATTAATATTGAATGTATTTTTAAAGTTTTTGGGGGATTTCCATACACCTCCACTTTTTTCCCTCAAGTTTTGAAGGACAAATTAAAAAGCAGAAGAATGGATATTGTAAAAACGGGCTGCTGCTCACATTATGAATGCATGCAATCCATGAATCAAGGCCATTCACCTGTAAGATGTGATGAAGAATATGGAGAGACAGAGGGAGAGAGGGAGAGAGGGAGAGAGAGAGAGAAAAAGAGAGAGAGAGATAAGCTTTGCTTCTCTTTATTTGCTCAAAGTTTTACAGGTCTTGCCTAGCTGTATCACATATCTTTTTACTTTCTTTTTCATTTACTAAGCAGCATTTTTACAGTACCAAAAAGGCAAAACTTTTTTTTCTCAGCACACACACACACACACACACACACACACACACACATTAGTCCCCCATGCATGTCACACTGGAGAAAAGTAGCTTCCTGTAGGTGCGTAGCTGTTTAGTGCAGATTTATTCATTTGTTTACCATTTATTTGATAGGGCATAGATAAATCATAGAAAACAATAATCTGATGCAAGATGGCTGACACATGTTTGTTCCCTAGAAGGGTTATTAAAACAGATGTGGTGTTGTCTATGAAAAGATTTACTCCGACCTTGTCCCCGTCAACCTTGACCCCGTCACCTACTATGGGTTTTGAGTCCGTCCTCTTCAATGTGCGTGGGGGCGGGGCCCAAATTGGCCCGGCTCACCTACAGCATATTATCCAATCAAAGGCTGTATACAGGCCTTACAGCTGTGTGGAAGTCTGATGTGTGCTCTAATCACATCGCTGTGCATTTGAATCCTATTGGAGGTGGAACTGTGAACTAGCACAACAAAACAAAGCAGTATTATCCAACTGAGATAAGCATCATATACATAAAACAACCTAATTACACCAGCCTATGCGAGCTGTAGCAGAACACAGCTCTCTGAGGAGGTGGGGTTATTTTACTTCTCTCGACCGGAGGTCCGATTTGAGCGTGAAACCAGTCAGGCGCCGAGGGCGTTATTGCACGCTGCAGTTGAAGACACGCCCACTTGCTTAGGAGCACTGGCGTCTGTATAGCTTTCAGTCTCTTCTGCGTACCACTTTATTGCCTGCTTGAGAACGGCAGCTTAGAAGAGAGCTTGTATACTGTAGCCCCTGGGCCCGAGCGTCTTTACTGCATTTCCAACATGCGCAGTTTTCATGAAATAATGAATTACCAAATGCCTCCCCATTGTACCTTGATCAGAGGACTGTCCTATTGCCCAAGACTGTTCTGCCCAGATGCATGTTTGAAGAGATGTATAACAATATTAATCCACTTCCCTTTTAACAACCACCCCCTCAGCCCTCAGCCCCCACTCCACCATTGCAATTTATGTCTCTGTACACTTTAAGCACTGACAGTGTATGCTTAACAGAGGAATACTGGAATGGAACGAAATTAATTACAATGCTATACATCACATCACAAACTGTGAGCTGTTTACAGCGAAGCCTGCGGTGTAGGTTGGCTCAGAAATTTGCCCCACGGCATTACGTCATATCTCCGGATACACTCCGGGGTAGAGGTTACAGTCTAATCAAGGTCAATTTCTCAGAGAGGGACTCGGAATGAAAACTTAACATCTGTGGATGCAACTGATGTAAACAGCCAAATACGTACATTAAAAAAAAACATATACTCAGTGGCAAACCGTGTTCAGCAATGTTTAGTAAACAGACCAAGCTTGAATTAAATATGCGGGTTACAAGCTTGCATTAAATATTGCTAATGGTAATAGACGTAATATTAGTTTCCCCGTATATGGAAACCTGCTGAACAGTCGTGTCTCGTGAGAATGGGAAGAATATATTATACATGTAAACTTATATATAACTTTTTACTTCTTTCTTACTGAAGGATTGTACAGAGTCCATTACTTATTCCTTCAAACCCTAAATGGACGATTGTTAGGCGCCATGTAGAAACAGTGAAAACAATAGTGTTGCTCTTATAGGCTGTGCCATTACTGAGCTTTATGTACACGATCCTATGATGTAATCACGTTACCCCTAAAGGGAACCTCCACTGAAAAAATGTACTCAAAATTCAGAGAATGACGAGTGTCTCTCGTTGTTCCCATTTCAGAATCGCTTTTTTAAATTCACATTTAAAGGCTGAGGCCTTTGTTTACAAAGCTGGCTCCCTGTGGTGAGCATTTAATGTGCCATCCCATAATATCCTCTAAGCCAATCTGTCTAGAAGCCTCTGCAGCTAGGATCTGTTTCAATAAAATGCACTTGAATAAGAATATAAAAAGCAGAACTCACTACAGATCTCACTCAGGCACTGAGGGTCCAATGCAACTGCCTAACATGATGACGGTATGCTGACTTGAATTTTAGGCTGAAAGAAAAACATCAGAACCATACCGCTCCACACTCGCCCTCAGAAGGAAACCTTCTTTCCCTTGTTAAATTGCTACTGTGTAGCGCTACAACATTTTAAAATAATAAACTGATTTTGGAGCTGAAGAGATTTATTTCTAGGTCATAGCACAGGTTTCTGGATAAGAGGGAGTCACATTGAGTTAGGACACGGAGTAAATTGGGAGAAGCTCATAGTTCTTCACCATCCATCTCGTTCAACTGCCCATTCAGAACTCACAAGCATTCCCACTGTGCCCATGGATTCCTCTCTGTTCTCTCACTGTCGTCCTTAGCCCCACTCCTTAAAACCCCTGTAGATGGCTTTGTATTTCAAAGTGAACTTGAAGGCCAAAACGAAACAGGCTTAGAGTCGCTGACATATTTTCGCAAACCTCTTCTGCCTCTCCCTTGTAAGAATGACAAGATAACAGAATTGTGTTCTTTATGCTTGAGGAGCTACAGAAGAAATGCCATGTTTCCAGGAAAAAAGAAATGAAGTAAAATTGACACTACATACTTAACCTCTGTTACATTCCACTGGCACTCTGTCACCTAAACCCTCTCAGAAGTAGAAGTGACATGTTTTAGATTAGGTATGCTTCCCTTCGGCAGTGAGATTTTTCAGATCGCTAAAACACACTTCCCAGCATGCAGGTGCCACTTACAAAATAAATGCGTTATGAAACCTTTTCTTTAGCATACTGTAGCAAGAAATAAAACAACTGGAGTGAATTCATGTCAGAACCTACAGTGAGTAGCCAATAGATAGAAGGAAGGCAGAAAACTGCAAATGAAATCAAAGTATAGTATATACAGTATGTTTGCATGTGAGTTTGTGTGGGTATAAAAAAAAACGGAATGTCAATCGGGAAGTTTAGCTAGCATTTAGCTCTTTCATTTAACTGTATATATGTGTGTGTGTGTGTGTGTGTGTGTGTGTGTGTGTGTGTGTGTGTGTGTGTGTGTGTGCGCGTGCGTGTGTGTGTGTTAAGCACCCTTGATGGAGGGCCTATGCAGGATATTTCATCAATGAAGACATCACTAGTAGCCACCCACTGGGAGCTTGTTACACTGAGGATTCCTACAGAGGATTGTATATTTTCAGCAGAGCAGACTTCCTGTTGAATGAACAGTTGGATCTAAAGCAGCGGTAGGCAGAGTACTGCTTCAAGGAGGCTCTCCAGTTGCACATCCAGTTGAAGCAGAGGTTTTCCCTTGTGACACAGCCCACAATCTGGGAATCCACTCCTGACTGTGCCAGTGCCAACTGTGGGCCAGGTGGCCGGGGGTCCTGCAGGGCGATTCATAATTGGCCGTGGAGTTATGCTGGGAGGGACAGTTGTAGTCAGTAGGGTATTCCCCATTGCACAACAGTGACCCCGCTGGTCGATAAGGGACCTGCAGTCTGTCTGCCCAAGATAAACAGGAAATGCTTGACAGTGAATGCTCCACTTAGTGTGTGTGCTATTTGGCACTCTCTCAAACTGATGAAGGATGCTGAAGTGATAGGGATATTCTAAATTGGGGAATAATGGGGAAAAAAAATAGGGCCTGAATGGTTGCACAAGTGGCTGGGAGGTTGGGTGCAGTTGTACCCTGGAGCAGTGTTACTCTAAGCACTGTTCAATCACATTTTTATGTGTTGTTCCTCCCCTTTAGTTGTAATCCACACACCAGAGAGCAGCCCTCATAATTAATATTGGCATTTTTTATATATTTTTATTTAGCAGTAAATTCTGCGGTCTTTTGCAAGTCTGTGCCTCGGAACCTCGGAAATAAAAGTCTTACACAAACTCCAGAATAGATTTTGCATTTGGATAGCGAGAATGGGCATGGTCTACAGTACCTCCCTGTGCATGCTGGGTACTGACAGCTGTGAGGATCATATAAGAAAGGATCTCTGTCTATTTCAACTGACATTTACGTAAGCAATAGCATAGCAATGGCTTTTAGGCAGCCACCCAAACCTGAGCACACATTGAGGTCAGTAAAATGCTCACTTTTTGCATCAAAAGTAACACAAAATACATCCCCTAAAAACTTCTCTACATTTAACAAAAAGATCACATTTTATCACATAGCCTACTTTACGTAAACATTTTTAAATGATCAAATTATAAGTAAGCAAAAGCATAGTACCCCTCTGTGAAGTTATCGATCTTTCAAACATTTACACAAATGTTAATATCTGCTGAGTAAATTTATGATTTATTAAATATCATATTTATATCATTGGCATCCTATAGAGAGAAACCATTGGTATTGGCATCAGCCAGCATGATAAATAATAATGATAATGGATACCAGGCAAATGGCAGATTATTAAATTCAGTTAGATGAGTCTTCCGCATGACTGGGATTTGAGTACTTTTCAGTGTGAAGGGGGACCCAGTAACAGGCCTAACAGTAGTATTATATTTCACCCCGAGGCAGAGCAGAGACCAGAGGGCCTCATCCATGTGAGGATAGCAGCCTCTTAATTACTCCTGAGCGTGTTAACTGTGCCATTGATACGCATTCACACTAAAACCAAAACAGACACACTCGCACTCAGACACACACTCAGCAAATTTGGATTACAACAGATTAATGTAATGCTATTTTACGCAATTTTCTTAATTCTGCCATGTCAAAGTTGTGAATGGACAAGGGGTTTGTTAGCCACCAGCGTAAGGGATGGTTATACTGGGCGCTGGGACCCGATACAGATACAGATAGGCTGTAGCCCATGGTGCACTCACTCTGCTGTTTTACCTGTTCATTTAAAGGAGTTTAGCACTAGCCCTGATAGAAACAGGATTTACCAGCACCAGCATTATTCATTTATCATTTTTTTTTATTCTTCTTCTTATTATTTTCTTTTTGTATTAAGCGCCGCCAGGTTTCTTGATTTGAAAATATGTCGACCAATACAACTCCTAAGTTTTAACTTAGGGCTAAATATATTGGAGTTACAGCAAATTGACTTCTTTTCATTATTATAGAAACAAAAATACACTTCAGCTGGCTCAAGGTGCACTCTTGTTTTTTTCTCGTAATGGTCTATTCCGTGTTTTGAGGCCAGAATTCCTTTAAATAGGCTGCGCATGTTGCACACTGCCCTTGCGCTCTCGACGCCAGTCCACCAGCTTTTCTGTTTGACTGCCAACTTGGCGTGAAAGGGAAATTAACTTGGTTGTGTGTCTAGCATGTCATGACCGATTACATGCCTGTCTTTTAAACACAGCTGGAAATCCTGTAAGGCGCTGGCTGTCACAGGGAGGGGAAAATCGTAGAGCCCACCGACGTGCCAGTGTGGTCCGGCGTGTGCGCTCCGCTGCCGATGTGTAATTACGTGAGAAGAGTTTATCTCCCGCAACCCCCCCCCCCCGTCAGCGGAGCCGCCGCGTGAGGACGTTGTTCGCCGACCCGCGCCGCGCCATTACGCCCGTTGCTCTTAACGACCGTTGGCTTCCCAGATGCTGAACGGTATTCCAAAGCTGCATCTCCCTCGCTCCCATCACATTTGCATAATCTTTTGCTCCTGGAAATTTCCTGATAAACTAATATGTTTTTTTTTTCCGGGCCTGTAGGAAGGGCCCCTCGGATCAGGATAATCCTAGAAGGTTTTTTCAGTGGACATGAGGATGGATGAGTGGGAGGAGTCACCCACCCAGGCCCCTTTGTGACTGTACTGGCACTGGCACTGTCAATAGTCCCCCCATCTCACAGAGCAGACAACCTTAATTAACCTTAACCCTAATTTTGTATTGCCAGACATATTTGTAGCAAGCCTTAACTGTAGGAATCGTACTTATTATTTTTTAAATAATTATTTTCCAGCTGTATTTCTGATTTCTTCGCCAGCCAAATTCTCCTCATGGGAGTTGCAAGGTATACCCACATTACATTCTGTGGTTTATTTTATGAGAAATGTATAGCCTGATCTAATACTGCGACGGTGTGGGTTCGGAGGACCAGATGCAACCGTGAGGGGATCTATAAGTAATCCACAAGACGTGGAACCACCACAAGTAGAAGGGGAGGAAATAGAGGGAAAAAAACTCCTGGCGAATATGCCAACACAAAACCACCCAGAAAAGAGGGCGAAAGTCTAGCAGACTAGAGAAAAATAAAATAAGTCCTCCGGCTCTATAGACTATAAATGAGCCCTAATAAGGAGGAAAAAAGGTAAGTGAGGTAAATGCCTCCGAGAGGACAGATAGGAAAAATAGGAAAGAGTAGCACGGAGCGAAAGAAAAGGAAAAGAAAATCCTACGGATAAAATCCTAACTCTAAACTACACAACAAAGTTCCTGCGTTTCTTTAATACAAAAGGAATACAGTCTTCTAAATCCTGTACCTGTTACCTGGCTTTACACCTGGCAAGACTGTGACACAAAAGCACACAACACAGGGGGTGCGGTGCTTAAGTAGCAGAAGCGCACCTGCAGCTAATCAGATAATCAATCCCGGAAAGGGAGATGAAGCGACCGGAGTGCCCTCACGAGGCCCCGAAAGCCGTCAGCAAAACCATGACAAATACAGGATGCATAAAAAATGGATTGAAAATCAATGTATCATATTTTCTATAGTAATATATATTTGGATATTTCTGTTTAATTTCTGCCCGGCTACGAAAACAAATTGGGAATGGCTCTACACATGCACTGGAGTGAATTCGCTGGCTAGCTACATTGGCTTGTTTACCTCAACAAGAAGTCACACAGAAGTCACCTTCATAGTGCTCAAAAAATCTAAATAGATAAAAGGTGAATTTTATCCCAGTGCTGCCAAGTTAGCAAAACACACAAGTTTGTGTGTAACCCTGCTTAGTTTGTGTGTAACCCTGCTTAGTTTGTGTGTAACCCTGCTTAATTTGTATGTAACCCTGCTTAGTTGGATGAGCCGTGTTAGGAGTCATGGTTTTATAAAACCAGCCTGGATAAGTACTCAAAATCTATGCTTTGTTTTTTGTTGTTCCTGTTGCTGTTGTTGTTTTGTACACAAACATAAGGATTTAAATAAATCTTAAATGTGATAACATCATATGATTGAAATGTGATGACACACGACATGGCCAAAAGTATATGGACACCTGCTCATCCAAAATCTAATTCAAATATCATGGGTATTAATATGAGTTGGTACCCATTTGGTGCTGTAACAGCCTCCACTCTCCTGGGAAGGCTTTCCACTAGATGTTGTTAACATTGCTGCGTGGATTTGTTTCCATTCAGTCAGAAGAGCATTAGTGAGGTTGGGCACTGATGTGCGGCTATTAGGCCTGGCTCACAGTCGGCTTTCTAATTGATCCCAAAGGTGTTTGATGGGGTTGAGGTCAGGGCTCTGTGCAGGCCAGTCAAGTTCTCCCGTACTGATCTCGACAAACCATTTCTGTATGGACCTCTATTTGTGCACTGGAACATTGTCATTCTGAAACAGGAAATGGCCTTCCCCAAACTGTTGTCACAAAGTTGGAAATCCCGAATCGTCTAGAATGTCATTGTATGCTGTAGCGTTTAGATTTGCCTTCACTGGAACTAAGGAGCCTAGCCTGAACCATGAAAAACAGCCCCAGACTAAGGGGTGTCCACATACTTTTGGCTATATAGTGTATAGTTAACAAAGTAGTTTGCTAATTTTATGTTTCCCTGGATCTGAACTCTGTTTGCATTGCTACTATAGTATTCTGCTGTGCATGTAGACGGCAAACAGGAGAGGTACAACTTACAGGAGTTATATTGAGGTCCCTAGCCAGCCATATAGACAAGTAGGACCTCCATATGGTAGCAGTGTGCAGCAACATCAACAGGCAATAATGCTCTCTTTACTTGTTATATTACCTCTTATTTTTAATAATGCTTTCTTTACTTTACAACCGCAATTCCAAAAAAAGTCGGGACAGTATGTAAAATGCACATAAAAGCAGAAAGCAGTGATTTGTAAATTCTCTTTTACATATACTTAATTGAAAACAGTACAAAGAAAAGATATTTAATGTTTTACCTTATCAACTTTATTGATTTTTGTAAATATTTCCGAATTTGTTGCCTGCAACACGTTCCAAAAAAGTTGGGACAGGGCCAAAAATAAAACCTGTTTGTAGTTACATACAGGTAACTACAAAATGAAAGGAAATACTTCACTAAATGAGGAATACAGTATAAAGTATATTGCAAGCAGTTGCCTGCTTTCATTCACTAGCCAAAAAGAAAAAGAAAAAAAAACTATACCCATTAATGATGAAAAAAGACAAGCCATGTAATTGCTCTTCTTCTCTATACTAGCAACACAAATGTCAGCTGTGATCGGAGGGTGGGTTTTGGTAACCCTGAAGTGTTTGCAGATTATTTGTGGATTTATTCTGAGTGTGAGAATATCACTTTGACAAAATAAGACACTGGTCAATGAAACTGTGCAACCACTATATTATGTTTTAGGAGTGTTTTGCAAGTGAGGGAGATGGCTAGCTCTTTTCAGCCTGTTTGTTGGTGGTAGGGTCAGGTTGACTGAGGTTGAGAATCAGCTTGCGAGTCCTTTGGTTGGTGAATTGAGCTCTGTTTCTGATTTGAACCCCACACCGAATGAACAGCACAGGATATAATGAAAGGAGGAGATGTCAAGAAGTCCTCAAGTTCTTCTGGGCTAAAGCAGTTCTCACCCTTATCTTCTGTGGCAGAATACAGTAAATTATTTTTGCTGCGCGTCAGCAGTCAGAACAGAGCGGATTTTGGCGTTGTTAACATCATAATGCGCCTAATGCCTGAGCGAACAGCCTTCAGCACAGCAATCATGAGGGAGGATTAGAGAGTTTTTATCGATGGAAGGTTTGGAGCAGGAAAAACTTTATCCCCGGTGTGATAACAATGGTGAAGGCAAGTGCACTTATTGATTACCGCTGGAGGACAAGAAATCCTGGATCAACTACTCAAGTGTTCTGGAGCTAGTCTTTGTACAAACCAAAAAAAAATTATGACATTTTCAGCCTCTCTCGGTGAACCTGGAATCATCTATCAAAGTTATAATTAATCAATACTGTTCATCTGTGCAAATTTGCATTTGCGGTTAGCACATTTTGCTGTCCGCTTTGATTTCGGTTCAGGTGGCATGCCGCGGAGGAATCGAAATGAGCGTGAAAAATGACGGCGTGCAGCGATTTCAGAAAGTGATTTCCAAGGCAACACGGTGACAGGCACATTGGGATTGCTCTAATGGGGCATTTCTCAAAAGTGTCAAACAAAACTGAGCGGGAAGGCATGAGGCGAAATGAAGAGGGAATGCCATTCCCTATCGACAAACAAGAACTTTATGACTTTTAAAGATGAACTCTGTGTAAGTGAGGCGAAATGATCTTCCCTGGGTGAATTAAATGTGATCACGGTGCAATATGAAGAATTGCAGTGGGGAAAAGCAATCGGTCACCGGCTGTATCTCCGTGACTGTGACTGGGACTTTGCTTTGGCTTTATTATTTAATTTTTTTTTGCACAATTTGAGTGATAGGATGGAGTATTGCCGTGGAATGAGGGTGCGTTCCGCTCTGATTTTCCCCACAAGCTCATTGGGTGACAGATTACGTTTGACTTCACTGTGCAATTTCCCCTTGTCTCGGCGAACGCCGCACAGAGCAAACTAGCGATAAAACTGTGCTTTCACTTAAGGCGTGAGCTGCAGGACCTTTTGTAAACAGTAGTGTTTTGTGTTCATTTGACTGTTTCCTTGGCTAGTTTTAGCTGGTTATTTATTAGCTGTGCCTCAGTTGATCACTGCTTGGTTTGTGTTTGTCTGGTGATTGGTGCGCTGTGTCATTGTCGGATATTGAAATGCTAATCAGTAGGGTGTGGAATTTAGGCCTAGAAGAGCCTATTCTTTCACTGCTTCCAGGCTAATAGTGATTGTACCCTTATTTAGGCCCATTTTTAAGGTGCAGCAGCAGCTGTAGTGGCAGCACATAAAGACTCATTTGCACAAAGCCAAGGGAATCTAATGAGGAAGGCCACCTGCACCCAATCACCTTTCCAGCCTTGTGCTATTGCTGCTAAAATGTGTTCTCTCTCCTTTCCCATCTGTACTTCTCTCCCTCCCAAGAGGTTTTCCCACCTTCCTAATTTACCATGATGTCAGAAGCACTCAAGCCTTCTCTACCCTCTAGAACGGGGATGGGCAACTCCAGGCCTCGCGGTCCTGTGTGTATGCCAGCATTTGCTGCCACCAGTTACCCTGGCTCAACAAATTAGACCACAATAAAACGCTACAATACATGCATACAGGTACACGGACATTCATCAGCTGCTGCTCATACCGCGGAATGTTGCTAAAATATCAGATCATGTAAATGATTGGGCTAATTAAATGGCAACTGGTGGCAGCAAAAACCTGCATATACACCGGCCCGCGATGCCTGGAGTTGCCCACCCCTGCTCTAGAATCTCGCTGTGACACCCTCACGATTTCAGGGGGACTTATGGAAATGCCAATCTGCTGTCCGGATGGCGGACTTCATCTTGGCCTACGCCTCCCTCCCTCTCCCTCCACTTCCTTGCCTTCACTGAGGCGTGGCTCACGGCTCACGGCTCACGGCAACCCCTGCAGGTCATTCTTCTCGCTTCTCCCTGTACCGCTTACCTGGGATCTCTGGCAGGCTGATGGGAACTGATTTATTGATCTCCCTCTCCTGTCTATTCTCTCTCATCTCTCTATTTCTTCATTCAAATAACATGCCGGTAACTTTTCACTTATCTCAACTTATCTCTCAAAATTGTTCATCGCCATTTTATATTGTCCCTGCGAGGGACCCTGTGAGGTTTCCTTGATGAGCTCGATACCCTCCTCACCTCTGTTCCCGAAGACGGCGACCCCACTGATCCTGCTGGGAGATTTCAGTATCCATCTGGAAACCTGCCGGTCCGCTGACTTCCTTCCTCTTCTCCAATCATTTAACCTCGCCATGCTGCGCTCACCGCCTACACGCCAAGCTACTAACATTCTGGACCTGGTCAACGGGAGGAAGTGTTTCTCAGGGTGACAATCAATCGTCAATCTGACCGCCATTTTGTATCTTTCTGCCTCCTTCTCTCTTCCGAACTACCACCCTCCACCTACTCCCGGCCTCATGGTTTCACAGGCGTGCCATAACCTCTGAAACTCTTCGCTCTCCACCCTCTCCTCCAAAGTTTCTGCCTCCCACATTTTTAATATTTTTCTGATCTGCCTACTGACACTGCAACACACTCTCAGTTTTCTTTTCTCTCTCTCTGCAGTCTTTCACTCCCTCTGCTCTGTTGTGCTCAGACCTTTCTGGACAGTGTCAGACAACCCCAGTGCTTGGTTGTCTGACACACCCCAGGCCAGGGGGACTGTGCTATGGACAAGCAGAGAGGAAATGGCTCAAATCCAGGGCCTCCTGACCCATCCACCTACCAGTCCCTGCTGTGTGCATTTTCATCAGCTGTCACTTCTGCTAAGGTTAACCAAATCCCGCCATCCTGTCGCTGATGCACGCGGCTTGTCACACTGTTTCTACGCGGATGACACTTAACTCTTTATTTCCTTCCCACCGTCCAACCTACAGGTCTCCGCACATATCTCAGCCTGCCTGAATGACAGCACGAGCTGCTCTGAAAATCACCAGCCGAAGCTCAACCTGGCGAGGAACGAACGTGACGCTCGGCATCCCTGCCGTGACCCCGCATGACCCCTTTCTCACCATGGGTGACACCATCTGTTGGCATCTTCTCGTGCCAAGAACCTCGGAGTGGTGCTAGGTGGCAAACTTAATAACACTGCAAGCATTGCTGCAGTGAGCTGGGTGTGCAGGCTCTTCCTGCCACACCCAAGCCCTGCCACATCAAGCCCTCCTCACAACCTTCCACTGGCTACCTGTAACCACCCGCATCAACTGTAAAACCTTGACAACAGCCTACTGGGCTACTAAGGTGACTTCGTCTTCATACTTTCAGCCAGTTTCCCCCATTCCACAACCCCACTCTGTTGATTTTCCTACATGGTATTCTTTTTTGAGTGCGGAAACATAACCCTTTTTTATATTTTCATACCATTTTGAGGTTTTTAACCAATGGGTAGTCTGACTTGATGTCAATGGTAATAAGAAGCTTGGTAAGCTTCATATTCATCTGGTTGACTGGTCAGTCTGTATCTGAGGTTTGTATCACAAAGGTTCCACTGTAATACAAGTGTGAAACGTTAAAACAATATTTTAAGATGTCCATATGTAGGCAAAATGTCCAAGTGCGCTTATTTCAAAATGGACATTTTTGAAACAACAGTAAGATTTCTAGCCAAGGCCCAATTTCTTCCACTACCACCAACTAACTGATTATCATCTACATAAGAGCACATGAAGTGATTATCACCAGCATACGAGCACTAACTGAACATCACCAACATACCTATACTGACTGACAATCGCAACAGATGCATGGCTTGGCGACAGCAGCCAATCAAGTTGAGGGCCGACTGAGGCTTCGGTGAACTTCCTGCCAACGTGAGCCCTCCTCCAGCGGGTTCCAGAACCATCTGCCACAGCTGTCACTTCCCAAATTCCACGTTGTTCCTTTTCTCATTTTTTTCCTTTTTTTTTTGTGTGCAAATGATTTGGTGTCAGTTAAAGATCAGGCATTTAGCTTTTATAATAAAAGGCAATTAGCTTATCTCTTCTCTGCATTACATGCCTCCCCGTGGCAGCATGACAGATGGCTATTCTGGTGCACAATGCGATGGAGCTCTGGAAGAGGGCCGGTGACAGACACAGATAAATCATTATACAGGCACATTTAAAAACAATTGGATTGGGCGGAGATAGAACCCACTGTTCCCTGATTACAGTCCAGCGGCATCGAGAGCGAGCCCCGGGGATTAACTTATCATTTAATTCTCTGTCTCTCCTTTTGAACAAATTTGGCTATAATGTGTCTGTCTGACCCCTTTGAATATTCGCCGTCGCGCGGCAATTACGAAAATCAATCAGCCGTCCGCATATCAAGTGCATTTTTTTTCTTTTGTGTTGAAAATGAGTAAGCACCCTTTACTTTGGCTTGCTGTGATGATTATTGTTGTTATTTCTTTGCAGTGGTTATTATTTTCAGTTCAGGGTAACAGCCCCCTCCCCTCCTCACATATAATGGGAAATATAAACTAGGGAAGGAAACCCAGTGGGGTAAGGTATTTGTTTCTTTAAATCATGTAATGTTCTTTTTATTTCCAGTGTGTTACTGCAGAGGGACTATGAAAGAGATGAAGCAGCTCAGAGTCAGTTGTGAAAGGGAGAGATGGTAAGATGGTGGTTCTTCAGATGAGGGAGAGGGAGAGAGAGAGGCACGCGCACGCACACGCACACGCACACGCACACGCACACACACACACACACACACACCTGGTACTGTGCTACTGTATATATGTATTATGTAATCAGATGTATTATCATTGTTATTTTGTATTTTTTCTCATGTTGACATGTTCCTTTTTCCCATCAACAAGCTTTGGCAATACAACTGTAAATTTTTGTCATGCCAATAAAGCATATTGAATTTAATTGAACTGAGTGCGAGAGAGAGAGAGAGAGAAAGAGAGAGAGAGACAGAGAGAGAGAGAGAGAGAGACAGAGACAGAGACAGAGAGAGAGAGAGAGAGAGAGAGAAAGAGAGAGAGAGAGAGAGAATTGCTCGTTTGGGCATCCTGGTATGGAGGTATTCACATTTTGCCAGAGGCCTCCTGTCACTGACACATCGGATGTCATTTATCATCTCATCTAGTATGTGATTTCATGAGAGAGAAAAAGAGAGGAGGGAGAGATGGAGAGATGTGTGTGATTTTCATTGTTGCGCACCACCCTGCTGCGCCTCTCACTGTGTAGAGTGAAGGTTTCCATTTTGTAGTCTTAATTAATATGGAAATATCAAAATATAAAGAAAAACTGTCCAAATACTAAGGGGGAGGGGGGTTAAATGTTAAGTATGGTTTTGGATCTGCCTTTTGCCGAATCTAGTGTCAGAGAAAGGCACGTTGTGGTGCTACATATTCTTTACACTTCCATCAAATGTAGTGAGGAGATATTTCCACTGATGACATGTTCCATCCCACATGAGTTACACACACGTGTGCACAGTGAGTGTATGGTCTATGAGTCTATTATTTTTTCTTGATTCGCAAACGTGTCAATTGTTTGCATCATCCGCTGGCGAGTAATGAGTTCTCTCAGGGAATGTACTCTCTTTCTTCTCGTCAGATTAATCTTTACATCATAAATATACCTTGGAGTTGCACACAGAGACTGAAGAGTAGCACTCGTTTTAAATTAATGTAAATCTAAAATATCCTTTGGGGAATGTGCCTTTTGACAATTAAAAATTATACAAATCAAATGTTTTTTTCAATGTCTAGAAAGAGAGAGAAGGAGACAGAGAGCATGCGCACACACACACACACACACACACACACACACACATTCACACGCACGCGCACGCGCACGCACACGCACACACACACATACACACTGTGCGTTAGAATGAATCTTGTAATATAAAGGAAACCGGTCTAATTTGTTAAAATTTCAAAGAAACGTTGCCTAAATGTATAAATATTATGGCCCAGTTTTAATTTCCTATTTAACCTGTAGCTAAATAGCTTAAACGCACAAGGCTAACTAAGAAATAATGACAACAGTATTTTGACGTTTTACTAAACAAAATAAAAACAGGGAAGATCATAACAATGGCAATTATGCTGCTCACTGCGATAAAAACAAAAAAAAAACAAAAAAAAAATCTTTAATTCATAACAATGGCATAGCTTACTGAAACAAAACTGTACTGTTCGATCTCCTTTGTTATTATTTTGGCACCTCAATCCTGAGGTGCAGAGTAGTTTTTCTTGGCTCCTCCATTTTGAATGCATAGCCTACAGGCTATGTGGATAGCATGACCCCACACATGGACTTTATTTAGGCTACCTAATGGTATAAAAAACAATAACGTGGCTTGTTGTTTATCAGTATTTTTGATATTCAGCAGCCAGCACTACCATGAGCGCAACAAGGATGAGTGCAGAGTTAAACTGGGCTCCCTATTTAACCTAGATAACGGGATTACAAGTTCAAACCCTTAATTACATATTTGATATTTAAAATTTTCATGAGATTCAATCAAAAACAAAAAACTTGACAGGCCCAAACACACGCACACACACAAACCAACGCACATACACACACTGTCTGGCCATCTGAGAGTAAATCACAGTTTGCAGAAGTGTCACCAGGGGATGGTACCTAAAACACGAAGGCAAAAAGTCATTTCAGGTGGACATATTTCAAAAAAGGAATAAACAAACCAACCAAAAAATGTTAATGTCTGAATCCCTCATTAGAAAAAAAAAAAAAGCAAATGTATTGAATAATCAAATCAAATTTTATTTACTGAGCACTTTTCAGACAGGAAGCAACTCAACTAGCTTTACACAAGCAGTTCACCGAAACCATACAACAAAGACAATGATATAAAAGTAACATAAGGATGTACCATAAAATCAAAGTAAAACCATTTAAAATTGCACTGAAAAGATATGTTTTCCTAAAACCTAAAACCCTGTTTCAGTATTTCTAAGGTCAACTGGCAGGTTATTCCAAAGAGAGGGTGCATAGAAACTGAATGCTGTTTGCCCTACAGTTTTACTAATAATACCTTGCATTTATATAGCGCCTTTCTCGATACTCAAAGCGCTTACAGTGATGAGGGGGAAACTCGCCTCTACCACCACCAATGTGTAGCACCCACCTGGGTGATGCAGCAGCAGCCATTTTGCGCCAGAATGCTCACCACACATCAGCTGAGGTGGAGAGGGAGAGAATGATTATTAGCCAATTAAACTGGGGGATGATTAGGTGGCAGATTGAAAGAGCCAGGACACCAGGGAAACCCCTACTCTTTGCAATAAGTGTCATCTTTAATGACCACAGTGAGTCAGGACCTCGGTTTAACGTCTCATCTGAAAGACGGCATCTCCTACAATGTCCCCATCACTGCACTGGGGCATTGGGATTTATTTGACTTGGATTTATGGAAGATTGCCCCCTACTGGTCCACCAACACCACCTCCAGCAGCAACTTAGTTTTCCCAGGAGGTCTCCCATCCAAGTACTAACCAAGCCCACACCTGCTTAGCTTCAGCCATTCAGCAGGCGCAGATTGCATGGTGGTATGGCTGCTGGCTAGTTTTGGTTCTAACTCTTGGAATAATTAGAAGACCCGTGCCAACAAGGGAATCCAAACAGGCCAGACATCATCGTGTTTCATATGATGAAAGTCGTAAGGGTGAGACAAGGCATAGGAGTCTCTTCTCGTCAGGAATAAAGAAGATAAAAGAACTGTAGAACTCACACAGCTGGGAAAGGAAGAGGTGGAGAGGTGGAGAGATGGGGGTGGGTTATCTGCTACACGCTACAACAAACTCACCCCCTGTGTAGTCTTGTTGGTCTTGTCTTGTTTTGTGGATAATTTGTAACATGGCTGTCTTTGGCTGCCATATGACACTGTGATTTTCTGAGGCACTGGCTCCTTTGAAAAAATATAGTTCAATCTATAACCCCCCCCCACACACACACACACACACACACACACACGCATCAAAATAAAATTACCTAGCAATACATTACATAACATCACTTTCACACTCTGATCCAGAGCAACTTAAATGAAAAAGAACATAGATACATCGACCAGAGTTAGATCAACAACAGTGCCAGACCTGGCCATGTGCCAGACTTGAATTCCACAGACAGACTCCCTTGTCTTAGTCATACATGAAAGGTTAACCGTTTGGGGATTGCATTTTATAAAGCCTTTTTTATAATCATCAATATTATAAAACATACACCATACCATTTAGTGGTATAATAGAGATAGGTGTTACTCCCCTCTGCAATGAAGCATCGTTTCTTTTCACTGGTTACAGGTAAAAAGAGATAAAGAATGCAGGAATGTGGCACCAAGGCAAACTTGTATTTACACATAACTTCATTGAAAATAACTTTTCTGAGAGTCAAGGTGACATACGCAATAACCGTTGCACTCCAGAATGGGGGAGGTGGGCTGACACGAATTGAATATGGAGAATTTTAGATTATATTGAGTGGCCATCCCAGAACTGGGCAACAGTTTTGGAACCATATGGTATTGCCCACTTGGCACTAATGCGCCACAAAATAGGCTTGGCACAATTATATTTATATGGATCAACATGGATAAACATGGATAAATGATGTTTCGGCAAAGCAGGATCTTCCCAGAAAGAGGAATCAATGGATTTGCAATTTCATTAACTAAATAAATAAATAAGTAAATTAACTCCTCGTGGCATGGTTTCTCTTTTGGACTGAATGGCATAAACTGTGGCTGTCAGATAACAAAAGAAAATTAGTTTGATTTTAAATTTGTTGACATATTTTTAAAACCTTACACAATGTGGAGTTAATTCTGACACACCAGCATTCAGTATGGAATCATGTTGATATATTTTTATGTTCGTATGTTACATGCTCTTATTGAAATGTATAATCAAATGTCATATATCGAAAGTAAAATGGCAAGTGAATTTTTTGTGCAAGCATAGACAAAAGCTCAAACTTGTCACTGTGCTTATACTAAATTAAGCTGTATTTGCAGTGCAGTAGTTTTCCCCTTAAGCAAGTCTGAACTACTCTGTACTGTTACTCAAATGAGCAGTGAATATATCAGGATGACGTCATTATGATTTTATATAGTAATTAAATTCTTTGTTTTCTATATTGCTCCTTGGTGAACATATTATGAATTTAATATGCATGAAAATAAACTCAATTAATGTCTTTCAAATATTGTTCATTCAACTAATTAATTAGTTGATTAATTGCTCTGATTAATAGTTTAATCTTCATAGCCCTAAAATAATTGGCATAGTAAGTGGGCCAAAAGTCATAATTTATACACTCAGGGCAACTCTCTCTCTCACACAGTATATAACTCTCAACCTCCAATTAGCTCGTTTAATTGCTCTCCTGAGTTTGTCACAATACTTGACAAAATGGCCTCTGAAATCACACCTCAGTTTAGCGTTATAAATTGTTAAATGTGTCATGTCCCACGAGTGATGGTGAGGAGATCAGGAGAGCATCTTCCTTGTGGATGTCAAACTCTTTTGAAATGTTTCCCAGTGCCCATACCCTGGTCTCACCAGCAGTGTGTTCCTTCCAACAGACAATGAAAAACAACCATTCAACGTAATACACCAGCAAAAATCAGCTGCTTTCTGTAAACACTAAACTCGTATGCACTCAAAATGAGTTGAAGATGAAGAATGTGTCTATAACTTCTGTCTATAACAGGAGGGTTTATTCCAATTTCCAAGAGCTTTGTAGAATTTGGTGACTGAGTTTTAATAAGTAATTTTTTTAATATAGGCTTGGCTATATTAGTTTTCCTAATTGGAAGCTTTATATCAATGTTCATTAACATTAATTTGCACAACATTGCAAACAGCCAAGTACCACTGATTGACAGTAAGCTAAATAAAAGGCAATAGAGCCAGTTCTACACATCTGCAGAGATAGCTGGGGTGCACTAGAAACAGTAAGCCTTCCTTGAATTAATGATTATAATTCTCAATTAATTACCTTTTAAAGAGCAGATTAAAATGTCAGACACTTTTAAACATAGAATTCAGTAATTATGGTTTCAGGGTAAACATTAGGCCTAGTTCTATTTAAAAATGTTTTTGTTCAACTGAAGAATGACCTCATACAAATACAGATCATATACAGTTTCATATAATTATTCAAATATGTTGTATGAATTCCCCACTTTATG
This sequence comes from Synaphobranchus kaupii, assembly GCA_029718625.1. Taxonomy (NCBI): domain Eukaryota; kingdom Metazoa; phylum Chordata; class Actinopteri; order Anguilliformes; family Synaphobranchidae; genus Synaphobranchus; species Synaphobranchus kaupii. The sequence goes on from CM056378.1 coordinate 9,829,190, forward strand.
TGTAAATCACACGTAAGACATGGGACAATGTGCAAACCCATGGTTATAGACTCATTCAACACCCTCTAATTATGCAACATTTAATAATACGTGTGACTTTAACTTGTGGCAAACTAGCTCCTGATTTTCAAGAATTGTATACTTTATTTTAACTACTTTTGTGATGTATTTTTAATTTGCTCATGACTGGTCCTGATGCGATATTAAATAACTATAAGTCTGTGGTGAATTGAATTTTAAAAAATGCAAAGATTCATAATTTTCTGTATGAGTTCTAGACTTCTGAACAGCTCTTGTTTCACTGTGGCTGCAGGTGTTACTGTGTCCGCTTGTTTTTCTACATTTGGGTGCATCATATATTGATCTAGTACCACTTTATTTTAAAAGCTTCCGTTATAAAGAATTTGTACACCATTAGTAAATGATCTATTAACCATTTATAAAGTGTTTACTAATAATGATTTATTATAAGAACTCATATTTGTAAAGCATTAGTTAATATGTCTGAAATCATATATATGATACATTCAAAAACCCAACTGCCCCACCTAAACTAAAGGTTAACCTCTTCCTACCAAGGGGCAAAATATACCAATTTTTCGCCCGTTTTCACTAGTGACCAACAAAGCTGTTTTATCTCAAAAACTGTAAAGGCTACAAATATGGTTCATAGCTTTTATTAAAACAGAGAACTGCACTATTATGACTAAGTAGTCATAATTCATATACATACCCTTCTTGCTACTTAACTACAACAATTTTTGTGATTCCTCAATATGCTGCCTATCTCTGCTAAAGATATGGTGTCAATATCTCAAATCATTCAAAATCTACAGAGCTTTTTTTTCAGGTGAACCATTTCGGTTACCAAAGTTGGCACAAATTGTGCCAAATTGTGCCAAATGGCCCAGGTTCCAGAAAAGGCTCAATATCATTTATTTTTTAAGTTTTACAATAAAATCTGATAATTGGCAATAAAAGTTAATTTAGAAGTGTTTTTGGTCATTGTTACAATATAGTAATGTTAGCTAAATTCATTTAATTCAGAGGGATTCGTTTTTTACATAACAGTGAATTCACACTGGTATACCGGCAAAATAATCTGTTACCTTATATCACTCTGCGTCACTGAGACCGCAAAACCATATTTCTGCTGCACATAGAAACTCCTGAATAACCTAGACATAACTAACCAAAAACTGTATGAAAGAAACTGTAAAGTAAAAATATAAACAGCGCATTTACCTTATGAATTGTGCTTTGCTAAACAGAATGTAGCGAGCTACGCTACAAGGTAAAAACACTGCGCCATCTCGGTTTGATAATTCCTCTTACACAGGGCTGCACTTACTTGTCACAGACACAAATAGATAGCTAGCTGCTATGTGTAATTTTGCTGGCTAGCTTGCCATTGTTACAATATAGTATGTTAGCTATATTCATTTAATTCAGAGGGATTCGTTTTTTACATAACAGTGAATTCGCACTGGTATACCGGCAAAATAATCTGTTACCTTATATCACTCTGCGTCACTGAGACCGCAAAACCATATTTCTGCTGCACGGAGAAACTCCTGAATAACCTAGACATAACTAACCAAAAACTGTATGAAAGAAACTGTAAAGTAAAAATATAAACAGCGCATTTACCTTATGAATTGTGCTTTGCTAAACAGAATGTAGCGAGCTACGCTACAAGGTAAAAAACACTGCGCCATCTCGGTTTGATAATTCCTTACACAGGACTGCACTTACTTGTCTGACACAAATAGATAGCTAGCTGCTGTGTGTAATTTTGCTGGCTAGCTTGCCATTGTTACAATATAGTATGTTAGCTATATTCATTTAATTCAGAGGGATTCGTTTTTTACATAACAGTGAATTCGCACTGGTATACCGGCAAAATAATATGTTACCTTATATCACTCTGCGTCACTGAGACCGCAAAACCATATTTCTGCTGCACGGAGAAACTCCTGAATAACCTAGACATAACTAACCAAAAACTGTATGAAAGAGACTGTAAAGTAAAAATATAAGCAGCGCAGTTACCTTATGAATTGTGCTTTGCTAAACGGAATGTAGCGAGCTACGCTACAAGGTAAAAACACTGCGCCATCTTGGTTCGATAATTACGCACGGGTGACACTTCCTTATACGCAGAGCTGTTATCTCCTTTTTTACGACGGCAATGTGTTCAATGATTGCTCGTATGAAAGATAAGAGTCTTGGCTATTGGATGGAATATTTGACAGACAGTTTTAAAACCCAATGGAAAGCAAATAATACTCGGAGTGGAGGCAGGTCGAAGACAGTTTTTCCCACTTCAGATAGGCCTATTGTGCTATCAGTCAAAGAAATACACCCAATTGACGACGGTTTTGCATAATTCTCTGCAAACAAGTTCAAAACCACTCTGGCTAAACATATACTAAGCCGTTGGATTGGTACTCCAGAAACTGGCTGAGTTTCACAACGCCAAAGTGAACACAGCCGAACGAGTCGTAATCAAGTGCAAAAAAGCACACGTCGGTTTAAAATTGGAAAAAAAATCATGTACAGCCTTATGAAAGTTTTAAAGTATTTTTTCTTGAAGCCTAAAGGTATAATGATTTTTTTAAACCAAAGTTTTGTGAAATACAATTAAGCAGAACAGTTTACCAGCACATTGTTTATGGTGTGACATCAAGCTGCAATACATGTTTGAGAATTAGGTCAGAGTTTCCAACGTTATTTACAAAGTTTTATCTCGACGTTTTGGGCTTAAAAACCACTTTCCCAGAAGGAATGGATATATCATAAGGATATTTAATCAAAATATTGAGGTGAGCAGTTTATTATATATTATTAAATTAATGAAATGTATAATTTAATAATTTCCGTCACGCCCGCGTTACCGCTAGGGGGCGTTTGGCATTAAGAGGTTAACACAGTTTGGCCACAGTTTAATATGTATTCATATGAATTAAGTACAGATAAGTTAGTAAGACATAATAACTCATATTTGTAAAGCATTAGTTTGGTTTACAAACTCTTCATAACGGACCCTTAAAATGAAGTGTTACCAGTACATTTAACCAGATTCTCACTGGTATTCAGCTGAGTAACAGGAGAAGGTGACTGTACGCTTTGGTATGGCAAGAGACCCTGAAAAAAGAATGTCTGATTAGCAAACAAATAGTTGGTGCACACACACTTGACTTTTTCCCAGTATAATCTCAGAACAATAGGCCACGTTCAGATGAGTTCAGCCCCAGCTGACTGACAGATCTGCATGTGTGTGTGTGTGTGTGTGTGTGTGAGTGTGAGTGTGTGTGTGTGAGAGAGAGAGAGAGCGAGAGAGAGAGAGGGGGGGGGGGGGGAGCTCCTGGAGCTAATGCTTTCTGTCGATAATGGCAATTTAACCTCACTTGTTTCCTGTTCAGAAACCCTGAAGGCCCTCCTCAGACACATCAACGTCACATTTATTTAGTCTTAGATTTAATCTTTCATCAACATCCCTCAATCCGCACCGCCTTCTTTGATGTGCCATGGAGCTCTCTATCAAATGTTTAAAAAGTATAATTTGTGGGGAATGTTCTTACATTGTAGAGAGACCCAAGGAGTCAGGGAGAGGGAATGAGCTAATTCTTTCAGTTTTGTTTATGAAGACAGCCAAAGGGATGAGGCACAGTGAGAAACACACAAAGTGTAGATTAGTTTGGATTAGTGTGGATTTGGGCTGCGTTCAATTACTGATCCGATTGAGGGCCAGCACCCGAAAAGAGTGCCACAGCTTGTTTCAGCCGTCCCAGGTTAGACAGTCAGAGTGTGTTGTGTCGATGACATAACCACTTCAGGAAATAATTAAGCAGTGTTTCCTAGCCTTTTAGGAAGGAAATTGTGAAGGAAAGGGAAAAAATAATAAAAAAAGTTTGTTCCTCAGACACTCGAGTAATGGTTTACCTCAGCATTCCCATTGTCATAGTCAACTATTAAATACAATTGCTGCTGGGATGACTGTGGAAATCTCAATCTGCTTTCCACACCTATTGTTTCAGCATTATGTGTAATAATTGGGTCTGCACTTCTAGAAATTTTTTTACAGTGCTGCACAGCCAAAAAGCACTCAGATACAGGGAATGCAATTCAGATACTTTTGAATTCAGATTCATGAGTAAATACGTGAACAAACACTGGTTGTTGTTTGCAAAAATTTTTTAATTTATTGTACAGATTTCATGGGCTTTTGAGAGACCTGGTGCAGAAGAATACCGCTTTCCAAATGCATTGTGGGGCTGATTATTTATAATGGCTTCCAGTGGAGTATAATTCTGACGCTTAATTGCAATCAGACACTGAAAAGGGGATTAGAGTCCACACATTCCACCAGTGTGTGATTCAATTTCGGTGTTCCATGCCTGCGCACCAGACCCTCTGCCAAGGGGTTTACCATCTACATGGGCAATTTCTGTCCCAAAAATGAATGATATGCTCTATTTAGGAAAGTAAAGCATATTATGAAAATGCTTGAAAGCTGACTATGAAAGTTTTCGTTTTTTTAGCTTTCTCCTCCACTCGCTCGTGCTTTTTTTGTTTTTTTTGTTTTTCGTTTCCTGTAAAGGTTTAAAGAGCAGGAAGTGAGCGTCGCATTAAGAATAGAAAACGGACAAATCCGAGCACTTTCAGATAATTACGGCTCCTGCGAAGGGAGCCTAGTCCAAACATCAAAGAATAATGAGTGAAAATGAAAGCTCCCAGCAGTCTTGGAACTCCCCCCCCCCCTCCCCTCCCCTCCCCCTCCCGCTTCCACCAACTCTAAAGCCCCCCCCCCCCACCCGTTTCCTCGTGGTTAATCCACACTAAATATTTTGAGATGTTCTGTATACCTATTAGATCCTTGTGCCTGATCTCCTAAAGGCTGCCCAGTCCCGTGGTTTTTTTTGTCACACAGCGGTAGCCCTGCGAGTTAGGGAGCCGGGCACCGCGCTCAGATTCAAGCAAGCCCTCCCACAGCTGTTCATTAGCTTAATTAGCGATGTTAGCGCTTGCCAGGGAGGCTGGCATCTTGGGACCTTCACACCCACAGAGGAAGATGAGCTGGAGGTGAATGTTCAGGATGAGTCTACTTAATGCCATTCTGTTTCTCTTGCTCTGGATAATGGCGGCAGCGTCATGGTGCAATTTATAGATATGTGCAGTCATTTACATCTCACATAGTTGTCTTACCTCTTGTAATGTTCTTTCAGGCTGCAGGTATCACTTTTTCAAGTCTAACTTGTTGCTCTTAACAGCTGTTTTTTCTGACGGGCCACATTTTTATTTATTTTTTTGTTTTATTCAGAGAAAAGCTGAGAGTGTAAGAGGCAGAGAAGGGCTTGTGCTCAGAAGGTGCCACGATGGGGATTGAACACAGGGGGAGTTTGTATATGGCTTTAGAGTCATCCACCCTATAGACCTTGCCACGGCTCCCCAAGTTGTCTTATAAAATAATGCGTTTGAAACCAGATGATGTTCATTTGAAAACCTTGGGCTCAAAAGTGACATTTGAGCATATTCATTCACAGATAGCAAAATTATTATCAGAAAATGTTCTGTAGAAATTTGACACTGGCAATTCGCAAATAAATCTGCTAGCACTTGAGGTTTATCTCAGGCCTGTCTTCCCCATACAGCTGCTTGTACTGAGGCGAGGAAGAAATAGATCCTTTATCATTGTTTACCCCGTGTGCTGTTCTTTATCTTTCTTTGTCTTTATATCAGACATTTTTCATTTTTCAACTGTGCATATGACAACTGTGCATTATGGCATAGTACTAAAAGTCATGAGTTTATCCATAATACTTTGATTATTCAGCCTAAATATGTTTTAATAATATGCATTCTAAGTTGTGTGATCTGAATGTGATTTTGTAGGCCTATTCATTCTAATTATTGTGTCCAATGTCATGATGCCACGTTACTAATTGGATATAATTCCATTTAAAATTATATGGATATTTGTTATTCACAATTAAATTCTTCTGTTTCAAGCAAAAATAGACTGTGTCTAGCTTTTGTCTCCCAGGCTGGGAGCTCTCTAAAGAAAGAGCTAGGCCATAATCACATATTGCAGATGCCAACTGGCATATTTCTTTGTGAAACGAGCCTGTATTACACCTGCATTAGGTTGTGAAGACACGAAAAATGTATTTTATTGATCACTGAAATGGCCAGAAAGAGCTCTTGTTCTTTATTTCTTTCTGTCCTTTCTGCTTTCTTTATCTTTCAGTCTTTCTTGGCGTTCCAGAGGTAACTTGGCTAGCACTTCCTAAAAACCAATCAGCTTACGGCTTACCGCTTGGCTGAGTGATGAATGCCAGCACTAGGCTCTGTACTCACGCCTGCTCAGTACCACCAGTAGGGGTGAAAACCCTCAACTCCCCCTCAACAAAAATACATCACAAAACAAATAGCCCATATTTATCTACACATACTTCCACTGGCTTTAGGAAATGGAACAAATTTTTAGCTCATGGCCACGGCTTTTTTAGCAGGTCAATTACTGATAAATGATTTAGCATAGCTCTTAATGTAGCCTAATACATACGAACAGATGCTGAATTGGGGATACGACTGTGTGTAAATTTTTCTGTTTAAAGTTTCGTCTGTCTCATGCAGATACCGTAGGTATGAAGGAAAATATGAAACCTGCTGTACAAATAGAGGATATATCTATAATACAGGATTAAGGGTTTTAGTTGAACGATACACCATAAGGCCTACGTAATGGTCTTATGAGCATGACATAACCTCTCGGCTTTAAGCATTACGGCTTATGGCTAACGGCATAATACTCACAATGTATGCGGCAGTCATTTTGAATGAATAATTTATCATTTGTTTTTGAGTTAGTTTGTAATACCTTATGACAATGTTATGATATTGGTAATAAACTGTAATGGCTGGTATATATCATGCTTATGATGATGTTATGTAGGCTTTCTGGCATATAATTGGAGTAACAATGAAGGTCATACTGTTCCCCCTTTCTTTGTTTCTTCACTGTAATACTGTGAATAAATAGTAGAATGTTGCTGTTATGACATTAAGGTTTGATACAGCACTGCTCTGAACAAGTAGAGTTCTGACCAAGGCATAATTTCACTGATTTAAGAAGTTTTCTTTGTATTTGTTTAAGGCTCACAAAAAAAACAAAAAAACAGCCCAAGATCAGCCCAGTCCACAGCTCCTATGACATCACTCATTAAACTGTAATAACCAACGTTACCGTCTGCATCTTGATCAGCTGGCAGAGCACCGAGACTCACCGAGGCCATTTGTGTAAGTAAATTACAAAAAACAATCACAGTGCAATTTAGATGGATTGAAATATGTCCTGTATTATGCAGTCTCAAAATGCATCACCGTATAAGCAATAAACCATGCTGGTTCCTTCAGGCAGTATGTTTATGGAGTTAAAGACAAGATCACCCGAAGGAGAGAGAGAATATAAGCATGGTTCATTTTAGACAGATAGTGATGCTAGAAAACAGAAGAGCCATAAAGCTTCGTCTAGATAAACAGGAGCTTAGAGAAAAAAGGTTTTATGAATTAACAATTAATACTCAATACATAAATGAAAAATGAGACTAATAAGCTAGTGTGTGGGCCCAGCTATCTTGTTCATAGCTCCTGCATAAGTTTTTTTTTTCTTAAGACACTTAACCAGAGAAACTAAAAATGTTGGCTTGTCCTTATCGTCAATATATAAAATAATAATATTTCTGCTTCATAAATACACAGGTGAATATTGCCAGCTAAAGTTTTAAAGGGTGTTGCTGCTAACATTCCCCTGTGAAAATGCTATTTTATACATTTCCCTGCACCTTTAAGTCTATAAGGCATTGTCATGAAGTTTCTCCATTGAACAGCCGCTGAAAGCCCTGCTTTTCCTGATGCCACCTTCACTCAGAAAGCGTGCTTTAATTCCTCACATGCGCTTTTATCTTCTCTAAAAATCAATAGTTTTGTCTCTGCTGCTGCTGGCAAAGGTGAAAGAGTCTTTGGACAACATTAGGGGACATTGTGCTGATCCCATCACTTCAGCCAGGGGTTGGGTCCTGGGCGGGGGTGATGCTATGTCTGTGGATTACAGCCAAATGACAAAGCTAAAAAGGCATATCTCTGCATATTAGCCCCTAATTTACAGTTTAACAGTGTTCACAGATGAAATTAAATTCATTCGGCGTGAAACACTGTGCCTAATGATCCTCGCTGCAGTGTTATTTGGTTATTTGGAACATGTCTGATTTGATCTTTTTTTTTTTTTTTTTTAAGTTAATAATGCATTTTTGATAGTTTCAAGCATGGATGACAATAAACTATGGCTAGCGGTTTGTAAGCTATAAAGTGACAGCTTGTAAAACTGTGCTCGAAGAGGTAGTCTATAGTAAATTCTCTCGCTGATTAACTGAACGAATTCCTGCCTCTTGCCCAATGCATGCTGGGATAGACTCCAGCCCCCCCGCGACCCTGACCAGGAATAAGCGGGTTAGATAATGGATGGACGGATGGATGAATTGAATGATCGCAATCCCATATCAGGAGAAGGGGAAGACCGCTCAAAGTGCACTGTAGAACACAAGCAGCACTGAAACAATTAATTACCCGCTTGACATATTTATGAAACAATATTAATGTATTGCAGTGCCTATTGCAGACAGAACTCATCTCCTTGCGAATTAACACAGAACAGGCACGGAAAAACAAATGAATTAATATTCAGTGACCATCCACTGTTTAAGGGATGGCAAATGTGTGGTTATAATTGTACTCCATGCTAGGACAGGGAGTGCAAAGACATTTAATAACGGTAAAACACAAATATGTTAATAATATTTACAGTACATTTGTAGCTAATTAAGAAAAGTGTTAAGAAAACCACTCAATTTCAGGGCTTGTGGAGGGCATGGTGTGGCTGATATGTGTGGAAGGATCCTGTGTTTTGCAGAGAAATGTTACATTACATTACAATTCATTCCTTTCAGTTGGCAGACGCTTTTATCCAAAGCGACGTACAATAACTGCATACCGAGGGTCACTGGAACACTGACAACCAGGTCCGATAAAGAGTACAGTTCTATCATAAAGTAGCAGCTATCCATAGCCGTTAACATCAAGCAGAGGTGGTAATCCAGGGGACATAAAGTAAAAGTCCTACCACGTGTTTCTTCTACCCATAGACTCAGCCAGCTGATTTCGCTAATTAGTTATTACCTCTTGGCTGAAGAATTATGTTAATGAGCAAATCCAGGTGGATTTGGAGCAAAATACTTGGGAGGACTTTTACTTTATGTCCCTTGGATTTCCACCTGTGACATCAAGTCTAATTCACACAGTAAAGCTATGGCAAAGTCTTAATGAAACACCCTCCCTAGGTGAGCGCCACACATCGGCAGGAGAGAGGATTTTGTGTGACAGGCTACGCAGGATTCCAGCACACTCCCGAGGAGCCTGCTGCCTCCACGAATGTTGTGTAAGTGTCTGAATTTATCAATTTACAGAGCGCTGGCAGTTGCTAGGGAATATGGCAGTTGAGTGAGTTTGTTAAAAAGCCGATGTGGAGATGGAGGGAGGGGGGGCCGGGCCCGGTGTGTGTGTGTGGGGGGGGGGGGGTGGCGAGGGAGGGGACGAGATGGTTCGATGAACGCGGCCAATATCCCCTCACCTCCACAGCGGAGCGGGGTGTGGAGGAGCGCTCGGTCAGGAGTGAAATTAGTTCGGCTGCATCATTTTCCCCGTACAGTGTTAGGCTGGATGAGAAAAATATAAATAAATAAACTAGCATTCCACCTGGAATGGAATCGATAGGGGCTTCTAGAGACGGACAGAAAAGAAAGAGAGAGAAAGGGAGGGAGGGAGAGATAGACGGAGAGTGAGTGGGAGTGTGTGTGTGTGTGTGTGTGTGTGTGTGAGAGAGGGAGAGAGAGAGAATAGCATACAACTCCCAAAAAAACTGTACAATATGTTTGAAGGCCTTTGGGGCAGATTGTTGCATTCGACAGGAGAGCCCACAGGGGAAGAAAGTCCACTGTGTAGAAGTCGTCTTTTCTGTTTCAAACATCAGGACATGATTGGACAGAGCCCCAGAGACATGCCCCATGCCCCAGCTGTACCCAGCGCCCACACAGGGAGCATATCTACTCTCTCTTACCTGTGATTGGCTAAAAAGGTGGCATAGGTCCTGCACGCGCACTTAACTGCCATACTGTCTTGAGCTCTGATTAGAGGACTCAATTTGACAATTTGTCCTCTAATCACAGCTATCCCCCTGACATGGTGACATTATGCAGATTTATCCATGTCCTATAACAGGAGGAGCTACGGCTGTAATGGTGTCAACAAACAAGGCCTAATTGAAAATACTCTCAAGCTCAGTTAATTTTGGCTGTGTTCAGATCAGTTTAACATTGCCGTACGAGAGGGCGCTTTGGGATGGTCTTTGCTCAGCTTTTCATCAATCAAGCTTGCCAGACTTCAAGCAAGAGGCTAATTTTAGTGAGTAAAGCTATAATAAAGGCTAAAGAACTGTACTTGGTAAAATAGCTAGCTGCCTTTCCACAGACTCAGCCTTTGTTTCCTCTCTGTTTCTGCTGTCAGGCCTACCAGAAGCTCCATCACCATACTCCATTGTTATATTGACAGTGTTGTTGTTAATCTATACAATACACATAGACACAACACAGACGTGTACACACGTGCGCACCCAGGTCTGCTGGCCGTACGGGCATTGAGAGAGCCCACACAGCAAAAATGGTGGTGTACATTTAACACCCTTGGGTGTTTATATGAGACCACTGTCCTAGGCCGGTAAATGTACATCAGCAGTGTTAGATTTACACCTGATTTTTTTCTGTGCATGTGCATCTCTGTTTGGAAAGACCCAGGCAGGAGAACTGAGAGAGAAAAGTCTGGTGATGAATCAGAATGTTCCATGAGGCAGACAGAAAAAGAGGGGACTCTTTTTATCCCACCCCCCTTTCACCCGCTTATCTCCAAGAGTGGTGAACCCCAAGTTTGAGTCCCTCAGGAGCCCAGAGAAAACTTTAGCATTCCAGCTGTTTCATCAGTACCTTCAGCTCTCCCCTGGTCCAGTGCCTGAGTGAGATGGATAGTACCAGTCTCTTTGCATTACCCCTGTATGGAAAAAACCCCTCCTCCAGAATCCCCACTCTGGCTCTCCGAGGAGTGCCGGCGCGCTGGCCCATTGTCAGAGTTTTGCAGAGAAAAACCTGCACGCATGGCTGGGCTCCATTAAGCTCATCACATCCGCTTAGACGCTCACTTCATTACACTTACCTGGAAGCTCAACATGCCGGCTCTTCGAAAGGGCATATTTATGATATATAATATTATGGAGTTCATTTAATAAAGAAGATGAATCATTTCCCCTTGTGATGAAACTTTATCACGTTGACTACAGACGGAGAGAGAAAACACACTTAATGTAGTGGTAATCATTTTATAAGTAGGAAAATTGCGCAAGGAGCATTGTTTCAACTGCCACTGTTTTATTTAACAACGGAAAGGCGGTCCATCACTTGAGCACAGAAAATTAATACTGATGTCACCCAAAGTGATTTAACTTTTATCATTTAAAAAGCATATGCGCAGTGTAAACAAATGCACCACAAATGCACCACTCTTCAGACTTGGAGAAAAAAAAAAAAAACTACACAAGTTTGTAAATGAAACTAGGAAGCATTTGTTTTAATCTGTGTCATAGAGCTTTTTGTGTGTGTGAGATTCCCTTCCACAGCTTCTCAATTTTATCTTAACTGGCCACACTTTTTTATTTTACCATAACAAAAGATCTTAATAGACCATTGGCTATAGTTTAATCAGGTCTAGTGCTACTGTACCCTTTATCAAAGTACATACACACATACAGATAGAGGGAGAGAGAGAGATGATGTTCATGTGCCTTTTAACACATTCTTTAAAACAAGATAGTTATAAAGCCTTATAGTTGTATGTGTTGTACTATGTTTGTTGATAAAAAATCTCTTGAAACTGTTTGGATAATGCAGGCAAGGACTCACACAGGAAAGTAAGCACGTGGGTTATGTTGCAAGATGGGGGGAAAACAGGGGGAAGACTTTTTTAACAAAACATTTCATCTTTCAATATATACATATACGTATATGCCATATTCCCTACAGTTTCTCTGTCTAATACGCATACTGACCTTGGAATACAATGGTTTTCTGGTCAGTTTGAATTCAGCTGGGTCATTCATCAGCAGGGAGCGGATGATTGGACGGGTCAGCTGGGATCACAACTCAGGACAAATTGTAGCTATAAGTGGCTTTTTGAACTCGTAGACCATAACCCCCTGACTGCCCCATATTCTGGCTATTGTGAAGCTTGCTGGTCTGATGAGAAGCTTCTGTAGGCCTCTAAAATATCCTTCATTGGACAAAGAATTGGTCTTGGCCAATCTAAAACATACATTAAACCTGAAATAATATTTTTTTTTAAACCCAGAAAGCGAACTATCCCTTTAAGGGCTAGAGGGTGCCAGTCAGTGGAGTCGGGAAACCAATGGAAGGTTTCCTGCAGGGGTTAATATGAAGGATTACATTCTCGACGTTGTCTCTTTTTCTTCTCCCTGTGGCTTGCAAAGACAGCAGAAGCAAAGCATGCTGGGAGCTGGCTCGGATCAGTGGGTGGGGGTAAAAGAACTTGATCCCTCTGCAGCTTTAATGAGGTTTGGGAGGAATGCTGGCCCAGTGAGCAGATCACAGCCCCTCACACAGACTGTAATTGGTGTGCATGCTAACTCCCTCTCTCCCTCACTCCATCTCTCTTTTTCTTTTTTTCCCCACATTCTTTCTCCCTCCCTCATTCTTCCCCTTGTCTCACTTTTTCCTTTTCTAAATGTCTCTCGATGTCTTTCCCTGAGCTTGCGCTGCCAATTCATTTTAAGCTGGATAATGAATGTTAGAGAATCAGACACAGTCTTTTTTTGTGTGCAAATCAATGAATGGATAAAGACATTAAAAAAGATAGGAGGGGCCTCATCACATCGGCCGGCTACAGAGCTAGTGGAAAGCGCAAGGACACCGGGAGATGGAAGACTTTTCTATATTCAAAGCACAAATCTCTCTTTATTGGAAACTAGGCTTTCAGTTCTCCAGCATGGTGAAGCCACCAATATCATGAGAAAGGCATGAGGTCTTCTTCGTTTGTGGTCAAATGTCAGATGACAGGGTGTTCAAATCCTTTCGCAAGCACTGGTTCCAGATTACAATCACAGCATCAGCCTGGTCTTAGATGACAGCTCTCCTCACCGCTGACCAATCAATCAATTGCTTAATGAATGAATTAATCAAGTATTAAATCAAACCGCGGCTCATGCAGTACTCTCCATTCAGCACAGACGGGGGTTCTATTAAATCAAGGAGCTCAAACAGGGGAAAACCTATTTAAATATCCATTATCCAAAAGTCCATTTTAATTTATGTATCCAAACAAAGGCAGACAGCCTCTCTGTACACCATCAGTTGTCTCCCATTCAATACTCTGACATTGCTGACCTCCCTTCTGTTGACAGAGCTGGGCACAGAGGCTGATCAAAATGCAAACAGCATGCGACATGGTACTGTTAATCTCTATAGGCAAAGCATGCGCCAACTTTTTACTGTTATGCAGTTTAATGAACATCCTCATCAAGGGCAACTTACAATGCAGCATACAATAATTGCAGTAATAAATATACAGTAGGTACAAGCAGAAATTACAGGATCCAAGCACAACAAAAACAGTTTGTATATATATAAAAAAGTTTGACTCTACTGACTGGCACTTTAGACTTTGTAGGGAGAATGCACCACCCTAACTTTCCAAGACATCAATCTGACCAGCTTTCTAGGACATTCATTGGTTTTGTAATATTTCCACTTTAACCAAGATTTGTGTAAATCAGAATATTCATGAGATACAGATGATTTTATAGCACGTTTTCAAAATGGTCACAAATAGCGGTGTGCTGCAGCTGGATTCTAACTCATAACCATAGTATTATAGGCAGTTTTACAATGTGTACCATGGGGCAGACTCTTTCATAACAGAATCTGGATCTGTGTGTTTGTTGAGGAATAGATCTTCAAGCGTGAACTGCAAGTACATAGTCAATAGAGATTTCTGTGTCTATTTTAACAAAAATTTGCCTCAGAAAAAATAATTATTCCTGGGATTTTGATGGGGTTTGTGGCATGTTTGAAAATAGTCAGAATTCATAATGCATTATGGCTGAAATCAAACACACAACCTTATGATTAGTGGCACAGTGGAATTATAATATCCACCATGGGACATGGTTTTTACTGACAGAATACAGAGTTAACAGCACTCAGAATCTCAACACACTGAGATTAACAGCTCATGGGATTTTCAGGGCTTCATAGCACATTTGAAGAATGTTACAACTCAGTGTACTGAATCAAACCCGCAACCATGCGACTACTGACACGGGGGGCCTTACATTGTCTTCCACCGCAAAGGCTCAGAGACAGAATCAAGAGCTAAAGACTATTGAGGAATAGATGTCACGATCCAACACACTAGCAGAACCCAAATGCACGACCAGGAGACAGGGAAACGGTACAGAGTATTTATTAAAGAAGCTTGGGGCAGTCCCAAGCTGTACATGGGTTAGACACAAAGAAAACAACAAAGGTGGAAGTCCTTTAGCTCGGCAACGTGCTCCAAGCCGGAGCTGGACTTGTGTTCCAAACCGGAACTGGACTGGAACTGGACCGGGAGGTCCAACAGGAACGGGTACAGGAAAACAGCGGTACGTCCCAAGCCGGAACTGGACTTGGTTCCGAACCGGAACTGGAACTGGACCGGGAGGTCCAACAGGAACTGGAACACTGGAAACAGCGGTTCGTTCCAAGCCGGAACTGGACTTGGGTTCCGAACCGGAACTGGACTGGAACTGGACCGGGAGGTCCAACAGGAACTGGTACAGGAAACAGCGGTTCGTTCCAAGCCGGAACTGGACTTGGGTTCCGAACCGGAACTGGACTAGGTACTGGAAAGCAGAGGTAGAGGATTAGGTGGAACACGAACAGGGTAAGCAGTGTGGTGAAGCCCTAGTAAGCCCGGTCTGGGAGCTGGACCACAGCGGAGCCTGGAACCGACACTGCAGCAAGGTGGGTGCCACGGCCAGACAGGAACCACTGGAGGGTCCAGAGACTGTTAACCCAGCTGAGGGTGCGCCGTTGGAAGGGAGCTGAGGTACTGCAACCACACGCACAGGGAACTGCTGCAGGCTGGACGGAGCTGTGGTGGGTAAGGCACAAACAAACAAAAACAAAGGAGCAAAACAGGATAGCAGAGGCAGGGACTGAAACAAACACTAACCAGCGGGTAGAATGCACAGAGTAGTAAAAGGAATACTAAGAACTACTTAGATTTGCGCGGACAGGACTAGAAACCAGAGACCAACACCAAACGAAGTACGTTAACGAACTGGCGCTGAATAGCAGCCAGTCGGGGGTTTAAGTAGGGGAGTGAAATTGGAACCAATAAGGAAATGGTGAGGAATGTAACCGCGGGTGATTGAATAATTAACAGGTGAAACCCAAGTGGAAGCACAGAGTGAAACAAACGGAGGGGGACACGCCCAGCCTTAAGCAAGGGGGAAAACATGGACAAGGGAATCAAACAAGACACGGAGGGACATGGCAAAAACAAGGAAAACGGACAGGAAGGGAGCGGAATGTTACAATAGATTTACAAGCAGTAACTGCGAATATATTATACATTAACATACTGTACATTATAGCAAAATAACATCTCTGTTGTAGTACCTGTTGATGATATGTGTAATTTCATCCTGATCAAATGATATTTGGCAGTGGCATTTCTCATTGTATTCCAATTGACATATCCTGCACTGTGATTGGCTCTTATTCAGCCATCTTTGGGGGTGGCAACTATTCCTTTGTAATTTAGCTAGGGCATACTGCAAAGGTCCACCATACAAGTCAAGTCAAGTCAAGTCATTTTATTTATAAAGCACATTTAAAAACTCCAGGAGCTGACCAAAGTGCTGTACAAGGTCTACAAATCATGATAAAAATGCACATTGGCACAGTAGGACAATAAGACAAAACAGTATGACAATACAGTAAGGTGATAGACACCACAGTAAGATAATACAGTAAGACAACACAGTAGGACAGTACAGAAAACAAATAGGACAGGATAACAGCTATACAGAGAGGTAGGCTACATAATGAGGTGTATATGATACATGTTTAAGGTTAATCGAATGCTAGTGAGTAAAAGTGCGTTTTGAGTTGGGACTTAAAAGCATCCACAGAGGGAGCAGATCTAATTGGCTGTGGGAGACTATTCCATAGTTTGGGGGACACAACCGCAAATCTTCATGTCAATATCACCCGAGCTTCACGAGGAGATCATTTTTAAGCAGTTCATGGACTGGGTGCTGACATTGACTTTCACCTTTAATGCAAAAAACAAATCTCTTAATTGTATTTTAAAAAAATGTAAATCAATAAATAATCATGATGAGTGCATCTGTAAAACCAGTTTTTCAAAGATGAAAGAGTAAAGCTCATTTATGGGATCTAATAATAATTGCATGAAATACTGCAAATTATACCCCTTTGTGACAGTTGGATTGAAGGATGTGAGAGTTAAAATGAATGACTCTTTCTGACCACTAAATGCCCTCATACTGAAGCCTATTTAACCCCTTAAATAGCACCGGATGAAAGTGGTGTAGTTTATTTGCATTCATTGCATTTTTTTTTAACGGTGAAATTTTTTAAATAATCTGGTCACACAATATACGGTTCGAAAGAGTCACGATTCTCTCTCTATGAACTATTTTATAATCCCAATGTTATAGCAACAGCGTTTCCTTAGTTTATAACCTGACACAAAACAGGCTCAGACAAAACGACGACTCCGTACGTTCTATGTGTTCCATGGAAATCCACAGAAGACACGAATATCTTTTAGGTAAGAAAAAAATACTTCTGTCACTTTGTTTCAGTAATTCTGACAAACTCCCAAGCGTTACCTTACAGAACAAACCTGGGGGCCACGTGTATAAACAGTGCTGAGCAGAAAAATGCCCTCAAAAAGCCGCGTAAGGGAGTTTCCACGCAGAAATTCAGATGTATGAAATAACACGTGCTATGAGAATCTGCGTACCTCTGCACACGCTGGACACCACATGTACGCAATGTTTGGCATCAGTGTGATGTGGCTGAAAGGCAGAGGTAGAAAATGCAAAACTTTTTTTAGGCAGATTTCCGACTTTCACCCTGAGCGTTCTTTTACGCATTCTTTTACTCAGAGTTGTATACATGTGGCCCCAGGATTATGCCTGCAGTCAAAGGGGTTCAAGAACAGTAACCATTTTATTTTCGGGCTTGTGTTCAAAAAAGGTGGTACTAGAGAAGGGGTTAAAGACATAGGGCCCAGCTTTACTAAGAACTTTAGCATGTGCAAAACTAATAACGCAACCAATGATTGGTGCAAAACAAATACGTTGGTCATCTTATTGGTGGTGCGAGTGCTAAAACGTTTTGCATATGCTAAAGCTCTTAGTAAGTCAGGCCCATAGTGACTAAGACCATCTATGCCAGGCATACACTGCGATTTTAACACGGCATTGTCATGACCTACGTCGTCCTGACTAATTTTCGCCGTTCAGTGACATTGTGGGTGAATGTACAGTGTGTGAGAGTCCACCACCTAAAAGTTATTAATTACCTCTGTGTTCTCCAGCCCTCTGCATAATGTCCTGTGAAGATTGGGACCTGCTCGCCCTGCTTGCTTATTCCGCCCGCCCATATTTGATAATAGCCCTAATAGCTCTTTCTTTAGTTCTTGGCTGTGGGCTTTTACATTACTTTACATTACAGTCATTTAGCAGACGCTTTCATCCAAAGCGACATACAATAAGTGCATAAAGAAAGGTCATCAAAGTAACTACAGAACAGATAAGAGACCAAGCACATCCTTCACATAACGTAGCAGCTATCCCTTAACCTTATTAACCCCACCACCAGCCCCTCTATCCTCTTCAGCAGTGAACCTGAGTTTGCTGGCCCCTCCAACAGTTCCACCGTCTAACTGGGCTGATACCTCCATCCCCAGCATATTAATTCTTTAAGAAGATGATTCCTTTCATGTTTTTCAAATAATTCAAAATGGCAGACGGTCCAATATGGCAGACCTTCTAATTCCAAGGGGAAAATGTGTTTTTTTTGTGTGAAGGGGGATCTACTGCTATTTGTGTATACATGTCTAGAGAAATTTTGAGGTTAACTGTATCATGTAGTCAAGCGGCACCATTCTGGCACCGAACAACTTACAACACCACCCCCACTAAAAACCTGAGAAATTAAATGGATTCCAGCAGCTTCACTACATGAACTATGAACTCCAAAATAGTTTCAACAAATAATTTGAGATTTTAAAACAGGCCTCCTAACAAGAACCTTTGAAGGAAAGGAATCATGGGTAATTACAGGGGAAATCATTTGTCATTAGAACGCCGAGAGCTGAGTAAATGAAAGACATGGTTGAGGCATAAGGAATATAAGAGGATCTCAGACTATGATATCTTCTTTGTGCAGTATTAGGTTGGGTTATTAATGTCTGGGAAGTGCGTCATAACTTCCAATACGATAAGCCTTTCTGGATCAAATAACCCACTCTTATAAAGAGAATGGACCCTAGTTGTCCCCAAGGCCCAGTAGTTCAAAACTTTTAATCCCTATCTGATCGGATCAGATTTGGATTTTGGGTAGTTCAAAACCAAAAAACAGGATTAGGATCACTTTGATATCCGATCAGATCAGGAAATCAAATCCAAGCTTTAATCTGGATCAAATTCAAAACGGGTAGTTCAAACCGACAACACAGGATTGGGATCAGTTTGATCCCAAAAAACTGGATTATCTTGATCCCACCAGAGGGGTGGATTTCCAGTGGATTACCAGAGCAAAATGTACTATACAATTTATTTAAAAATTTGTTTCAATATAAAGTCTCTCATTTAGAGGGAAATCCATAGGTGGGCCTAGATCATCAGCAGGTGCAAGGGGCTCTGGGGGATCATCGATGTCAGAGAGGGGGACTCTGCGATGGACAGCGATATTGTGTAGCACAATACAAGCCAGTGTTATGCGGCATGCTCATTGGGGTTCCACTCTCAGATAGTTGAGGCATGCAAAACGCCTCTTCAGTACTCCATTCAAGCGCTCAATGGCACACCTTGTTCTTCCATGGGCATTGTTGTAGCGCATCTGTGAGGGAGTGTTGGCCGTGGGAAAAGGTGTCATCACCCATTGTAGGAGTGGGTAGGCACTGTCGCTAATATAACTCCATCCCGCCTGTTGGTTTGGAATTCAGTGAACAACCGGCTCTCTCTGAAGATTCGTGCATCATGGACTGACCCAGGCCATCTCACAACACAGTTGGTGATGGCAAGGTCAGCATCTCCCACAAGTTGCACATTGATGCTGTGCCTCCCTTTCCTGTTGACATATTCCCACTCCCTCTGATGAGGTGCTTGAATATGCACATGGGTGCAGTCGATCACCCCAATGGTGTTGGGCATGTCTCCCCAAAGAAAAAACTTCTGCTTCACTTTGGCAATCTGGCCATCATTGGGAAAAGTCACAAAGTGATCCAGCAGGCGAGCCAGTGCATCAGACACAGCTGTCACCACTTCACCCACTGTTGTCTTGTGGACTCCCATGCTGTCAGCTATGACCTGATAAAATGTTCCACATGCGTAAAAGCGCAGGGCAATGAGGACCTGTTCCTCTACAGTCAGAGCATGACTCTGCAAGGTTCTGCACTGCAGTTGTGGTCTGACCAGATCAGCAATGTAGTTGATGTCATCAAGTCCAAATCGAAAACGATCGTAAAGTTATTCTGTTGTGTACTGTTGGAGAGGTTTGGGGTGCTCGGTGTGGACCCTTTGGCGGTAACCTCTCCTTCCAGCATGGAAGATGTGAACAATCCCTGCCATGACTGTGTTCTGACTGTTCTTTCAGTCAGTAGGCCTACATCAGTCTCTGAATAATTAGTAATTGCAAATACACACCTGCAATGCATGTCCAGATTTGTTAGGGCCTGTGGTTAATTATGTAATTGATAGCAAGTAACGGCCAGACCTATAAAAACTAATTGCTGACCTGACCAAACCAGTGAGTTGGAAAGATGGACAAAAAGGGGCCTAATTTTACATCTGCTGAGACCCATGCACTGCTGCAGAGTGTAAGGAATAATTATGACTCCATAGTTGGTAGCTTTAACAGAGAGGGTGGAGCGACTAAAGTAAAGAGCGGAATATGGATGGAAGTTACAGACAATGTGAATGCCACAGGATCTGGACACAAGAGGACGGTGGACCAAGTGAGGTTGAGGTGGAAGAATTTGAAGCAGCAAGCTACCAAAGACCACAGCCAGGCTAACAACCCACAGACGGGTAACAAACCATATAAAAGGGGAGAATACACAGATGCGGTACTTGATA
Source organism: Synaphobranchus kaupii (assembly GCA_029718625.1). NCBI lineage: Eukaryota > Metazoa > Chordata > Actinopteri > Anguilliformes > Synaphobranchidae > Synaphobranchus > Synaphobranchus kaupii. The sequence continues at coordinate 9,849,747 of CM056378.1, forward strand.
TCATTGGTGGTCAGCAGTCACAATCTTTACATGGAATACCAAACGTTGTACTGGATGGTGAGTCGCACATATGTGTGATTTTATCCTTGTCCCTATAGAACTACAATTATTATCTTGTATAATTGCTATTTTCATGGTACTACAATGGCTATATTTCTTATATAGCATCCTTGTTCTTATAGTACTACAATTTTCCAGGAGCTTGCATGCTTTTGATCAACTTATTAAGGGGTATAAAGTATATAGATAAACTTTCATTTCAGGTAGTCAATGCACCTGATGTGACACACACCATTCAAGACGAGGTCCTCCTGACCCATGTGGATCCAGAAGCTGGACCTTCAGCCAGGCCTGATGACACACTGCAAGAGCCACCTCGAAAGAGAAAATGCAAGCGCACCAGACAACCAGAGCAGAGGGATGATGCCTACGAGACACTGCTGAGCCGTGAAACGGAGAGGGCAGAGATGCAGATCCGTCTGGCCAAAGAACAAATACAGCTGTGCCGGCTTCAGCAAACTGAAACCTCACTTAGAATGCAGCTCCTCAAAGCACGCCTGGATGATCCAGCTGCCTTTGAATGAATGTTTTTTTGTTGTTACCCTAGTGGGAGTATTTTTTTTAATTACAATTCCATTATGATTTTATGTCCTTTATGTATTTAAAAATATAATTAGACATTATAGATGTCTCTGCAATGTGGTCTCTTGTCTTCCTTGTATTCTTTTTCATATCCACTAGATGGAGATCGGTAGGATTAAAGCACTGATATTCAGGATCTAGTAATCTTGAAAAGTCTGAATCTGGATCAGGGTGATCCTATCCTGAATTGCTTTGAAATACTGGGACAAAATCTGGCCGAGTTGTCTGATCCTGGATCACAAAAAATGGGATTTCAAAATCGGATCTGATTGAGATTAAAAGTTTTGAACTACTGGGCCCAAGTGACTAAAGAAGAAATAGAAAAAATCAATACCCCACACAATAGGAAGCACTCTACAGCCCACTGTGCACAGGTGTGCATGTACATATGATTGTACGTACGTGTGTTTGTGAAATAATTAGATGTGTTGACACACAATGGACTCAATTAAAACTGCCAAATAATCTTAGATATAAACGGGATTTAACCAAAATACGGGTATTGTATTAAAGCAAGCCTTTTCACTCATAAAGGTCAGCTCTAAGAGCACTAAATTCAGTCTGAAAATAGCTTCCTGGGCTGGAGACAGTAGGAGTCAGGGCTCCTGTCTAAAGAGTCTGTTTGCCCGTATACCCAAAGGTAGTCTCCCCACTGCTTTAGACTTTTAATAAAAACACGTAAAAGCCTGCTGTCGGGCAAATCCAGCCATGCCTTTCCAAAAGGGTTAAAAACTTCCCACAAACAAACTGTTGAGTCGCCCTGGCAACCTTAATTAGCCGCACACTGGTCTGAAATGGATTCACAGTACGGCGCCTTGCCGACACTATTAAAAATGACCTCCCACCCCGTCCTTTTTATAATCACCTACCGCAACCACAGTTCACTTTACTGTTCACTCATGTGGTATTGCAGAGATATATGAGTAAGTACATTACCTACATTAAGCAATTTGCATTGCAGCGCAGTAGTTATTTATTTGAATAATATGTCTGTTTGTTTCCATTTGCCTCATGAAACACCAGCACAATTGTTATTATGTGTTTGCTTATCCAGACTGCTTCCGTTCAACCGACGCTGCTTCCATTTAAACACCCATATACAGTTCTTCAATGAGGCAATTCTGGCTAAGTGCCTTGCTTAAGGGCATGACGGCTCCGCCTTCAGACTACACCTCCAACTTGTAATCCCACTTCCTTAATCGCGATAGCACCAGCTCCCACTCAGTCCCCTACAATAGTACTGAATGTGAGTGCAGTATTGGGTCTGTCTGGGAGCTGTTGCAGTATTGATCCATAGAGTAATAGGGTGAGAAACGTACATTACTGTATACAGATGTAAAGTATTACATTAGAGCACCTCTGTTCTTGAATCCACATAACATGAATGTGGCTCACAGTGTTTAAGGTACGCTGTGCGATTCCTTTTTCTCTTTTTGGGATTGGCTGGTTAGCTTTTGCATGAATAAAATCCACCTACAGATTTGCTGATATTCGGTGAAAAAAATGATGAATTGACTGTACTGAACAGGTACTTGCAATTAGGCTGGATCTATACATGTTCTTGCTGCATGTTTGAAAAGATATCACAGGAATGTGAGACCACGAGAGAATTGTTTAGTCAGCTGGCTATGTTGCTGTATAGGCACAATTTATTCATTTAACTTGGACTAGACATTTCACAGTAAATTCAATATCCAAAAATGTTGTGATGAAATCAAGTATTGATGAATGATTGACCTCCCTGCCCATATTGGGGATTATAGAAAGTGTGTGTGTGTGTGTGTGTGTGTGTGCGTGTGTGCGTGTGCATGCGTCCGTGTCCATGTGTGCTTCTCTGTGTATGCTCTCACAGACAGTCTCCCATATTTTACTTCTTTGATGATTGGAGTCTGCCAGCTTGGACTTTCCTTGCATATTAATTAGACGAGATCTAGATCACAGGGAGCTGAGTCCGTTCTTGAGGCAGACAGCAGGGAGGACACCTTTCTCCCCTCAACGCCTGTAGGTGTCACTGGTGCACTGTCGTCATGGCGATTCAGTTGCAGTGCTCCATGGGCCATAGGCCCAGATAGGTGAAAATGGCTGCCATTGTAGGAGTTGGGTGGGTAGCGCGTGGCTTAACATTTTGGCTTGCTGATCAACTCGAACATACGTGACACGTTAACCCCATGATTAGAGGTTTTACTCTAATTACTTTATCTGAAACCGATAAAACCGTCTTTCAATTGTATTTTGCAAAATCATTTTTGAGCAGTTGCAGTAGTGAAGTGGGCACGCACGCACGCACACACACACACAGATGAATAATTTTAACTAAGGCCCATATGTCTTTTACACAGTCTTTAAAAACAATATCATTGTTTACTTTTACTCGTGAGTTTCAGCTGGGCAGTGTTTGTTTATGCTCTTTATAAATCCTTACATTAAAATATGAGTTTGTGGGGTATATTTCAAGATGGTAACAAAAAAGACAAAGAAATAAACAACAGTTCACAAGAGTCCCGCAAATCTTCAGGTCCAGAGTTGATTGATGGCACGGCCAAGGAGAGGCACAGAAGTGGCCAGTCGCGAGAGGGAGGGAGGGAGGGAAGAAGAGAGGGAGAGAGAGAGAGAGAGACAGCAAGGAAGAACAAAAGGATAGAGGAAGAAAAAAAAGGCAGATGAATGAAAGGAAAGGTAGGGGGGAGGGGGTATCCCCAAAAATAATTTCTTTCAGAATCTCTATCCTCCAAAAGAAAGATAGAGGGAGTGAGAGGGAGAGAGAGAGAGAGAGAGAGAGAGAAAGAGAGAGAGAGAGAGAAAAGCTGGCACATCTACCTGCTTGAAAGAACCATCTAGAACAGAAGACAGCAGCACAGAGAGAAGTTTGTGAACATGTGTGCTGGAGTGATAAATCAAAGCAGTCTCCGCAGCTCAGCATACTGACTCCACACTGCCTGCAGCCCTACGCATTGTTCAATGTGATCTTTGAACCGCTTTAGTTTTGATTTCTTTTTGCTGATTTTCCCCCGTATATCTCTTCAGAGGCTACAAACATGACGGATTTCTTTAATGACATCATGTCCCGTAATCAGACAGGAGACAGAGGAAGTGTAGAGGGCAAAGAAAAGGGAACTCTCAAACTGCTCTGTTCATTTCGTGTCATATAACTACTCTCATTATTAAATGTAGAGCCCTCCGGCTCTCTCTCTCTCTTTTACAGTGCTTGATTACGAGCGATACACATTACAGTGGAACACTTCATTAGGTTGTGAACTCTGGGAGAGACGTCAACTAAACCCAAATTCGGGTGTCTCGGTGGCGTAGCCTGTAGATCGCCGTCCACATGCTCATTGCGAGCTGCGACGTCGGCGCTTTGAATCCGAGTACGCAACCCTCGTCGCATGTCTCTCCCTCTCTCTCTCGCTCCCATTCTTCCTGTCTCTATACACTGTGCTGTCTCTCTACACATTAGGGCTGAAAAAACATGCAACCAAATGCAACTTTTTCAGTTCAGAGATGGCGTCAGGTGCAGTTAAATTTTGAGCCCGTGATTCAAATGGTAAATGCACTACTGTGTTAATGCGCAGACAAGTACTATTTAGTGTAGTATACTACATTTATAAACATCTCTTAATTTCCATTGTGAGAATTCTGTGTGAGCACTTAGAAAGGTTTGGTGAGAGAAACATGGGGTGCTCATGTAGGTCACAAGGTAACAGGCTTTAGTAAATTAGGCGATAAGGGAAATAAGGGAAGTAAAAACCGAGGGGAATAAAATACCATCTCAATTTTGTTCTTTTACTTGGAGAGCAGCTTGTACTAAAGAGGCAAGGTTACTTTGCTACAGCCGCAAAAGGCCCCATTGTTTAACCTGATTAAAATCAGACGCAAAAAGGCTTTTTGGAATGATTTATGAAAAACAACCATGACAAAAACAAAGACATTAGTTAACAAAAAAAACATGACATTTATATTGACCCATGAACAGACAAAAGCACACCATAGTACTAGCAACTGAATAGCACAAAGGAGGATAGATGATGATGATGATGATGATAATGACCCTAGTTCACACATGCACTGCTATAATTTTGCATTATCAATTCAGATCAAAATACTGTGAGCGACAGAGACCTCACAAGGCTATGCGATATTCAGGTTTATGGGCGAGGATCAGACTTCACAAGCTTGCATCACTTTGTGCTATTGCAAGGCCGTAATACTGTAATACGTTTTCTTTTCTGAAAGATGGCGGCTGAGTATTCTGGGACAAACAGGTGAATAACTCGATGCGTGCATGTGCGTGCGGGCGTCAGGACTGGAATGATGCTGTAACTTAATAAAGTGACATCTTATAGAATGCAGTATTTATCCTATAGTATTTAATCTATATTTCAGGCTTTGCCAATCTGTAGGAACTTGGGTAGGTGGGAGGGGGAGGGGTAGTCTTATCTGTGTACATTTATCAGACTCTTCATTTGGAGGCAAATTGCTTTTTTCTCCTCTCTCCCTCACTGTCTCCCTCTCTCTCCCTCTCTGTCCGCTCTCTCCGGTCCGCTGTGAGTCTGCAGGTGACTGGATGTTGGACACGATGGAGCTGCAGATACTCCGGAGGTTCCATTAATCATAAAAAAGCGATATGCTGTGTAATTAAATGTGCATTAGCAAAGGTAAAGCCTGCCTTTACAGCTATGGTGAGATAATGACAAGGCACAGACAAGAAGTCTAAGTATACTTCTTACAGTATGGTGCCAACACACATACTCACATACAGTACATACAGTACATGCCACCAAGCATGCATTACACCAGCACTCCACACAAAATGTGTACACAGGCATACACATGCATATGTGTGCACCCTTCATACAAAAACACAAATACACAAATACACAACACCCACGCACACCTCAAACATACGTGCATGCATACAAGTACATGCAAACCATCACAAACACATATAATGACACACACACACACACACACACACACACACACACACATGCTCATATGTTCACCATGTGAAAACCCACTATGGCATGTGAAAAGCCCTCGGAGAAGAAATGAGTGTGTGTTCCCTTGGCCTTTTGTATCAGTGGTGTGGTCGCATCTCTTGTTGTGCAGAACGACAGGTGTTGGACGTGGACCCACCAGCATTACAGTAGTGCTTAGTGTGGGGTTACTGTGGCTGATGCCTTTCTGTCTGTTTAGAAGGAAGGATGAATTGGGGTTCAGAGATATTAGCACGTGAACATCTGCTGTGAAATATGAATTTGTCCCTAGAGAGGCAATAAGAATGCAGTTAGTTCCCTTGACTGGAGACCTGGGTATTTAACTCTGCTGGCTAATCATATCGCTTTTGTATGAAGTGGCTATTGAGGGCAAGGGCTTTAAAACCCACAGTAGACCTACTCCCGGCACAACACACACACACTCGCATGCGCACACAAACACACACTCGCATGCGCACACAAACACACACACGCCCATACTCACTGTACATATACAGTCGAAGTCGGACGTTTACATACACTTGAACCACGGAAACACATGGTTGGCTAAATGGCTTTAAGTCATCAAGGGTCTGATGTATCAAACAAGCCTTAAATCATCACTCTGCTGCCATAAATACAGTAGATATGGATGTATAACTTGGAGGGTTTCTTCTGCTGACTTATTTTTCCATAGAGTTCAATAGGAAAATTTGTCAGGAGAAACAACCCTTAAAGTTATTCATCCATATCTACTGCATATCTGGCAGCAAAGTGATGGTTTGAGGCTTGTTTGATACCTCAGACCCTTGATGACTTACAGCCATTTAGCCAACCATGTGTTTCCATACTGTTCCCATGTAATTTACAGCTTAATCTAGTCACACCCCCCAATTCCCATAGAAATCCATTCAAATGCAGAGACAAATGCAGTTATAGTATTGCTTGTAAGAGTACCAGAAAATAAGATATCAA